>JANRMT010062810.1:14785828-14817433 GCA_026402145.1 Polypterus bichir lapradei
TCTATCTATCTTATATAGTGCCTTTCATATCTATCTATCTATCTTATATAGTGTTTTTCATATCTGTCTTATATAGTGCCTTTCATATCTATCTACTATATAGTGCCTTTCATATCACTCTATCTATCTATCTAGCATATAGTGCTTTTCATATCACTCTATCTATCTATCTTATATAGTGCCTTTCATATCTATCTATCTATCTTATATAGTGTTTTTCATATCTGTCTTATATAGTGCCTTTCATATCTATCTACTATATAGTGCCTTTCATATCTATCTATCTATCTATCTATCATATAGTGCTTTTCATATCAATCTATCTATCTATCTATCTATCATATAGTGCTTTTCATATCAATCTATCTATCTATCTATCTCTCTTCTCCCTTTCTGAAGCTGAGTATAAAGGTTGCTGAGGAAGCACTTTGTTGCAGTGGCTGACATGCTAGAGCTACACAGGGATGATGTCCTTTAGAGTTCTATGCAGGGGGATCAAAATCATCGATTGAGAGGAAGTAGTCACATGATCAAACCTAGAATGGCTCTGCTGTATCATCATTTTGGGCTCATGAAGATCACATACAAGACCACCACTATGAGACAGGAGAGGACTGTTCATGCAGGCCTGGAGTGAATGAACATCAAACACAATGAGAACTTTTCAAGGTGGCAAAACTCCATCCATTGAGATGGGAATTTTATATAAATATAGACATAAAAGAAAAAAATTGACTGACATATATAACGTAGCCTTATGGGATCTTACCATTAATTCTCTTATTACTTTTGGTCTGATCCTTTTAATATACCTGAAAATATACGGCAACATGTAAAGAACAGCTGTTTATTACCTCTGATGACAAATATCCTAGAGATATTTAGTGAGCAGCTCTCTGATTCTTAAATAGTAAACATATCATATTTTCCTTACACATAAGATAAATGTCAAAGTTAATTTTCTATGTCCACATCAGTTACTGGTTTGCTAAACACAAGTTGCTTACCAGCAAATCACTTTTGACACCGCGGGTTGTCAGCACAGCTTTAAATAAAGTGGCATCCGCTGACATGCTTTTGAATTAAAAACTGATTAGGGTGTAATAACACGCAGCCTCCTGGCGGAAATGACATGTGAACACTTTATGTATGAAAAAAAAAAAAATATTTCTAATAAACAGCCAACTCCATATTGCGTTTAATTTTGCACATGTTATTTTATATTTTGCTTATGTAAGTGGTTATCTTTGTTCATTCTGCTAGATTCGTGACTTAAATCTTTAGAACTCATTACCATCCGAGCTTAGAAACATCGATTCATTCTCACTTTTCAAATCTAAACTTAAAACTCATCTGTTTAATTCTGCTTTTTCTCTTTGATTATAATTGCTCTGCCTGTTTTTTAATTTTTGGATTTTCTTAGTTTTGTTTATAATCTGTGCTTTATCTATTGTTCGGTGTTTAGAAAGGTGCCTATGAATATAAAATGTATTATTATTATTTAAGACAGCAGAAGAATAAAAATAAAATCAGAAAAAAGCTCTGGAATAAACCAAGACCACCATTAACCTTACATATTAATGTTAATCAATTTTTCCATATTTATGGACGGCAAAAAAATAAAAATACATGCAGAAAAAATTTGAAAATAATAATAAACCAAGATGGCCTTTAACCTTTGCTATGAAATGCTACATACACATCATCTAAGAACTTAATCATCACCATCCAGACTGTAGGAGGAACTAAAGGACAGACTGCTGGCCCCCCATTGGATGACTTTGCGCCTGGTTAGCGGTCACTGACTGATTTTTGGGAGTCGCCATGAATTTCAGCTTCATCGGCCGTCGTTTCATGACAGTATCAGTGGGGTTTACGATGCCCGATTGATTTCATCTTACGATTGGGCTGTCGTCTAATCTGCAGATGTTCTGTCATGTCAGAAAGTTCAGGTAGCTGTATGTAGTGTGTGAAGTCTCACAAGCCGACTTTCTGATGTCTCTAACACATTTCATTGTGCATTGACTGCAGGATATTATACCCTGGGTACTGCTGTCGTCAGGCTCATTTTCAAACCTTTTTGATTTAAAAAAAATCTAAATATCACTTAGCAATGCGCATACAACTAAAGGGCCGATGGCAAAAGCATCTTAGGAAACGTTTACCGAAAGAACTCAAACTAAACACACACAGCAATAATTTGTGTAGACTACGTGCCTCTAATTCTGCAGTAAGCACAGTACGGCAAGAGCCAGGAATGCAGTTGTCCTCTTTGTTGACATTTGGAGAAGCTTGAGGCCGTGACGATTTTTTTGAATAGGCTTGATCTCTACGTCAGGCCCACATACACAGAGTCTGTGTGCCCACAATGTGTTCATACAGTTTGAGCACTTGGGCGACCGATGACTTCCATCGTGCAGTGTGAGTAGTCGTTTGACCGCAATTTCTAAAAATCGCACAGTGTATACCTGGCATAAGACTGTGTATTGGAATGCAATGGCCTCCATCCTTATTTAATTCTCTTAACTTGTTCAGAGTATGACAGACCCGTAGTCCCGGGATGCTGTTTTCTCTAAACATGACCTACAGCTGTCGTGTGTTGTTTTTCGTAGAGAGATGACTACAACTGCACACACGAGTTCAGATGCCATCTCACTAACACATTATACCACCTGAGCATGAAATCCCCTGATTTATACTCACCCGGTTTCCACTGTTTCCTGACATTATATTATTTACTGCTTCCACACATTACCTAGACTCTAAAAAGGTTGTATCAGCGTAAATCCTTACAGCAGGGTCCTCAACTCCGGTCCCGGAGGGCTGCAGTGGCTTCAGGTTTTCATTCTAACCCTTTTCTTAATCAGTGACCTGTTTTTGTTGCTAATGAACTTCTTTTGAATTCATTTTACTTGACTTGCTCTTGAAGACTCGGACCCCTTAATCATTTTTTTTTTCCTTTAATTAGCTGCCAAACAATAATGAGATACAAAATGAGCCACAACATGAGCAGCAAACTCTGACCATCATATGATATCTGAAAATTAAGAAAGATGAGGGTCTCAGGAATGCTGGTCTGCTCAGGTCCCCAAAACATTTGACCAGCGCTCTTAGAAAAGAGAAGATCTGCAATTTCAGAAATGTCTGCTAATGCTCAATGAGAGCAGCAACAAGCCATGGATTTAAAGAACGAGTTTATTTAACGGCTAATTAAGCAACTGATTGGAGTGAAACTGGTTGGAGTTTGAGGTCCTGACTTCGTTGGTCTTCTGTTGGCTCCCTCACTTCATATTTCATTTCTGTTTGGGTGCCATTTAAGGAAAGAAATGAAGCAATTCAGAGGAACGATGAAGACATTCAGGGGAACAAATCTTAAAAAACAATTCAATTGAAATTAATTCAAAAGGAGATCATTAGCAGCAAAAACAGGGCACTAATTAAGAAAAGGGTTAGAATGAAAACCTGCAGCTACTGCGGCCCTCCAGGACCGGAGTTGGGGACCCCTGCCTTAAAAATTGCTTCCTTTAGAAAAATGTCACTCGCCTTACCTTTAAAATGAATGTTGCTGTTGTCTGCATATACAGTAACACTTTGTCCTTCTTCATATCCAACCACATTCGCTCCATTTGATGATGGGCCTGGTCTATCAGAATTGCTTTTCGGCTTTGCTTTTCCCTCCTGTTTTTGTGTCATTGCTGAAGTTCTCAGAATGTTCGTATTATGAATTAAAACGAGGACAGCTCATTCGGATGACCTCACCTCTTCCACAGCATTCTTCTCTACCCGAACTCTTTGACTTATGCTACCGACGCACCATGCAAGATCCAGTTTTGTAAGTTATCTCCAATCTGCAATGTCAGAACCTTCTTGTTTCTAGATTAATCTTTGGAGCAAAAGAGGCCTTTAACCTCCTTAATGTTAGACCTGAGCATCAATCGGGCTCTGAAAATAGCGTTAAAAGTGTTAGTCCTGAGAATCACTTTTGCATTGGAAAAACCTCATAACTGAGGTAACGGTTTTATCAAAATTGAGTTACTGGGTCTTTCCAGATGTTATAAGGTAGTGGTGATGACCAAGTATGTCTTCATTCCGGTCATAGCATGATAGAAGAAGCTTTCATGTACACAGAATTTTACATATTGAAAGACAAAAACCTAGCAACTCCACTGACCAATGAGAAAAGACCGCCTACCAATGAAAACCTCGATTTATGATCACGTGATATAAATATTGTTGATTTGTGTATACAAAAAATCTTATGTACGTGAAGCTCAGGAAAAATGAAATCTAGAAATTGTTAATTATAGGGGCGACATCATTTTCTCAATTTGTGACACATGAGGTTTTCCAGTAGTTGGTGAGAACTGTATAGACGTGTCTCACATAAGCATTAGACCCCAGGATTACTTGGGCTGTAAAAGTGCTAACAGCGTTAGTGCAAAGTGTTACTCTGGCAACAGTGTAGGTGCGTCTCACGTAAGCGTCAGGTCCAAGTGTTATCTGGGTAACGGTATAGACGCGTCTTCTCCACACCTCATAAGAGCCCAGCTGTTGCACGCTCTTGACAGTAAAATTACCAACAGTAATGTTGAGGAGCCTCTCATTAGCAGTAATGACAAAGTGAATCTCCCTTCAGGCAGTGAAATTAAACACCAAAAGTGATTCTGATGAATCTGAAAGTGATGCTCTAATTTGGGTCTGTGCTGACCCTGCTTCAAATACAATACAATACAATGCCATTTATTTTTGTGTCGCCCAGAATCACACAAGAAGTGCCGCAATGGGCTTTAACAGGCCCTGTCTCTTGACAGCCCCCCAGCCTTGACTCTCTAAGAAGACAAGGGAAAAACTCCCAAAAAAACCCTTGTAGGGAAAAAAAATGGAAGAAACCTCAGGAAAGGCAGTTCAA
Source organism: Polypterus bichir lapradei (assembly GCA_026402145.1). Taxonomy (NCBI): domain Eukaryota; kingdom Metazoa; phylum Chordata; class Cladistia; order Polypteriformes; family Polypteridae; genus Polypterus; species Polypterus bichir. The sequence goes on from JANRMT010062810.1 coordinate 14,790,738, forward strand.
AGAGAGACCCCTTTCCAGGTAGGTTGGGCGTGCAGTGGGTGTCAAAAAGAAAAGGGGGTCAATACAATACAATACACAGAACAGAACAAATCCTCAATATAGTATAAAAATAAAAAATTTACAAGTACAGAGCAGAATTTAACAGTAGATGATATCACATAATATGATTTGGATTTGTTTAAAGTCCTGGAGATGTCATGCATCAAGCTGCCTCCCCCATTTGCCCATTCCACAGCTAAAATAAACCAGAACCGCTTCGTTTTAATTTTCTGGGGCAGCCAGGAGTAAACGTGAACGTTGAAAGCCAAGATCCACTAACTTACTTACTTAAGTTATTTCTTGAAGATCATGTGATCGAAAAAATTGTTGTTGAGATGAACACTTCTGTTGAACAGTGACCGCACATCTAAGCAGCTTTCATGTTCAAGGGCCATGAGCACAAAAGAGACATATCTGGACAGCATACCGTATATACCCACGTATAAGTTGGGCCTTGAAACCCAAAAAAACTGATCATAAAATCAGACCCTGATTTATACGCCCGTTCAAAAATGCGACATTTAAATATTTATTATTTATTTATTTTTTTTACATCTTCTTGCCTCCTCTAATCTCGCACCAGTTTCTCTGGTACATCAAATTTTGTTGCAGGAGCGTAGTTACCATTTTCTTTCGCTACTTCAATGACTTTTAACGAATTTAAAACCAGCTTTATATTTTCTTCTGATCGAACGCTCCATCGTAGATAAGGGATGCTCTTACGATAAAGGTGTATGAGGGTGTGAGATACAAAAAAACACAAAACAGTGTAAACGTTGCTTCGGAATACTTTGGGTATTACCGTGTGGTCACGTAGGTACAATACTGTACATAGAAAAGAAAGGGCGTGTGCTCCGTGGTTACTCTCTCAGGTGGGCGTTAGCATATCGTAATCTCTTGGACCAATAGCGTGAGGTTTCCTCACGACCGACATTATAAAATACTGGAAATTATACGGTAAAATCAAGCCCCGACTTATCCGCGAGTATATATGGTTTAAGGTATAAGCATCACCATTATTATTTTTATTAATTATTAATTTTATATTATTATTGTTATTTGTATCACTATTATACTTTTGACTTTTCCCGTTTTGCACGTTTTAAAGTAGAAAGATGAGATTTAATAAAAAATGTAGTTTTTAGGCCAAAAAATGTTTTACATGTTTTTCTGAGAAAAAATGTAATGCCAAGGAGGTTAATAAAAGGCAAATGTTTTACTTTTTGTCAAAGTATGTTTGTAGACTGTGGGAGGAAACCCAAGCAGACATTGGCGGGGGGGGGGGTTTGGATATTTAAACTCTTTACAGAATGTATTCCAGCTGGGAATGGCAGCCAGGTTGAAGCTCCGAGGGACCGCTATGCATAACCTTGGTACTGATATCAAATATGTGGAGGGCTGGAGGCCCCCCAGTGGCTGTAGGTTTTCATGCCAACCCATTTCTTCTTTTACTTGGACTCCCACCGTTTGTTAATTAAGCAAGCTGTTAGTTCTCAGCTTGTGGGTTTTGCTCGTATCAATTGTATCAATCGGAAAATGATAAACAGCTTATACTAAATTTTTACGGAATGATGAAGACAACTAACAATTCTGTTTTACATTTTAGCGTTTTGCTCTTTTCAGTTTTCTGGGATTGGCTCCAGCAGACCTCCGTGACCCTGTGTTAGGATATAGTTGGCTGGACAATGACTGACTGACTGACTGGTTATTTATTACTTCGTTTTCCAAAAAGCCCACAAGTGAGTAACAAGCAACTGCTCCAGGCCCACTCTGAAGATTTGCTCTGAGATGAGAAGCGGTGGGCATCAGGGGTGACCTACAAGACTGAATCTCACGTTCGTGAACCGGCAGGAGACAAAGAGTACAGATAAGGGGAGAATGGGGTCATCAGTGGAGTCCCTCCCTCTGCATTATTTTTTCTGATTTATATCGAGGACTCTGATTCTGCCATGGTTAATAAGCTTGTGAAATTTGCAGACTGTACTTCAGAAGTGGGGGAACGCATGGAGAATGGAATTTAATGCAGAAAAGGTGAGTGAAAAGGAATGTGAAGCATAAATACAAGATGGGAGACACCAGTCGACAGGAGGCCACCTCTGAAAAGGATTTAGGGCAGGGGTGGGCAAAGTCAGTCCTGGAGGGCCGCGGTGGCTGCAGGTTTTTGTTCCAACTCAGTTGCTTAATTAGATGACAATCCTTGCCAACAATCTAATTTCATGGCTTGTTAGTGCTCTGCCATGCCAGGTCATGCTCATATCCTATGTAAGGATACCATCCAAATGATTTGAGGCCTAAAATAGGTGAGTAATCCTCAGTCCACGTTTTTCTCTTCTCTTTCCTTCCAAATCTTTCATTAACCCAAATGGTGCACGATAAATACACACAGGTGTCAATGGAAACACGTTAAATGGAGAAATGCTGGTTAATTTTGTTATTTGCATCTTATTGCTAATAAGAAGCAATTCAGAAAACAAGAATACAGCTGTTTAAGACTATAATAAGCGATAAGGGTTCAAAATCGTAATAAGTGAGACCACTGAAATGAAGCCGAAGTGTCACTTGAGCAGTAAGTGCTTCTTAATAAGCAATTGGGTTGGAACAAACACCTTCTGTCACTGCGGCCCTCCAGGAACGACTTTGATTTAGGGGTTTACGATGACACAACGTGAAGTGATTAAAAATGCAAATAAAATGTTAGGTTGTACTAGGGCTGGGCGATTAATCGAAAAGTAATCGAAATCGACATTCAGAACCTATAATCGATCAAATTTTTCCAGGTCGATTATTTCGATTACTTTCCCTTTAAAAACACTACTGCGTGTGGAGTCACGTGGCCCCACTCCGTTACGTTATTCCGCCGACATGTCGAGCATGGAGAGCTTAAACACTGACACAACTGAGCAACAAGAGCAGCTTGTACCAAAGAAAAACGCAGTCTCCGTCATTTGGACACAGTTTGGCTTCAGTAAGGATGACATCGAACAAAATGAAGTCAGATGTAGACACTGTAGAAAAACAGTTTCGACGCCCAAAGGTAACACCACCAATTTGTTTCAACACTTGAAGCACAATCACATTACTGAACATGGCTCAGTGCATGGCTCAAAAAAAACAAAAAGAGACTGACAAGCGCCCAGCAACAAGTGCCTCCGTAAAGCAGATGTCGATAACACAAGTGTTCACAAATGCCACACAGTATGAAAAGAGTTCAAGAAGATGGAAAGAAATAACTGACGCTATTTGTTATTACATCGCAAAGGATATGACTCCCTTGGCTACAGTGGAGCGAAGCGGGTTTAAACACCTCGTTAAAACTCTCGACAGAAGATACACTGTGCCATCGCGATCACATTTTTCTAAAACTGCGCTGCCAGACATGTACACGACATGTTGTAAAAATGTAGCTGCTGAACTGAAAAATGTTCAACACTTTGCAGCCACATCTGATCTCTGGTCAAGTAGGACGATGGACCCATTCTTGAGCCTTACTTTGCACTACATTGACGACGATTGGAAGCTGCGCCAGAGATGCCTTGAGATGGCATATTTTCCAGCCGATCACACGGCAGATATGATTGCGCAAGGTCCGAAAGATATGCTTCCTGAATGGGACCTCGCGGAAGAAAAACTTTCAGCCATTACGACAGACAACGGTGCAGAGATGAGCAGCTATTTGGTGTCCCCCATGCTGGATAGTGAGGCAAATCCACTGGACTGGTGGAGGAAGCATCATGTACACTTTCCCACTCTAAGTAAGGTGGCAAAAAAGTATCTCTGCATACCAGCTACTAGCTCCCCATCAGAGCGGGTTTTCAGTTCGGGCGGAAACATTGTTACATGCCTCAGGTCCTGCCTGAAACCTGAAAAGGTTAACATGCTCGTGTTTCTTAGTAAGAACGTAGAGTAAATTCATGTTCATATAGTGACATGACAAGATCGCTAAGATCACCTCACGCAACAGTGTTTAGAGAGTTCTATTTTCATTACAACAATCTGTTGTTTACATTGATACATTGCACATTAAAATATTTGTTTACAGAAGATGCAAGAAATGCACTGTTTAAAATATTATTTACAGGATATACAAGAGTTATTTTATTTAGAAGAGATACTGCTTATTTTCTACTTTTAATAAGAAAAACATTGAAAATAATTTATTTTGTTTCCAAAAGTGCAAGTTATTTATTTCTACTTTTTTTATAAGAACAAAGCGACTGTTCGTTTTAGGCAATGTGTGCTTTAATTTCAGTTGTTCAACATTGATGTTCAATAAATAATCACAGATAGCAGATAGTGTGTTTCCTTCAATTATTTTAAAATCAAGTAATGCACCCTTCATTCAAAAATATCTTACTTGTAATATGTGAGCATATTTACTGTACAAAACTTGTCAGTGAACTATGAGGGCAAAACAAAACAAAATAATCGTTCATTAATCGTAATCGAGTTAAAATGTTCAATTAATCGAGATTTTGATTTTAGGCCAAATTGCCCAGCTCTAGGTTGTACCGTAAAGACTGCTGAATATAAACTAAGGGACGTGACCCTCAGACTGTATAACGCACTAGTGAGACCACATATCGGGGTTTTTGTGTGCAGGCCTGGGGCCTTGTTAATAAAGCTGATGACACGGGTTGGCTCCACACTACTGGATCCCACCGGTGTGACCGATTTCAACCGGTCAAATTGTTGGCTCTCTTCCCAGCCACCCTGCCTTCTCTCTCCCGAGCCCACTCACTCACTCACTCCCACATTGGCCTTCTCTCATCTTTCCGCAGTCTTCTCTTTCTCTGTCTTTTCTTCCAGATCAGCCCTTCGATTCTGATGCTGGCTCTCCTTATCTCACTCCGTGGGGTGCGGCACCTCCCTTGCGGGCACCGCACAAAGCCAATGAGGTAACAAGGACACCCCCACGTGCAGGTGTGCCTCACACCGATTGCTTCACCGTCCTCCCGCACTAGTGTGAGCACACACCCCCGGAGAATGAGCTGGCCGTTTCATTATTTATTTATTTATTATAAATCTGCCATCCAGCCGCGGAGCTCACTTTATCACATGCGTATGCACAAAAAAAATATAAAATATACAAGAAAACTTGACCTGACAGTGTGTACATCTACAGCAACCCTGACCCATGTGTAGCCAACATTTACAAACTGGGAAAATGGAGACAAGCTCAATCAAGTAGGGAAACACAGCCAAACCAGCCAAATGACGACTCGCACAGATAACAATTCATATCAGCGAGCTGTTATCATAACATGCGTTGGTGTGACAAACATATTACACCTTAAAAATAATGAGTAAGAGACACAGACTGTATTTGGAGTTCCCTTCTCAGAGGGTCAATGCTGCATATTTGTACTGGAGTACTTTTTTGGTGTTTCGTCATTTTGTATGGGCCACCTTTGGTCACTTCTCTGGGAACAGGAGAATGTGCTGGAAGCCATTAACCGACCAGTGACCTGTTACATCTAGTTTCGTATGGTTTGGGTGTACATACATAAAACCTAATGTGTTTTTTGCCAACATGAAGAGGCAATTTGCAGCCATGTAATGGGAGCAACTGACTGCCCTTACATTACACTAAGGGCACCTAGCGAGAATGATGCTGCTTTTATTCACCATAAGAAGTGACATTCCATGAACACACAAGCCATCTCTAATGCTAAGATGAGACTGACATATGTTGTGTCTCGGTGGCCTGAGTCAGTCCGTGATTAATTTATTCTGAGGCAAAGTACCTTAGACAGACGTGACGGTGCTGTCTGTGGTGACTGTCTTCTGGGTAAGGTAACTGGCAGACCCCGCAGTGTTTCACACAGCCTGCTCTATTCATTGTAACAGCACTCATGTCATTACTTCTGCCAGGTGACAAGGGCTACCCGCTCAGATGATGGCATCTCACGCCCTCCCGTGATCACCAGAACGTAGAGGAGAGGTACTGCAGTGCTGCACATGAACTTGTGCCGTCAGCGGCTGAGCACAGGCGGATACTCTTGAAAGCAGGGAGTGGGGTCTCGACATGGCAGGAGGGAGAGACTGCTCTACCAGCCAATGAAGTTCTGCAGCACCGTATCTGCATATGTACAAGCTTGATTAGCATGCTCCATATATGGACTTTCAGGTAACGTTCAGTAGCACCATATTTGCATATGCATGAGCTCGATTAGCATGCTCCAGATATGGACGTTTCACGTGAAGTTCTGCAACATTCATCCATCCATCATCCAACCCGCTATATCCTAACTACAGGGTCACGGGGATCTGCTGGAGCCAATTCCAGCCAACACAGGGCACAAGGCAAGAAACAAACCCCAGGCAGGGCGCCAGCCCACCACAGTCTGCAACATTGTATCTGCATATGCATACGGTTGATTAGCATGCTCCATATTTAGATGTTTCAGGCGACGTTCTGCGACATCACATCTGCATATGTATGAGCTTGATTAGCATGCTCCATATATGGACGTTCTGCAGCATTGTATCTGCATATGTATAAGCTTGATTAGCATGCTCCATATATGGACATTTCAGGTAACGTTCTGCGGCGTTGTATCTGCATATGTATGAGCTTGATTAGCATACTCCATATATGGATGTTTCAGGTGACATTCTGCAGCATCACATCTGCATATGCATGAACTTGATTAGCATGCTCCATATATGGACTTTCAGGTGATGTTCTACAGCACCGTATCTGCATATGCATGAGCTTGATTAGCATGCTCCATACTTGGACGTTTCAGGTGAAGTTCTGCGACATCATACCTGCATATGTATGAGCTTGATTAGCATGCTCCATATATGGACATTCTGCAGCATTGTATCTGCATATGTATGAGTTTGTTTAGCATGCTCCATATATGGACATTTCAGGTGACGTTCTGCAGCATCATATCTGCATATGCATGAGCTTGATTACCATGCTCCATATATGGATGTTTCCAGCCAGTGTTTGACATTTACAAGGTGACTGCGGTTTATAAAGGGTAAATTCTGCAGAAATGTGAATATACCAGGTTTTATAAATATTATATTTTTTTCTGGTGTACGTACTTTACTGTTTTTACACTTGAATATGCACAAAGTTTCATAAATGAGAGACCCCTGGTCACCAACAAACTACAAGAAAGACAAAGCAGCCAATTGTGTCACAGGACTGAAGGGCATTATGTAATCTGACGGCTTCAGAGAATTAAGCCTGTTTAGTCTCGAGCTGAGGAGACTGTGTGGGGACCTCATCCAGGTCTTCAGAATCCTCAAAGATGCTGATAAAGGAGATCCAGCTGAATCTGCAGAGTCCCGAGTTCATATCATAGCCCAGTCACCGGCAGGTGTTCCTAATAGAGTGGCCGGCGAGTGTATAACTGCACTTTTGTCAGGTTTTGCTGAACATGGAGTACTTTATACCAACTTACTTTTCTTTGCCTGGATACAAAAAAAAAAGCAAATTCAACAAAAATAAAAGCTCATATAACGAAAACATGTATTTGCCCAACAGGGGTTGGCAGTATAGTCTGGTCAGTCGCACTAAATAGAAACGCCACTCTGGCATATTTAGGCTCGCCCGCGCTTAGTTGAACTAATATTATCCTGACAAAATTGTTACTTGATCCACAAAACCTAAGTTCCCATAAACACATTCTCAAGATTAAAACAGGGTCACCCCTGCAGTTCAAATAGCCAAGACGCAGTTGACATGCCAGTGCACGATCAGCACGCCTGGCATTTTAACCAACACATTAGAACAGTTGGAATTCTGTCCGGCCGCCCCTGCTTTACGCACAGACCAGGAACGAGTCCCTGAAAGAAATCACATACGAAACAGACAAGAACGTCACGTTGACGGCTGGTTTTCTCCCTGAATATTTAAGTAAGGAATTTAACCGCACTGTCAAGAATGCACTCCTCTTTGGGCGAAACCACATCTTTAAAATGCCAAACTAGAATATGGTAAGTGTCGGGAGCTTGAATCATTGCCAGTGTGTTTCAGAGTTTTCATGCTGGCACAGCAGGATGGCATGGTCAGATATAATCAGATAATATGACCATAGCGTTAAACAGATTAACTTGCTTGGGCATGGCTTTGAACTGGCATGCTGGGAAATCCTGAGATGAAAACCAAAGGCGTCTGCCATTTTCTGTTGATTACTGAAGACGCAAGTTCATGAAGGTCTTAACTGGAGCAGTTCTGGTAATACTGGGGCATCTGCTACCACATCTTTACTGTATGTATATAAAATCCAATGTCTGTCTGTCCGCTTTTCACGAGAGAACTACTTAACGGGTTTAGATCGGGTTTTTTTCTATAATTTGCTTGAACAATCTGGTTGATTTTGCAACTTCTCTCATCACGCTAAGCATTATAGTTCGCTTATGGTACCGATTTATTCTCACGAATCCGAGACAGACGCAGTGGGCCGAGGGGAGGCGGGGGCAGGACCCTCCTCAATCATGTGGCAGCCTCAGGGCGTGTACATAACCTTCGCTTAGTTAGTGAATGACAGAACTACGAAATGGATTTAGATCGGGGTTTTTTTTCTAGAATCTGCTTGAACATTCCGGTTGATTTTGTGACGTCTCTCATCACGCTAAGAGTCGTAGTTCACTTACGGTACCGATTTATTTGTGCAAGTCCGAGAGAGATGCATCAGGCCGAGATTCCTTCCTCACTCATGTGCCAGCCTCGGGGCGTATCTTACATCTGCTTAACTAGCGAATGACAGAACTTCTTAATGGATTTAGATCGGGTTTTTTTCTAGAATTTGCTTGAACATTCCAGTTGATTTTTCAATTTCTCTCATCGCGCTATGAATCACAGTTTGCTTGCAGGAGTGATATATTCGCGCTAATCCGAGAAAGAGGCTGCGGGCCGCAGGGAGGGGGATGTGTGACGTCAGTAGTAGGGCACCGCGTAGGGCCCTCCTCAATTATGTGCCAGCCTCCGTTTGAGTTGCTCTACTTCTTGCCATGTGTTGGAGCGCACCTTGACTCCGCTTAGTTAGCGAACGAGAGAACTACTTAACAGAATTAGATCAGGTTTTTTTTCTAGAATCTGCTTGAACATTCCGGTTGATTTTGCGACTTCTCTCATCACGCTAAGTATTATAGTTCGCTTACGGTACCGATTTATTTGTGCAAATCCGAAAGAGATGCAGCAGGCCGAGGGGAGGGGGGCGGTTCCTTCCTCACTCATGTGCCAGCCTCGGGGCGTATCTTACATCTGCTTAACTAGCGAATGACAGAACTTCTTAATGGATGTAGATCGGGTTTTTTTCTACAATTTGCTTAAACATCCTGGTTGATTTCACAGTTTCTTTCATCACGCTATGAATCACAGCTCGCTTGCAGGAGTGATATATTCGCGCTAATCTGAGAAAGAGGCGACAGGCTGCGGGGAGGGGGAAGCGTGACGTCAGTAGTAGGGCACCGGGTAGGGCCCTCCTCAATTACGCGCCAGCCTCCGTTCGAGTCACTCTACTTCTCGCCACGTGTTGGAGCGCACTTTGCCTCCGCTTAGTTAGCGAACGAGAGAACTACTTAACAGATTTAGATCGGGTTTTTTTCTAGAATCTGCTTGAACATTCCGGTTGATTTTGTGACGTCTCTCATCACGCTAAGAGTCGTAGTTCACTTACGGTACTGATTTATTTGTGCAAGTCCGAGAGAGATGCAGCGGGTTGAGGGGGGCGGTTCCTTCCTCACTCATGTGCCAGCCTCGGGGCGTATCTTACATCTGCTTAACTAGCGAATGACAGAACTTCCTAATGGATGTAGATCAGGTTTGTTTCTAGAATTTGCTTGAACATTCTGGTTGATTTCACAGTTTCTTTCATCGCGCCATGAATCACAGGCCGCTTGCAGGAGTGATATATTGGCGCTAATCCGAGAAAGAGGCGGCGGGCTACGGGGAGGGGGAAGCGTGACGTCAGTAGTAGGGCACCGGGTAGGGCCCTCCTCAATTACATGCCAGCCTCCGTTCGAATTGCTCTACTTCTCGCCACGTGTTGGAGCGCACCTTGCCTCCGCTTAGTTAGTAAAGGAGAGAACTATTTAACAGATTTAGATCAGGTTTTTTTTCTACAATTTGCTTGAACATTTCGGTTGATTTTGCAGCTTCTCTCATCGCGCTATGAATCACAGTTCGCTTGCAGGAGCGATATATTCGCGCTAATCCGAGAGAGAGGCTGCGGGCCGAGGGGTGGGGGATGCGTGACGTCAGGATTGGGGAGCCGGGCAGGGCCCTCCTCACTCACGCGCCAGCCTCTGTTGGAGTCGCTCTACCGCTGGCCATGTTTTGGAGTGGAGTGTACCTTCCAACCACTTAACTAGTGACACCTGCTTGTTCATTGATTTTTAAAGTTTGTCCTGGCGTCGCGGGGGACAGCGAGTTCTACAATACGTTTATCATCAAGGAAACAGGAAGGAATGCCTTTGCATGACACTCTGCGCACACTGCTTTTCTAACACACTGCTGGCAGCAACAACTGGATGGTAAAGTGATAATAATAATAATAATAATAAATAATTCTTTACATTTATATAGCACTTTTCTCACTACTCAAAGCATTTCAGTGAGTGGGGAGCCACTATAGTGCAGCAACCACCTAGATGATGTGACGGCAGCCATTTTTGCACCAGTATGCTCACCACACATCAGCTATTAGGTGGTGAAGTGGTGACAGGGAGAGACAATTAGAGACAGGGGATGACTGGGATGCAGAATGACCAGGCCGTGGAGGGCAATTTAGCCAGGACATCGGGAGACCCCCTGCTGATTTTGAAGGGTGCCCAGTGATCTTTAATGACAACAGAGAGTCAGGACCTCAGTTTTACGTCTCATCTGAAGGACGTCACCATTTTTTTTTTTTTTTTTTTTACAGCCCAGTGTCCCTGTCACTGCACTGGTGGCACTGGAATCCCCATTCAGGCCACAGGGTAAGCGCCCCTTACTGGCCTCACCAACACCTCTCCCAGCAGCATCCCCAGCTTTTTCCAAGATGGTCTCCCGTCCAAGTGCTGGCCAGGCTTAGCTTCAGGTGGATGACCTCTTCTGAAGTGCAGGTGGTACGGTGGCAGAAACAAAGCATAGTTTGTATTATGTAGCTGGGATCAACACTGTAGCTGAGTTCTTATAGTGGAGTCTTCACTGCTAAAAAATGGAACTTTTTGTACATTAATATGGTGCTCTGAAATCAGCGTGACTACTGCACCATTTAAAACATACAAGGGTCATAATGAGAACTAACAACTATGGCCGAGTTAAGTTCTTAAATCAAATCACTGTTAAGAGTTTAGGGACCAGAAACAATCTTCAGGGGGCCGACTATCAACAGAAGACTTCATGGGCAGAAACGCCAAGGCCACAATGTAAGATGCAGACGTTAAATACAGGACGGCCAGATTATAGTTAGTGACTGAAAAGAGCCTGCAGAACTCTGGGAAAAGGTCTTGTGGACAGACAAAGAGACAAAGACGAACCTGATCAGAGTGATGGCAAGAGCAAAGTGTGGAGATGACAAGGAACTGCCCGAGATCCAAAGCAGCCCACCTTGCCATCATGAGCTGACAAATCCTAAGATGTCTTGAACTGAAAACAATGCCAAATAACGCAGCTTACCCCATGCTGTAGGTTTTCAGAAACAACTATCAGCAGAAGACTTCATGAGAAGGCCACACTACAAGATGAAGACCACTAGTTAGCCACAAATGCAGGACAGCCAGATTACAGTTTGTGACAAAAAGGACTTCAAAGAGCCTGCAGAATTCTGGGAAAAGGTCTCGTGGACAGACAAAGATGGTAACCTGATCAGAGTGACAGCAAGAGCAAAGTGTGGAGATGACAAGGAACTGCCCGAGATCCAAAGCAGCCCACCTCATCTGTTAAACATGGCGGTGCTGGGCGTGTTATGGCTTGGGCACGTATGGCTGCCACAGGCCCTGCCAGGCACACCTCTTTATTGATGATAGCGGAGGCACAGTGAATTCTGAGGAGCACAGAAACATCTCACCTGTTCCAGTAAAGGCCTCCAAAATCATCCTACAACAAGATGATGATCCAAACAGACTGCTGAGGAAACACAGGAGTCTATCAAAGCTAAAAAAATGGAAAATTCTGGAATGGTCAAGCTGGTCACCTGATTTCAATTCAACTGAGCAGACCTTTCATATGCTGAAGAGAAAACTGAAGGGGACAAGCCCCCCAAAACAAGCAGGAGCTGAAGATGGCTGCATGCACCAGAGAAGACCCTCAGCACCTGGTGGTGTCTGTGAATCGCTGACTTCACGCAGTCACTGCATGTGAGGGATACGTGACAAAGTCTTAAATTTGACGACTTTAATAGACCTGCCATTGCTGTGACGCCAATCATCGAGTGTAGAGAAAGTGCTGTGTGACCAAAATGTCGACAAATCCCCTTAAATGAAAGTCTGCAATGTGCACTTTAATCACAATGTCTGAGTTCTTTGATTTGTAATTTTAAACTTTGGAGCAGGAGAAATGTGTCTTTGTCCCAAACGATACGGAGGGCGCTGTATATTTGTAATGGCCGTAAAGTGTGCTGGGCTCGTAAGTGGCAGTGCGTTTGTTGTCATAAAATAAGGCCTCCATTTCTGTTACATTTCCCTGGACTTGCCATCAGCAATAAAGTGAAACGAGTGTGTATGAGGAAGCTGGACGGTGGGAGGGCTTGTTGTTATTGGGAACAGTTGAAATGATGACAAAGTCTGCATTCTTTCACAGCCCCTGGAATGAACTGGAAATCCAAATTTAGCTTAGCCGGGATGGAAACTTTAAACACTTTATCAGGAAATGGGCCCAGGCTCAGCCTTACTGTCGTCACAGGGAGAGTCAACACAGGCTGGGAAAAAGATCTTCCTTTAAGATTCCCACTCAGGGACTCAACGACTTTACTCAGTAACATTTCTTATGAAATCAACTGGGGAAACTCGTTGCAAATTTAAAAGAAAAAAAAGAATGCAAATCCTAAGAGTATTTAGGCTGGAAAATGATTTTAGTTTTTTTTTTACTGCCTTCAAATGATACACAGTTGGCATTATAGTGTAAACATCCATTATCCAACCTGCTATATCCTAACTACAGGGTCACGGGGGTCTGCTGGAGCCAATCCCAGCCAACACAGGGCGCAAGGCAGGAAACAAACCCCGGGCAGGGCGCCAGCCCACCGCAGGGCACACACACACCAAGCACACACTAGGGACAATTTAGAATCACCAATGCACCTAACCTGCATGTCTTTGGACTGTGGAAGGAAACCCACGCAGACACGGGAAGAACATGCAAACTCCACACAGGGAGGACCCGGGAAGCGAACCCGGGTCTCCTTACTGAGAGGCAGCAGCGCTACCACTGCGCCACCGTGCCGCCCTGCATTATACTGTATCAGACATAAACTCTGTTCATCGCTCTCTACTGTAAGAATGGGCACATTACAAATTCAACGCAAATTATGAAAAACAAACAAACCCTTAATTACCCACAAGTGCTGCAGATTTGCTCGTGGCACATTGCGGCCCACTGCGGCATCTTTTCCTCCACCTAAGAGTAGTTTAGGTTGGGATAAATGGAGGAGTTCTCGCAAAGACTTTCCTACATAAATTATTTTATTGCGTGCCAGTTCGTGAATAAACAGCTGGCAGACAGCACTGAAAAGTGCAAATAAGGAAACAGAAGCCAACGCAGAAAATATTTTCACTTAGAGGGATTAAAAAGGAGAATTTTCATGGGTGGTGCCGGCAGGACAGCAAGAGTCATGAAAATGTAGAGGAATGTGACTCAAAAAAAAAAAACCCTAAATAAAATAAAAAAGACAGAAAGAGGAGCTTAAGCCTCCCTATAATCTGCACTTGGGTGTTGAATTGAAAAAGTGACGACGTCTGAAGCATTTCGAAAGCTACAGTATAATCTCATTACATGTCAGTCACTTTCTTAGTCCTGAACAGGGTCGTGGGGGGCTGCTGGAGCCCATCCCAGCTAGCATCGGGCTGCATTCTGCTCTGTACTTGTAATATCCCTAATGTACTGTCATAGTGCACTGAGGATTACTGGCTTCTGTTCTGTTCTGTGTATTGTGTTGTATTCACCCCCCATTTTTTGACAACCCAACCTACCTGGAAAGGTGTCTCTCTTTGAACTGCCTTTCCCAAAGTTTCTTCCATTTATTTTCCATTCAAGGTTTTTTTTTCCTGAGAGTTTTTCCTTGTCTTCTTACAGAGCCAAGGCGGGGGGCCTGTTAAAGCCCACTGTGGCACTCCTTGTGTGATTTTGGGCAATACAAGAATAAATGACATTGTATTGTATTGTAAAGCAGGAACAAACCCTGGACAGGGCGCCAGTCCATGGCGGGGCTCGCTGTTTATAAGTTCAGTGAGGCGCCACTGGTACTGCAGCACGAAGCACACGGGCTCTGGTGGTGCAGGGCTAACTGTGCACTTTAAATCGGTTAATAAGTCGGACAATTCTGAAATTGCAAAAAAAAAAACAAAAAAAAAAACCCCCAAATACTATATATATATATGCACACTAGGGGGGCAACCCCCCCAGTGCCTTCAGCACCCAGCCCCCAGTTGCGGTCAGTCTGCCACTCATGTTGTGAAGAGGGGGGCTGAATGCACCCCAGGGAGACACGGTCGCTCCTCTGAAACCCCCTCTTAAATGGTGATACAATGGGGAACAATTTGGTTTTTTTTACCTCCTCTTTGCTCGATCAGTTTCTGGCTTGCTGCTGCTGCTGCCGCCGCTGTGCAGTGTGATCTGCATCTTGCACGGGGGCTTCGAACATTTAAAAGCCTGTACAGCAGCTGTCTTACTCTTTGCCTTTTATTTCAGGCCCCGGGCATGGTTAAATCTCTTGGCACTCTTAGTTAAGTCTTGTCTCACCGGACTTGAGTTCTTGATATTTCTATAATAATTTAAAAATGGAATAAGAATCTGAAAATCTAACAACATCACATTAAAGTTCGTTAAATTCTGAAAAGAATGATACCAAACATATATATGTAGGTTTTAAAAGAACCCCGATTTGAAGGGTGACAAAAAAAGGTCACATAAAATCATTGCACTTTTAGGTTTAGGATTTTATATACAGGGTGACACAGAAAAACGGGAACTTTTGAAGTGCGTAGTGGCAGCCATGTACAGTTGGCAGCACTGCGGAACAGGGACCTTGAGCTGTAAACAATCTCGCCATTTAGTAATTTAGTAATCAATTGCAAGGCAATCAATGGCAGCTGTGCGAGAATTGTTCGGTAACCGTGTCATCTTAAGATTCGGTGACATTCCCTGGCCCTCAAGATTACTAGATTTGTCCGTTTGTGATTTTTTCTTGTGGGGCTACCTTAAGAGTCGGGTCTACATGACACGGCCAAGGACACTAAATGAATTGAAACAAAGAATTCAAGACAAAATTCGTGGTATCCCAGCTGAGATGTTGCAGCGATCAATGGGGAACCTCAACAGCAGATTGGAAGAATGCATACGTACAGGAGGACGCCATCTACAGGACGTAATTTTCAGACATTGATAATTTGGATTACTGTCTCTTAAAAGGCAAGTTGTAGTGGTTCAATTGCTGTCAATAAAATTGTTTTGTTGGATTTCTTCTATTTTTATTGGGTTTTTCAAAAATTCCCGTTTTTCTGTGTCACCCTGTATATACTAGCGACTGGGAGCCCGATCAAATCGGGTTACAAATTCTATGTTTTTGAAATCCATACTTTCTCTGCAAAGAATTATTTGTTTTTTTAAGTCTTTGAAATGATTTTGTTATCATGGCACAGATTTGTGCTTAAAATAGACCTTTTCGGCCGATGTAATGAAGAGCTTCCTGTTTAAATGGGGCTGCGAGACATGAATTCAGCTCTTCGGCGCACCTCATTTGATTTTTTGCCTGCAAACAAATTTTCAAAATAAACTGTATTTTACGACTCTAATCAGAGTCGGAGTAATAATTACGTTGGCGTGGTCATTTTAGATCTGAAATCGGGTAAAATTTAAACAATAACCATTGTTAATACCCAGCCGTCATTACTCAGTTTGCCAATAGATGTCAGAAGGACGGATGCCAAAACTAAAGTGCCCAAAGATAGATTTCGATATGCCAAGCAAATGGTGATACATTCTAAATTACTTACGGTTCCGGAGCTGTCGAAGGGTTTAAGTCAGTTGACGATGTTAGTCCGGGAAAGTATGCCCCACCAAACCAATGTTCCAAAAACCAACCGAACTTACTGTTATCTGCTCGAACCAACACCGACTTACTATACTCGGCCGTCCAGCGGCGTCACTGAAGCATTCGAACATTCTTAGCCAATCATGCAATACTGCGTCCGCGTTTGCCAAGCTACAGAGGCACAGTCCCATTGCATGGTTCTAACTTGTATTGAGTCGAGGTATTGACGCGAACACCATACATATGGATAGTATCAAATTATATATAAGGATAGAGTAGATAAATATGTATATGTATATATTTGTAAATACTAGGGGGCTTCACCCTCTGCTCACTTCACTCGCCAACCCCCCTGGCCTGTGCTATGCGCCAGCCACTTCACATCTCTTCCTGATCGCGTATGTGGATTTCACTTTCACCAAACAACAAATCTTTTAATTCTTGCGGATACACCTCTTCATTGGGAAGAAACGCTACTTTTCCCTGATGACAACACGAATTAGACGATCTACAAGTCTCCGACTTAAAGTTGAAATCCAAACAATATATTCAATCTCTTTTCACTGTTTTGTTATTTCACCGAGTAATAATTTCCATTTGTTTGCGCAAATGTGATCTTTACTATCATTTTTTTGAGACTTTTGAATTTTAGTACTTTCATTATCTCTAACCTACTCTGTATGTGTATAGCGCCAATGTTTTTGAATTCTTTATGACGTTCTACTGTGTCATCTACTCTTTGTCTTTTATTTCCGGCTCCAGGCGTGGTTAAATCTCTTGGCACAACGTTTTGTCTCGCGGGACGTGAAAGTATCTCTCTTCAAAAGATCACATCTCGTCGCAGGCTAAAAAGTCTCGTCTCGTCCCAGGATTTTTTTTATCATATAATAATATATACAGTATCTCACAAAAGTGAGTACACCCCTCACATTTTTATAAATATTTTATTATATCTTTTCATGGGACAACACTGAAGATATGACACTTTGACACAATGTAAAGTAGTCAGTGTACAGCTTGTATAAGGCTTCATGCATGAGCACATGGGGAGCAGTTTAAGGACCTGAGCCGCACCGTGACATGTCGTGCCAAGGGACAACAGCGACGCACTAACCTTTCCCTCTTTCCCGGACGAGCCAAAAAGCCACAACACTTCCGGGCTCCTTTCTTCCCTCCAGTCCCCCTATGATGATGTCAACCTCCCATCCAGCACTACGATTTTTCCAGTATTCCACCTTTTTATTTCCGGTCCCTCTGTACAAATTGTCCGTCCTCCCATCATTCTATGTCCTTGTTTAATTTTGTTGTAAAAGAGAATGTGGATACGTTGAACATTTCTGTTGCAGTATACAGGGCTAAAAACCCCAAAACGTCACACTGTGTTTGTTGTTCTTCTTCACAAAGTGTAAATTTGCTGTCTCCTCAAAATAACTCAACACACAACCATTAATGTCTAAACTGCTGGCAACAAAGGTGAGTACACCACTAAGTGAAAAATGTCCAAACTGTGCCCAAAGTGTCAATATTTTGTGTGGCCACCATTATTTTCCAGCACTGCCTTATTAACTCTCTTGGGCGTGGAGTTCACTAGAGTTTCACAGGTTGCCACTGGAATCCAGATACCACAGGACACCTTCAGAGGTCTTGTGGGGTCCATGCCTCGATGGGTCAGTACGAGGGGGACCTACACAATTTTAGGTGAACCTGAGATCCCTTACGCAAGCCACATGTCAGTAGACGTCCCTTGTTGGGGTTGGTGAGGTTTCGGGGGTCATGTTGATTAAGGTAATTAACTACCAGTATTGCCAAAGTTAACCTGATAAGGAATTTACTGAGTGATCAGACATCTTTAGTAGTACTAAACATAAAGTGCCCTGCCACACTACAACAAAAATGATTAGGGATTGGTTTGAGGGACACGACAAAGAGTTCAAGGTGTTGACTCGGCCTCCAAATTCCTCAGATTTCAATCTGTGGGATGTGCTGGAAAAACAAATCTGATCCTTGGAGGTCCCACCTTGCAATTTACAGAACTTAAATGATCTGCTGCTGATGTCCTGTGGGATGTGCAGATTACACAGGACACCTTCAGAGGTCTCATGGAAGCCGTACCTCGATGGGTCAGCGCGAGGGGGGACCTACACAATATTATGCAGGTAGGTTTTAATGTTGCAGCTGATCGGCGTGTATATCAACAAGACAAAAACAACAACAACAACATTTATTTATTTCTATAGCACATTTTCATACAAATAATAATAAGCTCAAAGTGCTTTACATTAGAACACTCTAGACGAGAACAGGCCATTCAGCCCAACAAAGCTCGCCAGTCCTGTCCACTTCATTCTTCTAAAATAACATCAAGTCCAGTTTTTTGAAAGTCCCTAAAGTCCTCCTGTCTACCACACTACTTTGTCACTCAAGTGTCTGTCATTCTCGGTGTGAAGATAAACTTCCAAATGTTTGTGTTGAAATTTCCCCTTAACAAGTCTCCAACAGTGTCCCCTTGTTCTTGATGAACTCATTTTAAAGTCACCATCTCGATCCACTGGACTAATTCACGTCATAATTTTAAACACTTCAGTCAGGTCTCATCTTAATCTTCTTTTCTTTAAACTGAAAAGGCACATCTCGCCAAAGCATTACTGTATGTCAGGCTTAAGAGACATCTCATAGATATGCAAAGAGGTCTTTAAATTGTTCTGCCAGATCTGTAATGCTAGGACATCACCTGATTTTGTGGGTTACAAATGATGGAAGTTAAACAGTCTAAATTAGTCTCTAACCTTTTCCAATATACGTTTAAGTTCTCCCACGGATAAATCAGGAGTTGATTTTATCGTATAATTTCAGTCGTATAAGTCGAGTTATAGTTCAGTTCAGTGTAAAAATATATTGGGTCCGAAACATTCAGCCACAGGATTCCCAAAGGTTGTGTTTGACAAGTTATATTATGATAAATAACACAGTAATGCACCAAGAAATCTACACAAAGGGGTGAAGTGCTATTGGCTCAAAGACACAACCAAATATGACAGCAGTTAGTTGCTAATCATTATTGTATCACTGATGCACAGATGACTGACTCTTGGAAATGTTTATTGAAAGCACAGGATGTTCTCCGTTTCACTGAAGCAAGAGCACGATTGAGACAATAATACACAGGATCTGATTTTGACCCTCATCATCAAATTCTTCTCTGAGAATCCTGAATACCATGAGGACTGATTGTGAGGTCATTGATGTGAGGTAGAATGCTTAGAGCGGGCTGGGTGGTCTTGTGGCCTGGAACCCCTGCAGAGTTTATTTTTTTCTCCAGCTGTCTGGAGTTATTTTTTGTTTTTTCTGTCCTCCCTCGCCATCGGACATTACTTTCATTATATGATAATTAGTGCTCCCTAATTTTAATTCTTATTTATTTTGTCTTTTTTTCTCTTTCATCATCATGTAAAGCACTTTGAGCTCCATCATTTGTATGAAAATGTGCTCTAGAAATAAATGTTGTTGTTGAATGCAGAAAACTCACGCTATTGGTCCAAGAGATTATGATATGCCCACCTGAGAGAGTAACCACGGGGCACACTGCCTTTTTTTTCTATGTGGGTGTGGCAAGGTGTTGTATCAGTGTGTGCTCCTAACCTCTGTGGAAGATGACCCTTACACAGACAGACGGACACGTTCAAATCACCCAACATACGTTAATTATACATTATTTACACAAATTTACACTAAATGCACCACAAACCCCAAAGTCCAGGCCAACTCTTCAAATGCCTTTTCCTTTTTCAGGCCGCCTCCAAGACCTTGTCCTTCCTTCTCTACCGACTCCAGCCATTGAATGGAGGGAGGCGGATCCTTTTATACACACCCAGACGTGCTCCAGGTGCCTCCCGGCAATCTTCCACCGGCACTCCCCAGTGTGGCAGAAGTACCGGTTCTGTATCTGAAAGCACTCCGGGTGTCCCTGATCCTCTTCCCCCCAGCACTTCCGGGTGTGTCGGAAGTGCTGAGGTCCAGGGCTTCCAAGGCATTGGGGCGCCCCATGGCGGTGACCATGGGCTGAGCTTCAAAGCTCTGTACACGTTGTCCCCATAGCCACCAGGGCGGTCACCCCCACGTGGTCTGGGGGAGGCTTAAGCCCTCCTCCGGGGCGTCTCGGCCGGGTTGCCCCCCCCCCAGCCACCTGTGACACCCCCCCCCCCCAGTGCCTACGTGACCACACAGTAATACCTGAACTATTCTGAAGTGATGTTTGCACTGTTTTGTGTTTCTTGTATCTCACCCCCTCATACACCCTTATCATAAGAACTTCCCTTATCTACGACGGACCGTTTGATCAGAAGAAGATGTGAAGCTGGTTTTAAATTAAACGTCATTGTAGTGGCGAAAGAAATTGGTTACTGCACTGCTGCAGCAAAATTCGATGTGTCTGAGAAACTGGGGCGAGATTGGAGGAGGCAAGAAGACATAAAAAAAAAAACTTAAGTGTCACATTTTTGAATTGGTGTTGTGACAGATAGGGGGCACTGTTGTCCCCTTGAACCCTCAGATCAGATGCCAGACACCAGATAAAAGTCCAATAATTATTTTTATTAGGACAATAATGTACACAAAGCACCCTCCACTCCACTATACTCATACAATAAACAATAATCAATACAATAAACAATCCTCCTACTACCAGACGCGTTGCCACCCATCCTCCTGACTCAGTTTACCCTGGGATCTCCCACAGTCCTTTAAATAGTCCTTGACCCGGAAGTGCTTCTGAACCCTCAATGCATGTGACTTCCCAGCTCTTCCGAGTCAGATCAAAACTCTTCTTTTCATCCCGGAAGTACGTCATTTCCTCTGTCGCTGTGACGTACTTCCGGGTTAGAGGTAAAATAGAAGTATCTGAACCTCCCTGCAGCATCTCCTGGCGGCCCTGACATTATCCAGCAGGGCTGTACAGGAAAACTCCAATGTCCATGATGCCCTGCTGGAATTTGGGGCATCTCCATGTCGCAGGGAGGGCTCCCTCTGGCGGCCTGGGGGTATTGGCCGGGATGAATGTCCGGCCATAGTCCACAGTGTATAAGTCAGGGTTTGATTTTACGATCGATATTTTGTGTTTCAAGTCCTGACTTATACGTTGAGTATATACCGTAACTCGGGCCTGTCTTTTGCTCACTCCAGAAAGATGATTCACTTACTTGAGTTAACGGGACTTAACTCTTCCCTTTCAAACATTACCGCACTTTCGAGAAGTTTTGTTGTATTAAAACAGATATGAGCAGTACAGCAGACTGTTATATCTTTTTTTACGTCATATTCTGTAGTACTAAGGTGTTGTACCGTGTTGGCCATTATGGAGGTAATGAGAAGTCAAGCAAAATAACACCTTTCATTGGCTAACTGAAAAAGATTACAATATGCAAGCTTTCAAGGCAACTTAGACCCCTTCTTGAGGCGATAATATTGCAATTACAAGAAGAAAGGGTCTGAGTGTCCTCGAAAGCTTGCAAATTGTAATCTTTTTCAGTTTGCCAATGAAAGGGGTCATTTTGCTTGACTGCTCAGGGGGTCCTAGAGGTGATGTCTACTCCAGCAGCCTGAGGAACATAGCAGGAACCAGATGTGCTCGGGGCATCACTCCATTATACGGCACTCACTCACATGGGCACAATGGGTAAACAGGCCGGGGGGGGGGGGCCCACACCATTTCTAATGCCTACGTATGTTTGTGTTTTGCTATCAAAACAGAGGTGTCCCAGTGCACTACTTTTACTGAGGCGACTGAATAATAAACAAGGGGCATGAGTTTATGGAGGTGAATGAAAAAATGTTTCAAACAAACTAAATTACGAGACACTGACAAAACTCTACTCATAGCTGATGAAAAAATAAAAATAAAAAGCATCAAGCTTAGATGTTCATTAGAATGGACGTTCAAGAGCTGCAACCAAGCAATAGAGCCCAGTGGGCGACACTATGGGGTTGGGTTCTGCTACAGGAGAAGTGGGGTGAGGAGTGAGATTGTAATCAGAAAGCACTTGATACTTAAAAATCCTCTGCAGCTGTCGGGGTGATTCCCTGCTCCATTTTAAGATGGCATGATAACTGTGTTATGTTGCCTCAGTAACAGGTCCTGATGGGAGCTCTCGGCAAAGAACAAGAATGTAGCACAAGCAGCCACTAAACCCCAAGGATGCTATTCTGTTTCAGTCACCAGGACAAATCCGGCTATCGTCTTTCAGATCCTGCAATGCCAAACATTCTGGGTTACAAATGTCCCTTTAGGGTGGGCTGCCCTGGGCTGTACGGAGTCCTCCATACTGTTTGGCACAAGGACACGTTTTTTTTTTCCTCGACTGCTCCACAGTTTAAAATGAGAAATCAAACACTTTGGACATTGTGATTAAAGTGCACACTGCTGACTTTCATTGAAGGGGATTTGCACACATTTTGGTCACCTAACGCTTTCTCTACACAGTCCCCCCCCCCCATTTCAGGGCACCATAATGTTTAGTTCTTTGTCACGTATCCCTCACATGTAATGAGTGCTTGAAGTCAGCAATTCACAGACACCACCAGGTGCTGAGGGTCTTCTCTGGTGCTGCTCTGCCAAGCCTCTCATGTAACCATCTTCAGCTCCTGCTTGTTTTGGGGGGCTTGTCCCCTTCAGTTTTCTCTTCAGCACATGGAAGACTTGCTCAGTTGGATCGAAATCAGGTGACTGGCTTGGCCATTCCAGAATTTTCCATTTTTTTCAGCTTTGTTAAACTCGTGTGTTGCCTCAGACGTCTGTTCAGATCATCATCCAGTGTGTATGGAGGCATTCACTGGAACTTGAGCAGATCAGATGCCTTGCCAGAGGTTCATTGGAGAATGACCAGACTGGTATGAGCTGTTATGTTTTCACTTCAGCACATGGAAGATCTGCTCAACAGGATTGAAATCTGGCTTGGCCATTCCAGAATTTTCCATTTTTTAGCTTTGATAAACTCCTATGTTGCCTCAGCTGTCTATTTGGATCATCATCTTGTTGTAGGGTGAAGTGCCATCCACTGAGTTTAGAGGCATCTACTGGAACTTGAGCAGATCAGGTGTTTCTCTACATCCCAGAATTCATTGTGCCACTGCCGTCATCATTGAAGTGTGCCATTCAGGACCTGTGGCAGCTATACATGCCCAAGCCATAACACCCCCAGCACCACCATGTTTAGCAGATGAGGTGGTCTGCTTTGGATCTCAGGCAGTTCTTTGTCATCTCCACACTTTTTTCTTGCTGTCACTCTGATGAGGTTCATCTTTGTCTCTTTGTCTGACCACAAGACCTTTTCCCAGAATTCTGCAGGCTTTTTGAAGTCACAAACTGTATTTTGGCCATACTGTTTTTTCTGGTCTTCATCTTGCAGTGTGTCCTTTGTATTTCTGTTCATGGAGTCCTCTGCTGAAAGTTGTCTCTGACGCACACATCGGCCCCCTGAAGACTTTTACTGACCTCTCAGGCAGGTGTTTGGGGCTTTTTCTGTACCTGAATGAGGATTCTTCTGTCCTCAGCAGTGGAGGTCTTCCTTGGCCTAGCAGTCCCTGTGTGATTCCTCATCTCACAAGTGTGTTCTTTCTTCTTTGTGATATCCTAGACAGTTGGTTTCAGTCATCCTAAGGTCTTATTGATGTCTCCAATGGTTTGATTCTTCTTTTCCAGACTCACAATTCTTTGACTTTCAAAGTCCTCATGCTGAACAATGGCAGCTACAGAAAGGGTAGAAGTAGGCCGAGGTATCTTATGAAGCCATGAAACCCACCTGGGGAATCACAAGCACCTGTGACACCACACATTATGGTGCCCTGACATGGGGGGGGGGGGGGGCACCATGTAGAAAAAGTGTTGTCATTTAACATGGTGGGACCAAAATGTCTGCAAATCCCCTTAAATGAAAGTCTGCAGTGTGCACTTTAATCATGATGTCTGAATTGTTTGATTTGATATTTTAAACTGTGGAGCTGAGGGGGAAATCTAAGGAGAAATGATCTCGATGACATTATGGTGGGCACTGCATTTGTTTTTAAGTTTTTCCTCCGTGTATCATACTCTCCATTATAAAGCGGCAGAGTGGGTAAGATATATACTTTTTTATAACTGATAGAAAGCACTTACCTTTAGAACACAGTTTTGTGTGGCAAATGTATATATACATTCACCATGTTTGTGAAGAAGTAACTTTGATTTGAAAAATGCTGAGTATCTATATATATAACTCACTAAGGCAAGACACCCATGGAAAGCACGCCGGTAGGGGCGTGGATTCACTAAGCCGCCGACAAGTAAGACGCCCATGGCGCACGCAGGAAGGAGCCACGCCCACCAACTCTAAGACGATTGGATACGACGACAACTCGCAGAACCACGCCCACCAACTCAGACGCGATGACACAGGAAAAACGGCGTCATTTATGTTCGTCTGTCGTAGGGTCCACATGCACCTCTGAGCCACGTTGACTGTTCATAGAGGCATGTTTCTCGCGGAAGTGAATCGCTATATGCAGCGTGTAAAACAGTTTGCGAGGGGTATCCCATGGGATCCTTAAAACAATCCTTTAAAACTGAGGTTAAAACACAATGAAGGAAGCAGTCTTTAAAAACCAATAAGCCCTGTGCCACTGTTTCATTAGCGTCTCACCTGCTTCACCAATGCAGGCCCTGCAACAGTCGAGACGCTCTCTCAGCAGCTGACCTTCTCTGTGCCTGACCGGTTCACACAGAGGCAGCGGCAGAGATAGACAGAGGGACACACACAGGCAGCTGGTGGGCGGGACTCCGTGAGTTTCTCTTGCGAGCGGGCACATGACCAGGCGGTGTGTATGCTTCGAGAACGAGAGTGGACGCGGCAGGACTATCTAAGAACAGGCATGCTTGTCGCGGATGTGAATTGCTGTATGCAGCGTGTAAAACAGTTTCCGAGGGGTTTCCCATGGTCTTACAGCTGGTGGGCGGGTCTCTGTCAGTTGCTCTTGCGACCGGGCACATGACCAGGCAGTGTGTATGCTTCGAGTGTGAGGGTGGACGCGACAGGACCATCTAGGAAAAATCATGTCGCGGATGTGAATCGCTGTATGCAGTGTGTAAAACAGTTTGTTTGTCGCAGATGTGACTCGCTGTATGCGGCGTTTAGAAGTTTGTGATGGGTGTCCCATGGTCTTACAGTTGGTGGGCGGGTCTCTGTTGGTTGCTCTTGCGAGCGGGCACATGACCAGGCAGTGTGTATGCTTCGAGAGCATGGGTGGATGCGACAGCACCATCTAAGAAGAATCATATTTGTCGCGGATGTGAATCGCTGTATGCGGCGTGTAAAACAGTTTGTCGTGAATGTGAATCGCTGTATGCAGCGTGTAAAACGCTGTATTGTATGTTGCCCTCTCCAGAGTTACATCTTTTCATTCACCTACAGTCGTATCCTCAAAACCAACCCCATTTGGACAACTGTGTCCTTCAGGAAGTGTTCACCCATCAATACATAATTATGCGGCGTATGCTATGCCGCGGGTTCGCTAGTATCCTTTAAAATGTAACGGTCGTATGTCTACCATTAAAACTTATAAAACAGGAGAAAAAAAAAAAACAAACAAACAAGTGACTCTACATTAACAGGTGAAATGTTCATTTTGCGGTCATTCCTTCAGTATTGACTTTGATGTTATTATTTGGCAAGGCCCAGAAAAGGAGCCCAAGCTCGCCTACCAAACCTCTACATTACTGAAGCTCATCTAACCAAGTAGTCTAAAGCAGCTGTTCAAAGTCGGGGTGATGACCCACGATAAGCGACGCCAGCTTTTTAGCTCCATCTTTCAAAGTGACGTGTTCATTCTGGGTCTTGTTGGAGATGAACAATTGTGGTTGCTCCGTCCATCATCTGCACGTATACTTTTGTTTGAGTAGTCCGTTTTAGTCATTGACTCCTTTGACCACGCAAACAAACAAGCAAACAGTCTTTATATAGGACCTCCGTATTGAGAAAAATTGCTTTGGATAATTTTAAGTACAACTGTGATACCAAACATTATGGTGCCAGGCTGCAGGACAGTTTTTACCCCCAGGCTGTCAGACTCCTTAACACCATGCTGCCCCCTGAGATCTGAACCACCTCTAAAAATGGAACTTTTATATATGTGAGCTACTTTCCTGTAAAGACGAGTGTGCAGGTAGAAAAGAACTGAAAATCTCATACTGACCTTTACGGATTTGGACATTCTGGATATCCTTCTGCTGTGAAACATTCTGACCTGTCATTGTTTATACGTCTTAAAGAACTATTATCATACAAACATCATTTCTGTATTTTCTATATCTATTATTTATGTATTTATTATCCTTCTATATAAAACGGTCGGGATTGTCCTTCCGTCCCGTGAGTGGTACGCAGGCACGGAGTTTCACACACGCCCCGTCCATTTTGCAATGCACGATGGGATTTGTAG
>JANRMT010062810.1:14825678-14850462 GCA_026402145.1 Polypterus bichir lapradei
CCCCCCCCCCCCCCCCCCCCCCCCCCCCCCCCCCCCCCCCCCCCCCGTGATGGATATTGTCATAATCTAGAGGATGACCTGCTGCCCTCCGCCGGAAAGCTGTCAATGGGCAGAAGGTTCATCTTCCAACATGACAACAACCATAGGTACACAGCAAAACTGACCACACGGCGGCTCAAGGAGGAAAAGGTGAACGTCCTCGTGTGGTGGCCTCAAGTTTGCTGTCAACCAGCGGCCACCGTCCAGTCAGACTGAGCTTGAACAGTTTGGTGAAGATGAGCGCGGGGCGAATATTAAACAGTTGAGACCCAAAGGACTGACAGCTGGACTCACAGCAAAAGGGGGCTTCCACAAAGTACAATTACAATACAATACAATTTATTTTTGTATAGCCCAAAATCACACAACAAGTGCCGCAATGGGCTTTAACAGGCCTGCCTCTTGACAGCCCTCCTGCATTGACTCTCTAAGAAAACAAGGAAAAACTCCCAAAAAAAACCCTTATAGGGAAGAAAAAAAAAAAAAAATGGAAGAAACCTTGGGAAAGGCAGTTCAAAGAGAGACCCCTTTCCAGGTAGGTTGGACGTGCAGTGGGTGTCTTAAAGAAGGGGGTCAATACAATACAATACACAGAACAAAAAACAAGTGATCCCACAATACAATATAATAGTAATAGTAAAATAAAAATATAACAAGTATGGAGCAAAATTTAACAGTAGATGATAACCCATAGGGTGGCACGGTGGCGCAGTGGGTAGCGCTGCTGCCACGCAGTTAGGAGACACAGGTTTGCTTCCTGGGTCCTCCCTGCGTGGAGTTTGCATGTTCTCCCCGTGTCTGCGTGGGTTTCCTCCAGGTGCTCTGGTTTTCTCCCACAGTCCAAAGACATGCAGTTTGGGTGCATTGGAGATGTGTGCTTGGTGTGTGTGTGCGTGTGTGTGTGTGTCCTGCCCGGGGTTTGTTTCCTGCCTTGTGCCCTGTGTTGGCTGGGATTGGCTCCAGCAGACCCCCGTGACCCTGTAGTTAGGATATAGCAGGTTGGATAATGGATGGATGGATGATATCCCATAATAAGATTTGTTTAGAGTCCTGGAGACCTCGGCCATCAAGCTACCCCCCGCGCCCCCCCCCCCCATTGGCCATTCCACAGCTGAGACAGTGCTGAGCCAGCCAATCCAATGAAAGGACCCCTCTACCCCACGATTCCTGTGATCCTCCATGAGGGATGACTTTACCTTAGGCAGGTAAAACAACTTGACAGGTGGGCCGTGGCATCAAGTCACACAAAGTACTGCCACACGGGGGAGATCCTTTATCAATACAAACCTTATCAGTGTTTTTATTTATTATTATTTTTCCAAACTGTTGCTATTACACGTATCTTTGACTTGGATGTTATTGGTTGCATAGAGTAAACACAGCTGAAAACTAAAATATCTTCGTGTGCCTTTTCATTTTAGGAAACAAAAATGTGAATCTTTTCAAAGTTGGGGGGGGGGGGGGGTTCTTTTCTATACCATAGATGGCGAGCACACCCACCCCTTTCTCGTCTTTAATTCCCCCATTTCAAGTCCGATGCTTGGTTTTCATTACTTACCATCCCATTTAATCCCCGTCTCCTTCCTCCACAACACAAGCTGCACACTCCCCTGCTTCCACTCTAATTTTTTGCCATAGAAATACAACGGCCATATTTGAAAAAATTGGTAGGTTTGATAAGAATGCCAGCTGCCCCGCTACGTTTTTTTTTTTTTTTTTTTCCCTCTTTCGACAGGAGTCACTTGCAGCGTGACTCCTTTAAGACGGCAGAGGTTATAGAACAGTCAGCACTACTCCTGAGAGGGCCGGAGGAATGCTCAGGGATAACGTCATGCCGGGAACATTTGGCACGCTCAGACTGCAAGCTTATTTTCATCACTTTTAAAATCCTCTGATGCCAGGATTGAGAAACGAAAAGAAAAGAAAAAAAAAAAACACAAACAGCAAAGCATTCTGAGCTTTGTGTGTTTTGATTTCTTTTAAAAATGAAAAGAAAAAATAAAACACGCATTATTCCTTAGCATTTGGTGAAACAAAAGAAACGCAGCCAAGTGCCGTCGTGGTGTTAACAAGGCAACAGACGATGTTTGGATCTCAAAAAGGCAGTTAAAGGATTAGAGTCCTGAAGCGTACGTGTTAGTCGAGGACCAGCAGGATGTGCAGATGACCTCTCGACAAATATGTGGACTTATAGATCTCGGCGGAGAGGCCTCTAGCCATCCTCTACCCTCATCTGAAGGATAGGGTTGGAGAGTCCTGTCAGAATGACACCCCCCCCCCCCCCCCCCCCCCCCCCCCCCCCGTTGGTCGAACTACAATACAGACGGCCTGGAATGTGGACAATACCTGGGATAGGAGCAGACGCCAGGTATACGGTAGGGGTAGCCCCCTTGGGCAGCTACAGAGGTGCACAAACAGCTCATTGAAAGAGTGCTGCGTGCCTCCTGAGAAAGTGACAAAATGAAAAGCAGTTGTCCTCCTGCGAGTAACTGCACGCCGCTTGAAGTGTCATTGAGTAAAGCAAAGCAAGTGCAATGAGATATCAAGTGCTGCTTCTTCTGCAAAGATCTGTTGAAATGGCCTGCACACATTTTGTGGGAGCCCTAAAAAAGAATTCACAAAGAATTGCATTTGAGGGATTGGTCAAACTTGCCTTTTTCTTGAATTTGTATCACAATCGTGCAATCAGTCACTCAGCCGATTTAAATGGAGACAAGTCGTCACTCTGCTGTTTTGGTGTCATCTAGTGCGTCCCACACTGAACACGGACTACAGAAAGCAAAGGAGAGAGTCGTCTGAGGAGAGAAGAAAGACAAGCATGCGAAAGGCAAAGGCTAGAAGACCATCATCTGCAAGCAGCTTGATGTCCCTTTGACAAACATTATTAAAACATTTAAAGTCCATGGGGACGTGGCTGCAAGAGGAAAGTTGACCCCAGAATGGGCAGAAGGACAGAATGGCAGACAAAAAACAAAAGAGAACTTCTAAAGAGATACAAGCTGACCGAACTCCAAGTTCGAGGTCCCATCAGTGTCTGACCACACCATCCGACGATTTTTGAGTGACAGTGGGCTCAATGGAAGAAGACCCAGGAGGATTCTGCTATTGAAGGAAAAGCATAAAAAAGCCAGGCTGGAATTTGCTAAAATGCATCCTGACAAGCTTCTGGAAGAAACGTCCTATGGAGGGATGAGACACAACTGGAGCTTTTTGGCAGGTCATGTCAGCTCTGTGTCCACAGGTGACAAAATGAAGCTTTCCAAGAGACGAACACCAGCCCGACTGTGAAACATGGAGGAGAATCGGTGATGTTTGTGGCTGCTTTTAATGTTCCTTGAGTCTGTGTGGAGAACAATGAAATCTTAGGACTTTCAAGACATTCTGGGGCAAAATGCACTGCCCAGTGTCAGAAATCTCTGTCTTAGTCGCAGGTCAGGGTAACAGGATAAGAAGCCACAACACACAGCGAAAATCACCTGAGAATGGTGAAGAACACAACACTGGACTACTGTGGGCTACGTGGGCTCCTATGAGCCCTGATTTGAATCCCATTGAACACATATGGAAAGACCTGAGAGATACAGTCTGAAGAAGACCCCCATCACACCTGACACAGCTGGAGAAGTTCATTCAGGACGAGTGGGCCAAACGACCTGTGGACAGAGCAGATGTCTAAATGGAGAGCTCCAGGAATCGCTTGTGAGCAGTGACTGCAAACTCTAAAGGTGGTGCAACCAAATATCAGGTGAAGGGTCCCATCAGTTTTTCTCCTCGCCATTTTCATGTGTGTGATTATTTGAAATATTCTGTAGAATCCAAACTCTAAAGCAAAGTCTGATTTTGCTTAAATATGGAGTAAACGAATGATGGGTGCCGATTATATGTCAGTTTCAGGTTATTTCAGAGACAATTTTGGGTTCTTCTTTTTTCGTGGAGGGCTACCAACAAATTTGCCTACGTCTGTATGTCATGGTAAGTGGTTAGTATGCAAATGGTAAGTTGAAAACAAATCAAGTTAGGTAATTTGGTGATTTAAAATAAACTCTGTGTGATGGTGGGTTGTGTGTCTGTACTGTAAATACATGAGTGGGCACTAAAATGGATGGGCTCCCTGTCCAATGATATTTCCTGCTTTATGCAAAGTGCTCTCAGAAGCCCTGAACTGGACTGAGTGAATTTGAAAATGTAACCTGATTAATCCAGACCAGGGTTACACTGGGGGTACTGGAGCCTATCCCAGCTAGCACACGGCACAAGGCAGGATCAAATCCTGGAGAGGACGCCAGTCCATTGCAGGACGAGCATAAACACACACACACTCACCAAAGGCACACCACGACCAATTTAGGATCACCAATACACCTAACCTGCATGTCTTTGGACTGTGGGAGGAAAGCAGAGCACTGAGAGGAAATCTATGCAGACACGGGGAGAACATGCAAACTCCACGCAAGGAGGACCGGGACGTGAACCCTTGTCTCCTTACCGGGAGGCAGCAGCGCTACCACTGTGCCACCATGTTGCCCAGTTTGAGAATACCATATAGGAATTTACTGCAGCAGAGGAAAGAATTGGCTCTTTTAGAAGGCCTTCTTCTTGGTGATGGACAGGTTGACAGACGAGATTAGACAGGAGTCCCCGTGGACTGTGATGTTTGCTGATGACATTGTGATCTGTAGCGAGAGTAGGGAGCAGGTTGAGGAGACCTTGGAGAGGTGGAAATATGAGAGGAGAGGAATGAAGGTCAGTAGGACCACTAAGACAGAATACATGTGTGTAAATGAGAGGGAGGTCAGTGGAATGGTGAGGATGAGGGAGTAGAGTTGACGAAGGTGGATGAGTTTAAATATCTGGGATCAACAGTATAGAGTAATGGGGATTGTGGAAGAGAGGTGAAAAAGAGTGCAGGCAGGGTGGAATGGGTGAAGAAGAGTGTCAGGAGTGATTTGTGACAGACGGGTACCAGCAGGAGTGAAAGGGAATGTCTACAGGATGGTATGGAGACCAGCTATGTTATATGGATTGGAGACGGTGGCAATGACCAGAAAGCAGGAGACAGAGCTGGAGGTAAAGATGCTAAGATTGGCATTGGGTGTGACAAGGATGGATAGGATTAGAAATGAGTACATTAGAGGGTCAGCTCAAGTTGGACAGTTGGGAGACAAAGTCAGAGAGGCGAGATTGTGCTAGTATGGACATGTGCGGAGGAGAGATGCTGGGTATATTGGGAGAAGGATGCTAAGGATAGAGCTGCCAGGAAAGAGGAAAAGAGGAACGCCTAAGAGAAGGTTAATGGATGTGGTGACACAGGACATGCAGGTGATGGGTATGACAGAGCAAGATGACGAGGACAAGAAGATATGGAATAAGATGATCCACTGTGGTGACCCCTAATGGGAGCAGTGGAAGGCAGAAGAAGAAGGAGGCCCTTCTTGAACCTGCCAACACCTCGTAACACTTTACATCTTCCCTTTTCCAAAAAAAATGCTAACACTAATTTAATAATCAAAATTTCTTAAAGTAAAAACTATCTGATAATAAATTAATACTCCAAAAGAGGGTTTCTAATACTATGAGTCGATGCAGTTGGGTCACAAGTCACTATTATATTTAATGTAAATGAGTCATGGATTGTTTGTGAAGTGGGTCACCGCGGGATGATTAAGCAACTGACACTACTCCATGATGATGGCCCTTGATAAATCAGACGATCATCCATGATTTTCCAAGGGGGAAGTGTTGTGGCAATAGGTGACGGCTCTTCAAGTGAGACCCCCTCACCCCACCCTACCCTGATGGAGGATGTGCCCCAACGATTAGTGACGATTCTCCAAGGAGGAGTGCAGGATGACTGTCCACAATCATCCAAGGGGAACTGATGATAGTTCATGATTGTCCAAGAGGGTTGAGCTCTGAGAGTAGGTGACGATTCTCCAGGGGGGTGTGTGATGGGGGTGGGGGGGGGTTACACAATCATGAGGGTATTTCTACAAGACGAAAAGAAAAGAAAAAGGGGCAAGATTAGGTCGTGACAAAAAAGGGGTTAAGAAACCCTAATTGAGGAGATGCACCCTAAACAGAGTCATCGGTTACGAGGGTCAGCTTGTAGTTTTCAACTTTAATCCCACTTCTGAGCTCTGTGTGACTCTAACAGAGTCACTCAAACAGCCAGTGGCCCCCAGTTTGCAGATATAGAAAAAACTTTTTTGTTTTACCTGTGAAGAACCTCAAGATGGTGTTAAATATGGAAAGGCTTTACAGAAATTAAGGATTACATGGTGGCACAGTATTTTATATATAATTTATAGAGCTCCAGAGGCCGTAGTTCATATGCCAAACTGGACACTGCTACTCTGTGCGGATTTTACTTTCTCAGGTTCTTTCAGCAGCAGGAGCCGTACCACCTGCACTTCAGAAGAGGTCACCCATCTGCAGCTAAACACATTCAGGCCCAGCCAGGAAAAGCTCGAGTTGCTGCTGGAAGAGGTCTCACCAACTATGGAAAAGCCCAGTATGTCACATCTTTCAAGTTTTCGGCGAATTGAGAAAATAATTAATAAATATAATTAACGATCTGTAGATTTAATTTTTCCTGAGGTTCACGTACATAATATTGTTTTTTTTTTTCCACGAATCAACAACACCTGCCATTTAAAGCATGCAGTTGCAGCATTTAAATCACATGATCGTAATCCGATGTTTCCATTGGTAGCAGGTCTTTCCTCATTGGTCAGTGGAGTTGCTAGGTTTTTGTCTAGCAGTATGTAAAATTCTGTGGACTTACGAGCTTCTTCCATCACGCTATGGCCGGAATGAAGACATATTTGGCCATCAACACTACCTTAAAACATTAGGAAAGACCCAGTAACTCCAAAAACTAAAAAAACTCAAATGTGAAAAATGGCAGTTACGAGGTTTTTCCATTGCACGTGAGAGGTGTTGGTGAGGCCAGCAGGGGGCGCTTACCCTGTGGTCTGAATGTGGACCCCAATGTCCCAATGCAGTGATGGGGGGACACTGCCCTGTAAACATTGTGCCATCCTTCGGATAAGACATAAAATTGAGGGCCTGACTCTCTGTGGTCATTAAAGACCCCTGGGCATCCTTCATAAAGAGCAGGGTGTATCCCGATGTCCAGGCTAAATTCCCCACCATGGCCTGGTCATTCTGGCCCCCTAATCATCTCCTGACCCTAACTGGTTAACTCTCACACCCCTTGACCCCCTAGCAGCAAATGTGTGGTGCAATAATGACTGCTGTCGCCTCCTCCAGGAAGCTGCTACACATTGGTGGTGGCTGAAGTGGCTCCCCTCTGTCTGTGTAAAGTGCTTTGAGTAGTAAGAAAAGTGATACACAAATGTAATTAATGATTATTAATTAATTATATTTCCTCACCCCAAAATTGTGTCTGGTGTTCTAATTGAGGACTGGAAATTGTCCCCATACGAGTAAATAAGGGTGTGTGTCCTGTGATGTAATGACATACAGCTGATACTGACAACCCTGAACTGGATTAAACAGGTTTGATAATACGAGTGAATCAATTACTGTAAATGTTCAATGGCCACTATTACCTCGGGGCGTTCTACACAAGTTACCTAAACTGCAAAATACAGAAAACATTATGTCATGCACTTACGATATGGAAATTGCTCTGAATAAAAGATTTACAATGGGAAAAAAACATACATAATTAGTTTCACAATCTAATAAATAGAAAGAGCCATGATTATCCTTCCTCCATTCTCCTTTTTGACCAATTCACTTCGTTATTAAAGGCAATCCTGCTTCAGCTCACACAACAGGCCAACGAGTCTTCTTTGTCAATCTGATTCACTAGCATTCTGAGAATGTGAGATGACCGGTTTTACTCGGCTTCCGGCTCAACTTTTCCTCATGAATTTTTCCCCTGCACACTTCCTCCTTTGGGAGCTTGTGAGCTACACCTGCCTCTTACCTGGTCACTTGTTCCTTATTGAACTGCTCTGCAGTCATTGCCATTGTTTCTGCTGATTGAAGGGATTGTGACATTGACTTCACACTTTGGCTTGTAATCTGATCTTCCAAACCACACACAAAAATAAGGCATTGAGGTACAAACACCACACACAAGCATATACGCCATGCTGCAGCTCTGCATATACTAGAGATAGATAGATAGTTGGCAGGATTACATAGATAGAAAGATGTTAGGGACCATTTGAAACTCATAGGGATTATTTGTAACCTGGCAGGGACAATTCGTAACTTCCTGTCTACAGAGAAATGGTCAGAATAACAAGGTGAAGCATAATATTTACATCTTTATTGCATTCCCTCCTCTGAAAAGACTCATTCTGTGTTTTTTACTAAAAAGAGAGACATTATAAAAGATTCACATTAGGCATCTATTTGATGTAAGAACAGGGTCCAGGGTGGGGAGAAATCGCATTAAATTGGTCGAAGGTGAGCCAGTGCTGTGGTAAGTGGACCAGCCATGTGACATGTTAGTTGGGTTCTGCTTTGTCTCCAGGTAGGCTTGGCGGGGATTTAGGCCGTTTGTTATTCTGATTCTATTGTTGTACCTCGTGTTTGTTCTGTTTCGTTTAGCCTTCCCTATAATAAAATCCTTATTTTTATACACTTGGCTTCTTTGGGTCTTTCTTGTGGGCACTCCGCTACAATTCTCACTCTGTACTTAAAACTATTCCAAAGCAATTTATCTCATTACGGAGGTCCTGCGGAGGACTGCTTGTTTGTTTGCATGGTCAAAGGAGTCAATAACTAAAACGGACTACTCAAACAAAAGAATACATGCAGATGATGGACGGAGCAGCCACAATTGTTCATCTTCAACAAGACGCAGAATGAACACTGGTCATGTCACTTTGGTAGCTGGCGTCGCTTATCGTGGGTCATCGTCCCGACGTTGAACAGCTGCTTTGGACTACTTGGTTTGATGAGCTTCAGTAATGTAGAGGTTTGGTAGGCAACTTTGGGCTCCATTTCTGGACATCAAAGTAACATCAAAGTCAATACTGAAGGAATGACCCCAAAATGGACATTTTATTCGTTACTGTAGAGTCACTTGTTTGTCTGTTTTTTTCCTGTTTTATAAGTTTTAATGGTAGAAAAACAACCGTTACATTTTAAAGGATATACTCAGCATTTGTCAAATCAAAGTTACTTCTTCACAAACAGGATGAATATATAAATTTGCCACACGAAATTGTGTTCTAAAGGTAAGTGCTTTCTATAAATTAAAAAAATATATATATCTTGCCCACTCTGCCACTTTACAATGGAGAGTATGATACATGGAGGAAGAGCTTAAAAACGTACCAAATACAGTGCCCACCATAATGTTTGGGACAATATTTCTCCTTTGATTTCCCCTTCAGCTCCACAGTTTAAAATATCAAATCAAACAATTCAGACATCGTGATTAAAGTGAACACTGCAGACTTTCATTTAAGGGGATTTGCAGACATTTCGGTCCCACCGAATAAAATGACAACACTTTATCTACATGGGCACCCCCATGTCAGGGCACTATAATGTTTGGTGTTACAGGTGCTTGCGATTCCTCAGGTGGGTTTCATGGCTTTATAAGATACCTTGACCCGCTTCTATCCTTTCTGTAGCTGCCATTGTTTAACATGAGGACAAGAGCTGTGCCAATGAAAGTCAAAGAAGCCACCATGAGGCTGAAAAACAAAAATTAGACCACTAGAGACATCAGTAAGACCTTAGGATGACTGAAATCAACTGTCTGGAATATCATGAAGAAGAAAGAACACACTGGTGAGATAAGGATTCACAAAGGGACTTGTAGGCCAAGGAAGACCTCCACTGCTGAGGACAGAAGAATCCTCACCATGGTTAAAAAAGAAGCCCCCAACTCCTTGCAACTTACCAGAATTAAAGGAGCTGCTGGTAATTTTTTGGTGCAGATACCACAGGACACCTCAGAGGTCTTGAACAGGTCAGGGGGACCTACACAATATTTAATGTGGTATATAATTGGTGTACAGATGAGAAACAGTCTTCAGGGGGGGGCGATATGTGTGTGTGGGTGTCAGAGACGACTATCAGCAGAAGACTTCATGTACAGAAATACAGAGGACACACTGCAAGATGAAGACCACAAAAACAGGATTAAAGTTTGAGAAAAAGGACTTCAAAGAGCCTGCAGAATTCTGGGAATAGGTCTTGTGGTCAAATTAGACAAAGATGAACCTGATCAGAGTGATGGCAAGAGCAAAGTTTGGAGATGACAAGCAACTGCCGAAGATCCAAAGCAGACCACCTTAATCTGTTAAACATGGTAGTGTTGGGGGTGTTATGGCTTGGGCATGTATGGCTGCCACAGGTCCTGACTGGCACACTTCTCTTCACTGATGGCGGCAGTGGCACAATGAATTCTGAGGTTTATTGAAACATCTGATCTGCTAAAGTTCCAGTAGATGCCTCTAAACTCAGTGGACGGCACATCCTACAACAAGATGATGATCCGAACAGACAGCTGAGGCAACACAGGAGTTTGTCAAAGTTAAAAAATGGAAAATTGTGGAATAGCCAAGCCAGATTTCAATCCTGTTGAGCAGACCCTCCATGTGCTGAAGTGAAAACTTAACAGCTCAAACCAGTCTGGTCATTCTCCAATGAACCTCTGGCAAGGCATTTTCTCTCACTGGATATTTTCCCTTTTTCGGACCATTCTCTGTAAACCTTAGAAATGGTTGCGCGTGAAAATCCCAGTAGATCAGCAGTTTCTAAAATCCTCAGACCAGCCCATCTGGTACCATCAACCATGCCAGTCACTTCAATCACCTTTCTTCCACATTCTGATTGTCGGTTTCAACTTCAGCAGGTCATCTTGTCAAGGTCTATAGGCCAAAATGCACTGAGTTACTGCCATGTGATTGGCTGATTAGATATTTGTGTCAACAAGCAACTAGATGGGTGTACCTAATAAAGGGGCCAGTGAGTGTACATATCCATACAGGAAAGGAGAATGTGTTATGGGCATGTAATGAAAAGAGAGGTAAACACTGTAGGGAGATGAATGATTGATTTGGAGGTGTCTGGATGGAGAAGAAGAGGACACCCAAGGAAAAAAGGATGGGGAGTGTGAATGGGGTTCTAAGGGAGAAAGGAGTATCAAGCAAGAAAGTGTACAACAGTCGAGAAAGGTGAAGGCTGGTCAAATATAGTGACCCTACATGAAAGTGGGAAAAGCTTTAGAAGGAGAAGAAGAAGAAGTAAGCTTAAAGTAACCATTCACATGCATGATGGTCTGAAATGAGGTAACAGATTCTTTAGCCAAAATTCCTCTGTAAAAATGATTCAGATAAAATACCTATTCATGAATATAACTGCCAAACATAAACAAGCTGTTCAATCCAATTCAAGGCCTTGGGGGCTGGAGGCTTATCAACAATAGCAAGGGACACAAGACAGGACACTCGTCAGCACTGGGTGCAGGGTGGGAATCATATGCCAGACCATTGCAGAGTCCACCTCACACACACTTGGGCCAGTGCAGAGATGACACTTGCACATCTTTGGGGATGTGGTTGGAAAACTGGAGTGTCCCAAAAAGCCCGACACCACCACCACCGCCACCAACACCACAGATACGAGAAGAATGTGTAAATGGCACAAGGACAAAGATTGGGTGTGTGATTCCAACCCGTGATGGCAGGTAAGCAGGGCAGCACCGCAATATCCACTTTAAATCTCAGTGCACCTGTCTTTAAAATTTCCTTTATTTACCGTAAAGGCCACAGCTACATTTTTGCAACGGCCTAGCATTTTTTAAACATCTTATCTTTTAACAGATAGCCAGGTTTCTGCTAGTTATGTGATTTACCGAAGTTAGACCACCTCCTCACATTTCACCCTACACAATGAAAAGCAGCGAAATGAATGACTAAAAGCAAGATACAATATCGCTGTTTTGCTGTGTAAAATCTTGGCTCTCATGTTGCAGAATCAGCCTAAAAATAGACCTCTCTCCACTGAACATGAATAAAGAAGTGATTCACAGTAATGGATACTTACTCTCCAGTGAGGCCGCTCCATTCTGCAGTACAACAGATAAATTCTCAATGAAATTATTGATTTTTTTTTTTTTTCCTTCCTCTTTCATTCTCTGCACCACATGGAAATAAATCTCCCGGGGAGACCACAGAATTTGAGCTGCACTACAATGCCATCATCCAGGCAGGAAGCAAACATTTCCTTAAGAAACCGAATACCCCAAACACTTTAAGTAATGATGTTAGATGATGTAATTGTAAAACATTTATAGCCTGAAAGAAACTGCATTGGAGCGGCGATACCCAGACATGGCCGATGGTGCCGTTACTTCAGAGATCGAATGGAATAGGAGACAACTGTGGGTCGAGTCTTTGGAAATTAATCTGAGAAGCTAATTTAACTCGACGAGTTCCGTTTTCAACGAGTAAAGATGCAGAGCACTTCCTCGCATTTAAAAGTTTTCAACACTTACATACGAAGACTACGGAAGCTCTGAACCGCACAATGAAAAAAAAATATGGGATAGCCCTAATCTCGTACATACGACATACTTTCACGTACATACAAGACGTTTTCACATACGTAGGGGATATTTTTGTAATTTTTTTAATCTCACTTTATCTTGTACGAATGTGAATCTCGGATCAACTGCAGATTCGTACGCATCGTTGTGTGCCCTTCACAAACACCTACACAGCATTTCCATGTCTACCTCCATGAAAGAGAAACAGGGAGAGTCTCGTTACTTCTCAAACAGAATAAAAAAATTATGGGATAGTCCTTATCTCGTACCTACATGAAAATATCTCGTACACTAAGGATATTTTCACATATGTGTGAGATACTTTCACTTACCATATATACTCACATATAAGTCGGGTCTTGAAACCTGAAAAATAGATCATAAAATCAGACCCCGAATTATACGCCCGTTCAAAAATGCAACACTTAATTTTTTATTTTTTTTTAATCTTCTTGTCTCCTCCAATCTCGCATCAGTTTCTCAGACACATCGAACTTTGTTGCAGCAGTGAGGTTACCAATTTCTTTCGCTACTTCAACGACGTTTAATTTAAAAAAAGCTTCATATTTTCTTCTGATTGAATATTCCATCGTAGATAAGGGATGCTCTTACGATAAAGGTGTATGAGGGTGTGAGATACAAAAAACACAAATCAGTGCAAACGTTGCTTCAAAATAGTTTGGGTATTACCGTGTGGTCACGTAGGTACAATACATAGGAAAAAAAGGCAGTGTGCTCCGTGGTTACTCTCTCAGGTGGGCGTTAGCATATCATATTCTCTTGGACCAATAGTGTGAGTTTTCCGCATTTGATTTATGCGACTGACATTATAAAATATCAGAAATTATACAGTAAAATCAAGCCATGACTTATCCACAAGTATACAGTATATATGATGTTTTCATGTATATAGGGGATACCTGAAGTGCATTTCTTAAATTTTTTTTAATCTAACTCTATCTCGTACAAACGTGAAAGAATCTCGGACCAACTACAGGTTCGCACATATCGATGCGTGCCATTCACAAACACCTGCACAGCATTCCCACTTCCACCTCCATGAAGGAGAAACAGGGACAGTGTTGCTACTTTTAAATCACAATGAAGAAAATTATGGGATAGCACTTATCTCATACCTACATGAAAATATCTCGTATACATAGGATATTTTCACATATGTCTGGGATACCCAAAGTGCAGTTTTGTAATTTTTTTTATCTAACTTTATCTTGTATGAACGTGAAAGAATTTCAGACCAACTACAGGTTCACACACATCGATGTGTGCCATTCACAAACACCTGCACAGCATTCCCATGTCTACCTCCATGAAAGAGAAACAGGAACAGTCTCGTTACTTCTAAATCACAATGAAGAAAATTATGGGATAGCCCTTATCTCATACCTACGTGAAAATATCTTGTATACATAGGATATTTTCACATAGGTACAGGATACTTTCATGTATGTACGAAATATTTTAACATATGTACAGAATACCCAAAGTGCACTTTTGTAATTTTTTAATCTAACTTTATTTCGTACGAATGTGAAAGAATTTCAGACGAAGTACAGATTCACACACATCGATGTTGGCCGTTTGCAAACACCTACACAGCATTCCCACGTCTGCCTCCATGAAAGAGAAACAGGGAAAGTCTCATTACTTCTAAATCACAATGAAAAAAAATATGGGATAGCCCTTATCTCGTATGCACGAAAAAATATCTCATATGTACAGGATATTTTCACCTATCTATGAGATGTTTTCATGTACGTCCAAGATATTTTCATGTACTTACGAGATGTTTTTACGTACCTATGGCATACCCGCAGAGCACTTTTGTAATTTTTAAATCTAATTTTACCTCGAATGTATGTGAAAACATCTCATATGTACAAGATATTTTCACGCATGTATGAGATAAGGGCTATCCCATAATTTTTTTCATTGAGATTGAGAAGTAACGAGACAAAGTATATCAAATCAAAAAACAATTAAAATAAAAAAAAAAAAAATCAGACACATACTGTAAGGCTAATTTGCGCAAGAGTGTATAATAAGATAATAAAATACGAAGTGGACTGGACTGGAAGAACACACTTAATATTACACCAATCAGCCACACCACTGACAGGTGATGTGTATCGGGATTATCTTGTTACAATGGCACCTATCAAGGGGTGGGATATATTAGGTAACAACTGAACAGTCAGTTCTTGAAGGTGATGTGTTGGCCCAACGTAAGGATCTGAGCAAGTCTGACAAGAGACACACTGTGATGGCTAGACCACTGGGTCAGAGCGTCTCCAAAATGGCAGGTCTTGTGGGGTGTTCCCAGCATGTATTTGTTATTACCTACTAAAAGTGGTCCAAGAAAGGACATCCAATGAACCGGCGATGGGCAAAGGCTCATTGATGAGTGTTGTGAGTGAAGGCCAGTCTGTCGGGCCCGATCCCACGGTAGAGCTTCTGTAGCACAAATTACTTAAAAACGTAATTCTGGCCATGAGAGGAAGGTCTCAGAACACAAAAAATATCACAGCTTACTGCATAACTGCAGACTAGTCAGGCTGCCCATGATGACCCCTTTCCAGTGTTAAAAGCATCTATAATGGGCATGTGAGCATCAGAACAGTACCATTGAGCAATGGAAGAAGTTGGCCTGGTCTGAAGAATCACATGTGGATGGCTGGGTGTGTTTGTGTTGTTTACCTGTGGAAGAGACGGAAGGAGGATGACCTACGGTAAGAAGGCAAGCCGGTGGAGGCAGTGTGATGCTCTCGGTAATAATTCATGTAGGTGCTCCTTTGACACGTACCGCCTACCTTGAAAATTGTTGCAGATCACATAAATCCCTTCATGGCAACAGAATTTCCTATTGGCAGTGGATGATGTTTGAGGAACATGACAAAGAGTTCAAGGTGTTGACTTGGCCTCCAAATTCCCCACATCTCAATCTAATTGAACACCTGGGGGATGTGCTGGATAGACAAGTACGACCCATGGAGACCCCCACCTCGCAGCTTACCAGACTTAAAGGATCTGCTGCTAACATCTTGGTGCAGATACCAGAGGACCCCTTCAGAGGTCTCGAAAAGGTCAGCATGAGGTGGGACCCACACAATATTTCTTGTTATGTATCACTGGTGTATAAACCTTTCCCATTCTGAACACTTGTGTTAACCAGAAAGAGATTTGGGTTAAAGTCACCACCTTTCTCGTTAATCTGCAAAGGTAAATCAGCCAATGAGAAAAACCAAACAGCATGATTTAAAATCGGGGGTCTCCACAAATCACCAGATACAATATGGTCCACCTGGAGTACTGCTACACAATTAATTCATCCAGCCTTTTACTTTCGATAACAGCCGATGTGTTCAAGCCCCCCGCTAATGATTTTCCGCCTGGCTCTATGACATTCCCAATCAATTCAATTAAACATTAACAACATATTTCACTCTTCTGCATGCTGTCCTTATGCTAAAATTTCATTTTCATGTAAGCAGATCATCAATAGTTAAGCAAATTATACAAAAAGCTAATGAGGTCTGAAACTAAATAAGAGAATATTTCTGTAAGCTGGACTTGCTCCATAGTTGAATGAGAAAGAGGAGCACATGTTCACGTCAGTCATTTTGTTTTTGCTGTTTGGTGCATCGGAGGTGACACGGTGGCACAGTGGTAGTGCTGCTGCGTCACGGTAAGTTGACCAGGGTCCGGGGTCCTCCCTGTGTCTGTGTGGGTTTCTACCCACAGCCCAACAACATGCAGGTTAGGTGGACTGGCGATACTAA
The DNA here is from genome assembly GCA_026402145.1 of Polypterus bichir lapradei. Classification (NCBI taxonomy): domain Eukaryota; kingdom Metazoa; phylum Chordata; class Cladistia; order Polypteriformes; family Polypteridae; genus Polypterus; species Polypterus bichir. Next base: position 14,842,062 of record JANRMT010062810.1, read on the forward strand.
ATTGGCCCAAGTGTGTGGTGGGTGTGTGTGTGTGTGTATTCATCCAGCAGTGAACTGGCACCCTGTTCAGGATTTGTCCTTCCTTACGCCCTATGTTGGCTAGAACAGCACCCCCTCAGTGACCCTATTCAGGACAAAGCAGTTTAGAAAATAAGAGACTTGACAGTTTGGTGCCACCATTTCTGTGAAGACTTCCCACTGACATAGCAAAGATGTGCAGGTCAGCTCAAGTGGCAGTTCCATAATGTCCCAGTGTGAGTGTGGATGTGTGCAATTTACCACATTTTTTACACTGTCTTCCTTTAGCTGGACATTGACTTTTTCCACCGTGTGTTTTGTTTCCGCTGTAGCTGCACTTATGAATATGCTTGTATGCTTCACTCGCTTCATATTCTTTTGCTGCCTTCTCAATTGTGTAATGCGTTTTTTGTTCAGCGTTCTTTGGAGCTCTTGCTTGTTGTCTGCATACTGCGTTCACAGTCAGTTCATGTGAGCCGCTTGGAGTACATGCATCGAAGGTTCTCAGCTGTGCTTGTGCTATCTCGTGCGATCTTGCCATGTCCACGGCTTTATTTAATGTTAGCTCAGATCCGGCACTTAAAAGTTTCTCTCGCACTTTCGCCGAATTTGTGCCAAACACTAGTCTATCCCTGACCATCTCATCTTCGTTTGCATAAGCACAGTCCTTCACCAGCAATTTTAACTCCGTTACAAAGTGATCAAAAGTCTCGTTTATACCTTGCATCTTCTCATTAAACTTGTATCTCGCGAATATCGTATTCGTCTTAGGCATGACAAACGCCACAAAACGGTCATAATAAGTTTTCATTACCTTGGCTTCCTCCTGGATGAGAGTCCATGTGTTAAAAATGTCTCTTCCTTTATCCCCAGTCCACAGGAGCAGGTAGCTGCATTTCTCACTCTCGTCTTTGCCTTTTAGCGGGCCAGAAAACATGAGCTTCACGTGCTGTCGGAACTTTTTCCATTCTCCCGGCAGGTTAAGAGAATCCCAGTCAATTCGTGGCGAGGGAACTCCAACAAAATCCATGATTGTCCTCTATTCTGACACCATGTCTCGTTTTCACAAATTGTGAAAAATGAAATGATGGCGAGACTTTCTTTTAAAGTATGCAGGGGAACTTTATTTATGGCAGCTCTTACATTCACGGCATCCGTGCTCTAAATTAACTTCCATAATAGTAACCTTGAGGGCCCTTTTTCTGGTGCCTTTCTGATGACATAGGTGCCTAAACCATGCCTGATAATAATACATTTCAATGACATACTGTATAAATATTACAGTGATCACCTCGATAGACATCTCACCACCCAAAACGCTACTCGTGAATCTAAGATGTTTAACAGGCATTCCCGGTATTAACTTTTTGATTTGCTTGCGAATATTTAGCGGCAGCATGTCTATTGGATTGCTGCTGATGGACGGCCTTATATGGGCAGGCACTCAATTACGTGGGAGGCGTGGTGATGGGGGACGCAACTCCGCCTCACACGGCGACCGAGCTGCAGGCTATGGCCGTATAAATGTACGTAAGTAGGATTCAGTTATGACCGTTAGGTGTAGAATTTCGAAATGAAACCTGCTTAACTTTTGTAAGTAAGCTGTAAGGAATGAGCCTGCCAAATTTCAGCCTTTTACCTACACGTGAAGTTGGAGAATTAGTGATGAGTGAGTCAGTCAGTGAGTGAGTAAGTCAGTCAGTCAGTCAGTCAGTCAGTCAGTCAGTCAGTCAGTGAGGGCTTTGCCTTTTACTAGTATAGATAGATTGATGTTTTCATCTTCTGCACCATCACCACCAACTGTTTCAGCATAGACTATTGATACACATTTAACCAATTTGCCAAGTAACTGATTGACAATTTTCATGTTAATTCATTTGACTTCATCATTTCTCGGTGCTAGGATGGCTCGTGTACTCATTTTTACTGTTGATAACCGTTCGGGATGAAACTCATCAATAAGATTTGGACATAACAAGTCTTCTTTAACTGGGAACTTAAAGTGAGGAAAACGTAATAATTTATAAGAGCTCAGAGAGCAGGACCTGTGTCTGACAAAAGCATTCACGTGAATGAGAGGTGAGAGGGCCGTGTGCGAGATTGAATATGGTTGAGAGGAAGGCGTGACTTGAAAAAAATCTCATGGCCAAAGTCTCGTCTCGTGGGACTTGAAAAAAATCTCTTGAAAAAAGCCTCGTCTCAAAATCCCAGGATTTTTTTATATAATAGAGAGATTATGATTATTATCACTTAGTGGTGTTTGAAATGGCCACTCACTATGAAAAAAAGGATTGACTAGTGAGAAAAGTGCTATATAAATGTGAATTATTATTAGCATCACTTAGTGGTGGTTGAAGTGGCTCATCACTCACTATGTAAAGCGTTTTGAGTAGTGAGAAAAGCGCTATATAAGTGTAAAGAATTATTTTTTATTATTGTTATTATTGTTATCACTTAGTGGTGGTTGAAGTGGCCCCCCACTCACTAAAAGTGCTTTGACTAGTGAGAAAAGCGCTATATAAATGTAAAGAATTGTTATTTTTTATTATTATTATTATCATCACTTACTGGTGGTTAAAGTGGCTCAGCACTCACTATGTAAAGCGTTTTCGGTAGTGAGAAAAGCGCTATATAAATGTAAAGAATTGTTATTTTTTATTATTATTATTACATGGTCCCCCCATTTCAGGGCATCATAATGCTTAGGACACAGCAATGGCAGTTGCATTGTTATGAGGTGGTTTGGGGATGGTGGGCCATGGCTTCACACTAACCTTTTTATTCCTTCTCATTTTGACTTTGTTATATAATAAAAGGCTAGCAAAAACAAAAAAGAAAAACGCGGACACACACAGGACTTGCAAACTCCTGACGGCGACTGGGCTACGACATGAACTCACGACTCTGCACCCAACACGGCACCACCATGACATCTACTACATGATAAGTTTAAATTACAAAATTTACTTAAAGTCTAGTAATTTAACCTTTGACCATAACAAAACAAAAGACTTTGCTTTTAAAAGATCTAAATAAAGTGAGCAGAAAAACACCTTTATAAAAGCTGTGAAATTACGTATGGAATATCTAATGAATAACACAATTCAGAGAGAATACTTTCAAGGAACAAAATGCAACAGACACCAACATGTCCTCTTCTCACTAACACCATAAACCCCCCAGACGACCCCAGATAAACTCAGGGGGGCTCAACTTCAACGTCCGACACACTCAACTCCTTCTTCATGCTGAAATACCAGCCGGACGCCAGCCAGACGTGCCTTTCTGTCCACATACATACGTCATCAGATTCCACCTTGGTCCCTTGCCACAACACTTCTCTCCTTTCCAGCTTGCAATTGTTAAAAGTCCACAAAACAGCTGAACTGCAAAAAAAAAAGTCCTAAAATACCATTTTTAAGCACTCAGGTGAGATTGTGCACTTGGTGCAGAAACAAGACGCTTGTATTTGTTTCCATCCATCCATCATCCAACCCGCTATATCCTAACTACAGGGTCATGGGGGTCTGCTGGAGCCAATCCCAGCCAGCACAGGGTGCAAGACAGGAAACAAACCCTGGGCAGCGCACACACACACACAAACACTCACACACCAAGCACACACTAGGGACAATTTAGAATCACCAATGCACCATTTCTCATAATGGATTTTATTGAAAGCAGGGAGGTGTGATTGATTCATCTATTAAGTCAGCACTAATTCAATTTCAAACAATCAACTACAACTGATACGCTGGAATTGTTATTCTTTTTAAAGATTTTCTGTTAGATTATATGACACTAGTTAGATTTTTGACGCAGTTCATTTTCATACAGATTCTTTTGAATGTGAGGCTCCATCTAGTGGTGAATTTCTGTCCCTGTGCTGTTTAGAAATGAACCACTGTCAAGATTATAGCGGTGGTAGTAGGGTGCTGTACCACGTTAGCCATTATGAATGCAGTGAGACGTCAAGCAAAATGACAAACAACTAAAGAGATTACAATATGCAAGCTTTCGAGACAACTCAGACCCCTTCTTCAGGCAAGATGTAATCAAATGTTATTTTATTATTATTATTTTTTTCACATTACAAGTGATACACAGGGCTGCTTTTAGACATGTGCTTGATTTGGCCAGGAGTAATTTAGACTGTGTACTGAATTAAGATTTTTCAGAAAGTGGACGGTTCAGTGTTCTTCTGGCATTCTCAGAATGTTCAAATGCATCACAGAGTCTTAACATTCTGAATTGTACAACAGCCTAAGACTTTACAATCCACACGTATAGCTGCATGTTACTGTAGGCACATTCGTTACGAGTCTGAGACATGAGAACAATCGAGACGAGAACAGGCTATTCAGACCAACAAAGCTCGCCAGACCTGTCCACTTCATTCTTTTAAAATAACATCAAGTTGAGTTGTGAAGGTCCCTAAAGTCCTACTGTCCACCAAACTACTTGGTCACTTATTCCTGGTGTCTGTGATTCTCTGTGTGAAGAAAAACTTCTTCATGTTTGTGCAAAATTTACCCTTAACAAGTTTCCAACTGTGTCCCCGTGTTCTTGATGAACTCATTTTAAAGTCACCGTCTCGATCCACTGGACTAATTCATGTCATAATTTTAAACTTTTAAATTTTCATTTTTCAGTCAGGTCTCCTCTTCATCTCCTTAAGGCTCAGCTCTTCTAATCTTTCCTCCTAACTCATCCCCTGTAGCCTTGGACTCAGCCTGGTCGCTCTTCTCTGGACCTTTTCTTGTGCTGTTGTGTCCTTTTTGTAGCCTGGAGACCAAAACTGTACCCAGTACTCCAGATGAGGCCTTACCAGAGTGTTATAAAGCTTGAGCAGAACCTCTTGGACATCCTAACCTCGAGGACATCAGTGGAAATTAAGGTGAAGTGTATTTAAAACTGAAACCAGGAGGCTCTTCTTTGCATAAAGAGTTGTGAGACTCTGAAACAACCAACCAAGACATGGAGTTAAAGCTGAGACTTGGACAACCTTTAAGACGAATCTGGGTGAGATTTGGGGACAGATTAACTATTAGCTAAACAGATGGTCTTGATGGACTGAATGGTCTCCTCTCACTTGTCAGATTTCTCATGTTCTGTGTTCCTGTACTCCACACATCAAGGCGCTATATAACCTGACATTCTGTTAGCCTTGTTAATGGCTTCTCAACTCTATCGGTCAGTTGATAGTGTTGAGTCCTCTACGACTCCTAAACCCTTCTCATAAGGTGTACTCAAACAAAATAACTGGGGAGATCGATTATCCCCCAGTATTGATTATTTGAGAAGCCTTCGAAACAAAATATTTGCTCAAGTCTAATTTACTGTAACTTCAGCAGACTGGCACAATATTGAGCACATACGAAGGGTTTATTTTAATAAACTGCACATTCATCTATGCCGCTGTGCATCTTATAGTAGAAGATGGGTAGAGGGTAGCAGCCACTAAACCCAAATCTGTGACTATCAAGCTGTTTAACTTTCAGGAAATTCAATGAACAGCTGTGGTCTGTAGGGGGCAGTCCAGCTCCCCAAACCTGACATAAGTATATAAAATGAACAAGAGAAACTCTTCCTTTCCAAGCATTTCCCACACCACAGTTATAAGCCCACAGCAATACTTTGTCTTCTTGTCTCTGTCTTTGTCACTGTCTCTCTATCTCTCTCTTTGTCTCCCGGTCACTGCCTGCTCCGCACACTTCGTTCTCCTGCCTCCCGACTCTGGATCTCGGAGCAGTGGCAGGCTGCTCCTTTTATATTACACCCCGCAAATACTTCTGGTGTTCCCAAGGCATGGCGCAGGAGGAGCACTTCCAGGTAAGGGTAGAGGGCTGACCAAGAAGGGCTTCCCAGTCCCCCGCACTACCCCCTTACGACACTCAATGAATCCAACAGGACAAAGTAGAAGAACTCCAATTACCCATGGTGCTCTGTGGAAATCCATGGTGGAGCTGTAACCCAGGGGAGCTGCCACCTGGCAGTCCGGGGGAGACAATACCCCCGTAGATTCTGTCTCCCCACTGTCCTTCCACCTTGAGGGCATCCCAGAAAGGTAAGGATGCTGGCCGTCCCTCACACAGCTTAAACGTTTTCAGTCTCATATCAGTTTGGGGGGGCGGCACGGTGGTGCAGTGGGTAGCACTGCTGCCTCACAGTTAGGAGACCCGCGTTCGCTGTATAGGTTTCCTCATGCTGCTCCGGTTTCCTCCCACAGTCCAAAGACATGCAGGTTAGGTGCAATGGCGATTCTAAATTGCCCCTAGTGTGTGTTTGGTGTGTGTGCATGTGTATGCACCCTGCCCGGGGTTTGTTTCCTGCCTTGTGCCCTGTGTTGGCTGAGATTGGCTCCAGCAGACCCCCGTGACCCTGTAGTTAGGATATAGCGGGTTGGATAATGGATGGATGGATGGATGGATATCAGTTTGGAGTCGACATAATCCTAAAGTACACTCTGGCATGAATCAGTTAGTCCCGGCGTGGTTGCTCAGTGGCAAGTCTCAGATTTCCTGATTTTTATTATAAAAATGTTTTCTGACATTTACTCCTTTGGGGTAATACTTTCAATTTTTGTTTCATATTAAAATTTACTCTTTTGGGGAGTCTCAGACTTGAGGAGTTTTTTTTTTCTATACTGTTATTTAATCCGGGGTTAGGCTTAGGGTGAGGCTATTCACGTGTAGGTGGTCTCGGACTATGGATGCCCTCCCTTGATCTCTGTTTCCAGTCATTAAGAAATGGCTAAAAAGAAGTCACCATTTTAGATGGCATTCACTTAGTTCTATGTCGTCTTTAATTTTCAGTTATAAATTGTGAATTGATTTGATAGTATAGTGGCCTTGGGTGTCTTGAAAGGCACTTACAAATAAAATGTTTAAATAAATAGACAATACAATTTAGTATACAGTATTTAGTATATCTTGGACTTTGCCCGTTATTAATGGCCCATCAGATCTTTATTTTCTACAGATGTTTGCTTTCCTTTCCTGCACTGTTTGTCAGCCATATCACAATTACAATGCTAATGGACTGTAAATAATTATGCTTTGGTTATATTAGTTCAGACAGCTCTGTGTGTTCATGGTAGTCTGTATATAGTCACGGGCGTGCGCTTCGAGAGACAGCTAAAGGGCTCTGGTGATGGTAGTTACCCACCAGACCAGGTGTTGGCGCTGTATGTTAATGCCACCTTCTCTTCCTCCCTCTGCAGAATTAAAGACTGCCAGCCATTCCATCTCTGAGGTCCGCCCTCCTGGCCCCGCCCCATTCCTGCCTGGAAGCCATGTGACCAGCAGTTCGGCCATCTTGGGGTCAGTTCTGTTTTGAACTCGTATCTGAAAAGAAGCTTCGGCACGCTCGTTATGTGCTTTTGTTTTATACAGACCGCCACTTAGACGGGGTCAGCATTGGTGGTGCCCCTGACTTGCCAAGTGGTTAGGTCTCCTTTGCAATACTCATGCATGAAAATGTTGTCGAGTTTATGCTTCATAGTTATGGATTTACTGAGTGAAGAGTGCTGCACAAAAATAATCTAATATATAAAGCAGAGTCGATGTGTGTATGTATGTATGTTTGTTTGTCCGCCATACAAATCTGCACCGGGCATCTGATCTGCACCAAACTGGGGATGGGGCTCCTTTGTGACCAGGAGAAGGTCATGGGGTATGTCTGGTTGGGAAAAATGTTCGTGGTGAAGGGCAGGGCACCTTTTCTCGTTCGGCACACGTCCCCGTATTTATCATCGACAAGATGGCTGCACATTGCAACAAACCTTAATGGCGGCACCATCTAGCGGCACGTTTGGTCCCTGTGTGTCGCTCTTTACCCATGTTTCTTTAAATTGCCAAGAGATGGCGCAAGTGTCCAAGTATGAGAAGGCCGACTGTGTTGATCAGGTGAAGCGTGACTGCCGTATAGATATAAAACGTGAACAACCCAGTGCGTGTGACCGGCTCACACATTGATAGTGCTGTATTTCATTTGCCAACGTCTGTTATATGGCAACACGTTTGAAAAGAGACTCGCCTTAAAAAGACACCATCCTTCCCCCGCCATTTTCCCCACACGCAGCACCAGTTGTATGTCACTTCTCTCTGTAGTTACCATCGCCAACGTCCGTTAGATGGCAGCACACTTCAACACAAACGCTCCTTACAAACACAGCACCCCTCCCCGCCATTCTTCCCGGTACGGTTTCAGTGCTACTCTTTCTCACTGGCTTTCCGTATTTGTGGTGCTATTTGCTCGCTTTCTGACTCACAGTACGATTTCAGTGTTGCTCTTTCTGACTGACTGGTGCTATTTGTTCGCTTTCCGACGTATTGTACAGTGGTGTGAAAAACTATTTGCCCCCTTCCTGATTTCTTATTCT
>JANRMT010062810.1:14850862-14870164 GCA_026402145.1 Polypterus bichir lapradei
AGAATAAGAAATCAGGAAGGGGGCAAATAGTTTTTCACACCACTGTAAATAACGTAAATTAATCTCACTGTGGTGCTTATTCCGTATGTAATACCATGTAACACATTATAATTGTCCTGCTTTTCACGAAAATACCCATACCACTGAAAAAAAGACGTACAATTCGACGGTCCACTTCAGATGCCACAACGAAGTCTATTTCAAGGGCGTCTAAAACGCCACAGCAGACAGAATCCAAAGTGGAGGAACTTACAATAAAATGTGAATCAGAAATTGTTTGTTCTATTTCTATGTTCTGTTTCTTTCATTTTGGAAATTCACTGGTTATAAATTCCCGGGCAATGCCGGGTACTCCTGCTATGGCTCAACTTGGGGAACTGATCTACTGATTGTGGAAAAGAGTGATGGAGGAAGTAGGGAACAAAAAAGAAAATCTTTCACTGCCAGATAACCTTTTAGTTTGACTAATGGCTCTCCACTGATATACCGACTGCTTTACACAAATCAATGTTTGTAGGCGCTTTACTGCTTCCTCAATAAGCACGGACGGAGCTCAAAAAGCCTTTCAGAAATGAAGCATGTGCAGTGCTGGTGTTCCCTGCAGTGTTAAGATTCTGCAAAAACTTTGGCGCTGCGTCCTGTGAGCTACACTACGCGCACATGAGTTTAATGTTTTTGGAACCACAACTCCCACTAAAACGGTTTAGCAGATGTCCAACAGTTAACATTCTTTGTACGTGAATCAATGTGACTCCTGCTTTGTTTGATTCACTGTGACTTGTTTTTCTTCATGGCACGCTTCTCCACGGAACCAACACGAGCATGTCACTCTCAGCTAGGATTTTACGACACATTCATTTTATAAGGCACACGTAAAATGAATTTAGTGAAAAATCTGAAACTTCAGGGTTAAGTGGAAAAAACTTTGGTGCCTTTGACAGTACGATCAGTTTAAGCAAAAGACAATTAAGCGGAGACCTGATTGAAGTGTTTAAAATGATGAAGGGAATCAGTCCAGTGGATCGAGACGGTGACTTAAAAATGAGTTCATCAAGAACACGGGGACACAGTTGGAAACTTGTGAAGGCGAAATTTCACACAAACATTAGGAAGTTTTTCTTTACACAGAGAACCACAGACACCCGGAATAAGTGACCAAGTAGAGTGGTAGACAGGAGGACTTGAGGGACTTTCAAAACAGGACTGGTAAGTTTTGTTGGGCTGACTGGCCTGTTCCTTCTCGATTGTTCTCATGTTCTAATGTTGTACGCCATTGTTTGGTCACTCACCGTTTCATGGTAGTTTTCAGCCTTATGATTTTCCAAAATATTTGTGCAGACACCTTCCCAGCTTTCTCAACCTACCGTATATACTCGCATATAAGTTGGGTCTTGAAACCCGAAAAATTGATCATTAAATCAGACCCCGCCTTATACGCCAGTTGAAAAATGCGACACTTAAATTTTTTTTTTTTTTTACATTTTCTTGCCTTCTCCAATCTCGCCCCAGTTTCTCAGACACATCGAATTTTGCTGCAGCAGTGCAGTTACCCATTTCTTTCACCACTTCAATGACTTTTAATTTAAAACCAGTTTCATAGTTTCTTCTGATCGAATGCTCCATCGTAGATAAGGGATGCTCTTACGATAAAGGTGTGTGAGGGGGTGAGATACAAAAAACACAAAACAGTGCAATCGCTACTTCGGAATAGTTCAGGTATTACCGTGTGGTTACGTAGAAACAATAGAGAAAATTAAAAAGGCCGTGTGCTCCGTGGTTACTCTCTTAGCTGGCCGTTAGCATGTCATAATCCCTTGGACCAATCACGTGAGTTTTCCGCATTCAACAACAACAACAACATTTATTTCTATAGCACATTTTCATGCAAATAATGTAGCTCAAAGTGCTTTACATGATGAAGAAAGAGAAAAAAGACAAAGTAAGAATTAAAATAAGACAAAACTCATTAACATTCGACTTATACGACTGACATTATGAAATACCGGAAATTATACGGTGAAATCAACTCCCGACTTATCTTCAGGAGAATTAAAACGCGAGTATATAAGGTAATTCAACTCTTTTATAAATCTCTCATCTTTTATGCTCAAGCTTTATAACACACTGGTGAGGCCTCAGAACACAAAACATGAGAAATCTGACAAGTGAGAGGAGACCATTCAGTCCATCAGACCCATCTGTTTAGTTTAATTTCCACTGATATCCTCGAGGTAAGGAAGTCCAAGGAGGTTCTGCTCAGGTTTTATAACACACTGGTGAGGCCTCATTTGGAGTACTGTGTGCAGTTTTGGTTTCCAGGCTACAAAAAGGACATAACAGCACAAGAAAAGGTCCAGAGAAGAGCGACTAGACTGAGTCCAGGACTACAGGGGATGAGTTATGAGGAAAGATTAAAAGGGCTGAGCTTTAAGGAGATTAAGAGGAGACCTGATTGAAGTGTTTAAAATTATGACGTGAATTAGTCCAGTGGATCGAGATGGTGACATTAAAATGAGTTCATCAAGAACACTTGGACACAGTTAGAAACTTGTTAAGGGGAAATTTCACACAAACATGAGGAAGTTTTTTTTTTTTTTACACATAGAACCAGAGACACTTAAGTGACCAAGCAGTGTGGTAGACAAGAGGACTTTAGTGATTTTCAAAACTCGAAATGGCATTTTAAAATGAAAAGATCTCTGTCCACACTAACATTTTTATATCATTTATGAAATCTTCATCTACAGTATACTAATAAAAGGCAAAGCCCTCACTGACTGACTGACTGACTGACTCATCACTAATTCTCGAACTTCCCGTGTAGGTAGAAGGCTGAAATGTGGCAGGCTCATTCCTTACAGCTTACTTACAAAAGTTAAGCAGGTTTCATTTCGAAATTCTACGCGTAATGGTCATAACTGAATCCTACTTACATACATATATACGTCCATAGCCTACAGCTCGGTCACCGTGTGAGGCGGAGTCGCGTCCCCCATCCCCACGCCTCCCACGTAATTGACTGCCCTGCCCATATAAGGCCATCCGTCAGCAGCAATCCAAGCTGTGAGAAAACAGTAAAAAGGAGGCATGGCAGACGTCGTGGTACATTTTCTGATGCAGCTAGACGGAAACAACTTCGTGACGCTGCCGCCAAATACTCGCAGAAAAATCCACAAGTTAATAGACACGCTGTCGCTAAATACTCGCAGGCAAATCCACAAGTTCATAGAGATGCTGTCGCTGAATACTCGCAGGCAAATCCACAAGTTCATAGACACGCTGCCACTGAATACTCGCAGGCAAATCCACGAGTTCATAGACACGCTGCCACTAAATACTTGCAGAAAAATCCACAAGTTAATAGACACGCTGCTGCTAAATACTCGCAGGCAAATCCACAAGTTAATAGACACGCTGCCGCTAAATACTCGCAGGCAAATCCACAAGTTCATAGACACACTGCCGCTAAATACTCGCAGAAAAATCCACAAGTTAATAGACACGCTGCCGCTAAATACTCGCAGGCAAATCCACAAGTTCATAGAGATGCTGTCGCTAAATACTCGCAGGCAAATCCCCACGTGTTTAGAGATGCTGTCGCTAAATACTCGCAGGCAAATCCACAAGTTCATAGAGATGCTGTCGCTAAATACTCGCAGGCAAATCCACAGGTTCACAGAGATGCTGCCGCTAAATACTCGCAGGCAAATCCACAAGTTAATAGACACGCTGTCTCTAAATACTCGCAGGCAAATCCACAAGTTCATAGACACGCTGCTGCTAAATATTCACAGGCAAATCCACAAGTTAATACCGGGAATGCCTGTTAAACATCTTAGATTCACGAGTAGCGATTTGGGTAGTGAACACTTCGATGGATGAAACCTGTTATCTTTACAACGGTTGACAAACACGGAATGTAACTTGAACACAACACGTCCTCCAAATACGAACCTAATTGATAGAAATAATGATAATCAAATACTTGATGACAGCAACACTCATAACAGTGACAAAACAATTACATTGACAATCATGTTACGTTATTTTTAAAATGTTTCCTTTTGTTTTTCATAACTTCTTTAACACACTACTTCTCCGCTGCGAAGCGCGGGTATTCTGCTAGTCCACACTAAAGCGACTGAAAATGTTTGCCTACACTGGGCATACACACACATCAGTGAAAAAAACTCCTTGTTATTGCTGCAAGCCACAGAATTTATCACAAAACTGTAGCGACCAGTAAATTATTTGCCCTTTGAACATGTATGCAGCATTCAAACCCTACAGAGATGCATACCGGTAAACAACACAGCAGGCACCATGGAAAGCAACTCCTCTACGTCAGCTCTGTTGTAACAATATTTTTTTTTTTTTTTCAGTGAAGGATGACCAATCAGGGAATGTTGTAATGAGCAGTAACCAATCAGGGGAATGGCTGTGTAATAAGCACAAACAAATCAGAATGCACTTAGACTCGTGTTTTCAAAAATCCGCATTTTCTCCCGTCCACACCACAATACTGAGGCTGCGATTTCAGAAGTATATAATGAGCTGAAGAGCGTTTTGAGTAACCTGTGTATTTGGGGGTTAAAATCACTGGAGGAGAGTGAATGAAAGGCGAAAACGGTTAATTAGTGTCTGCGTTTTAAAGCGAACACGTAGCAGTGCGGACGAGGACTGAAACATTTGATGGGTGTCTCAGCATTTGGAGTCTCTAACCAAATATCTGATTTTTTTGTTTTAAATCAAGAATATTTTGATTTCTTAGCTTTTCTTAATTTTCACTATTTGTATTTGTTTCATTATTGGTTTTACGTGTTTTATTTTTTATGTGCAACACTTTGCCACATTGAATTTGGCAAGTGCTATTTAAATAAATATTTGCTTTCCCACTTAAATACTACAGTAGATACAGAAGCATTTACGTGTACAGTGGGAATACTGGATGAGGTGTGGGCAGTAAGACAAGTTTTGTTTTTATTCTCTTTTTTTTTTAATTGAATGTCGACATTTACCCTAACCCTTCAATAAACGACAGAGAGAATAAAGGGTGTTGTAATTATTGGACTAATTCTTGTTAAAACAAAACCAAATGACACAAGAAAAGCGGCTAACAAACTCCGCTGCACGGCCTTTCTGTTTATCACAATGGACTGAATTCATCAAGCCAGCCGGTCAGCCAGCCACCCTTTGGACATCACTTCTCTGAATCGAGCCACCTGGACACAGCTGAAGGACCCCAGCAAAAGACAAGAAACCTACGATCCAGCTGTGACCGAGACCCTTATTCTGTGCTTGAACAACTGTTTGTTAACAGAAATTAAACCAACATTTGTCTGTCACCTATTGTGGTGTCTGAAGATTTGAGTCAGCAATGGGCTGCAAAACAAAGGAGTCTTTTACAGCAAGCAGGAGCCTCCCGCAAAATACAACAGAGATACCAAGTGAAGAGCCCAGACGAGTGAACAGTCGACTCTTATCACTTGCCTTGGGGAAGAACACCAGTGCCACTCCATAGTTTCAAAATATTATTATGTCAGATTAATGGACTAGTTGTCAGGCAGGGCGCAGTTTGTGAGGCTCAATGGTGGTGTCTGTGATTTACCACTGGGGACAAATACATTTATTATTTATCTGATGAGATGTGAGCAACACTGAAACACCAACAACAACAACAACAACATTTATTTATATAGCACATATTCATACAAACAGTAGCTCAAAGTGCTTTACATAATAAAGAATAGAAAAATAAACACAATATGAAAACAAAATAAATCAGCATTAATTAACATCGAATAAGAGTAAGGTCCAATGGCCAGGGGGGACAGAAAAAACAAAATAAAAACTCCAGACGGCTGGAGAAAAAAAAAATAAAATCTGTAGGGATTCCAGACCATGAGACCGCCCAGTCCCCTCTGGGCATTCTACCTAACATAAATGAAACAGTCCTCTTTGGATTTAGGGTTCTCATGGAAAGGCTTGATGATGATGGTCACGTAGAATTCTGCCTTTTAGTCCATCCATCATTGTTGGAGCATCATGAAGCTTTGAGTAGGTGGAGGTGGCGCAGGCCATGAGGACCAGGTCTGTCTGCTCTCTTCTCTTCATTCTGTACACCTCGGACTACAAATATAACAGCAGCTCAGGTCACTTGCAGAAATTCTCAGTGCATTCTGCACTTATGGGGTATATTGATAAAGGGGATGAGACAGAGGAGAGGAGTCAGGGGGGAGAACTTGGAGAATTGTCTGCAACTTGACATCAGCAAAACCAAGGAACTGCTTATTGACCGTTGCCACACCAAACAGCCTCCATGTCCGGTTACAATTGTACAAATGTAAAGGTGGTCAGTTCCTACAAGAACTTGGGGGTCTACATCAATGACAGGTTGGAATGTTCACAGAGGCACTACTGTATAAAAGAAAGGGCAGAGCAGACTCATTTTTCTTCAGAGAGTGCATTTCCTTTTGTGTGGGAAGTGATATCCTTTACATGTTCTACAACTCTATGATGGCCATAGATGTATCCCCTAACAGACCCTGCATTCTTAAATGGCTTGTTGATTCAGTGGTCCTCTCTTGAAATGATGTTACCAGCCCAACCCAGCCCAGCACAGCACAGAGAATCCATGCTGGTATCTGGAAGTTTGCCGATTCAAATCCTATTACTACCAGAAGGGATCCTACTCTTTTGGGTCCATGAGCAAGACCCTTAATCTGAAAATTGCTTCAAGGGTGTTGTGCAATGGCTGACTCTGAGCTCTGAACTCCAAAGAAGATAGTCTCCTCTTGAGGATTAATTAAGTGTATATATTGTGAACGCTGGCCCTGGCACAGACAGACGGACAACATTTTTGCACCCACACACTGTTTATTTACACTATATATACAAAATATCACAGTCACGTGCACTCACGAACCCCAGTGCCTCTTGCACCGATTTCCCCAATGTCCAGGGCCCACAGTCTCTGTGCCTTCCTGGCCGCCTCCCGTCCTCTCTCTCCAGCTCCGTCTACTGCCTCCCGACTTCCACCTCCTGACTGGAGAGAAGCGGCCCCTTTTATGGGAACCCGGATGGGCTCCAGCTGCTTCCCGGCACTTAGCGTTGGCCACACCCCTGTGTGGCGGAAGTGCCGGCTGCGCACCCGGAAGCCGTCCGTGTGTCCCTTGTCGTCTTCCCCCCGGCACTTCCTGGTGTGGCGGAAGTGCCGGGCTTCCGGGATAATTAGGCACTGGGGCGCCGCCTGGCGGTGGCCACGGGTCCCTACAGGGCTGGGCTTCCAAGCCCTGTACCTGAGGCCCCCTGCATAACCAGGACGGACACCCCCACTCGGTCTGGAGGAGGCACACGCCCTCCTCCGGTCCTCCAAGGCGTCCCGACCGGGCTCCAGCCCCGGCCGAGGACCAGATAGGATAAACCGGCACCGGGGCGGCGCCTGGCGGTGACCACGGGCCCCTACAGGGTAGGGCTTCCATGCCCTCGACCCGCGGTCCCCAACAGAACCAGGACGGACGCCCCCTCACGGTCTGGAGGAGGCACAAGCCCTCCTCACGTCCTCCTGGGCGTCCCGGCCGGGCTCCTGCCCCGGCCGGGGACCACAATATATATATATATATATATATATATATATACACACACAGTACAGGCCAAAAGTTTGGACACACCTCCTCATTCAATGTGTTTTCTTTATTTTCATGACTGAAGGCATCAAAACTATGAATGAACACATGTGGAGTTATGTACTTAACAAAAAAAGGTGAAATAACTGAAAACATGTTTTATATTCTAGTTTCTTCAAAATAGCCACCCTTTGCTCTGATTACTGCTTTGCACACTCTTGGCATTCTCTCGATGAGCTTCAACAGGTAGTCACCTGAAATGGTTTTCACTTCACAGGTGTGCCTTATCAGGGTTATTTAGTGGAATTTCTTGCTTTATCAATGGGGTTGGGACCAGCAGTTGTGTTGTGCAGAAGTCAGGTTAGTTGGACGATCATTTATTTTTCAACAGGACAATGACCCCAAACACACCTCCAGGCTGTGTAAGGGCTATTTGACCAAGAAGGAGAGTGATGGAGTGCTGTAAATGGGCATGAAAATAAAGAAAACACATTGAATGAGGAGGTGTGTCCAAACTTTTGGCCTGTACTGTATATATTGCATATATATATATATATATATATATATATACTGTATAGTAATATGGACGATATATAGCGCCCGACCTGGCATAGACTGACGCAGAGGCATGTACATGTCTTCAGCCATGGGACACGCCTTCCCCGTGTCACACAGCCCAACACAGTCCCAAAGCAAAACACAACACCAAAAACACTCTCTTCGTCCACCACTCCTCCTCAAGCTTAGTCCTCCTCCTCCCGACTCTGGCCCCTGAGTGGTGGTGGCTGGCCAACTTTTATAGTCCACCCGGAAGTGTTCCAGGTGCTTGACCACCTGGTCCGAATTGCACTTCTGGGTGGGGCTGAAGACTCGTCCAGCCAGGGCTGTTGATTCCATGCAGCTCCCCCTAGTGACCATCCCAGCTCCCAACCAGGCTGTGGAAGACTCCATCTCCCAAGGAGCCAGGCAGGAGGCTGGGGAATCACCGTTGGCCCGGGAGGCTGCCACCAAGTGGTATTGAGCTGTCCATGTTTGCTCCCCCGGAACATATGCAGCAGGGGCGTCCCGGCCGGGCATGGGACCCAGCCGTCCATCATAATATATATATATATATATATATATATATATATATATATATATAAGGGAAGCACGGTGGCGCAGTGGTAGCGCTGCTGCCTTGCAGTTAGGAGACCCGAGTTTGCATGTTGTCCCTGTGTCTGCGTGGGTTCCCTCCGGGTACTCTGGTTTCCTGCCACAGTCCAAAGACATGCAGGTTAGGTGCACTGGCGATTCTAAATTGTCCCTAATGTGTGCTTGGTGTATGGGTGTGTATGTGTGTGTGCGCCCTGCCCAGGGTTTGTTTCCTGCCTTGCGCCCTGTGCTGGCGGGGAATGGCTCCAGAAGACCCCCGTGACCCTGTAGTTAGGCTATAGCGGGTTAGATAATGGATGGATGGATATATATATTTTATATATATATATATATATATATATGTACAGTATATAAATTGCACTGGCCAATAACGCATTGCATGTATAGCCCAAATACCACACAAGGAATGCCTCAATTGGATTTACCAGACCCTGATTTTTGACACAAGCCATGGCACCTTAAGAAGACAAGAAAATGTTCCAGCCATCACAGAGTTGTAGAAGATATGAAGGGATGTCGCTAATCGCATTAAAGGACCGTTGTCTCCTAAGGAAGACGAGTCTGCTGTGCCCTTTCTTCTTCTACAGTTCTTCCGTGCCATGAGGCCTGTCCAAAACATTCATTTCTGCATATGATTACAGCCTACATTTGCCCTCACCGCCCCATGGCACAAATAACTGACTATCTTCATACCTACCCACCTATCGTCCCTATCAAATGAAAATCCTTTAATTATATTTCTACATGAAAATGACTAGCTGATCCAACATTGAGAGCGCATGGCCACCTGGCTGGCAGGGTAGCATTGTGTATTAAGTCTCAGACTGAAGCTTCAACTCCCACACCCGTCTCCTAACCTGCTTGGGCTGCAAATGTCAAAAGAATTAATGTTGACAGCTCCACCTTTTCCTTACCTTAGTGGCCTAGAAGAGAGGTGGCAGCAGCCAAATCTTCACCACCAAAGTAATGGCTTTGCTACGCTCCATTTTACACCACAGGGAGCGCACGGACTTATAGCAGTAAGGATCATAGGAGAGAAGGATCTATAATTTAAACCACATAACACACACAAGAAACCCAAACAGCAATTTTTAACAGTGAACAAGTATATTAGGGTGCTATTTTGGGCAATGTGATCTGAATTATGGAATAGACATCAATTAAAGGAGCTGCAAGCGAATATCAGGGCTGACATTATGGTACGCACGGCGGGCCTCCGCTTACATAATGAAAGAGCAAAGCAAGTCACAAGATGCTGTTTTTCTCTGTGGCTGAGTCATTTTTTTTGTGGATGTTATCATTTAATTATTGCTGATTATAATCTGTAATACATTGTTTAGGGGAGAAAAAAAAAAACATGCAGAAAATCAACTGTCTCTCTTTCCTCAGAAGATTACATTACGAGGCGCAGTCGTCATGCCAATCTGCATACTAGCAATACAGTTTATTTAGACGGATGATTTCTTTTTTTAAAATTGTTACTGCTACAAATAATGACATCATCAAACAGCTCGGAAATAGCAGCAATTAAAGTAAATACCACTTAGCCTCACTGGTACATACTGTATACACGTCTGCTGGCGTACGGTGTGCTGTACTTTGTTTAGCTTAAGGGAGCCGGCGACAGCAGAGACCCACTGTGGAGTTTTTTAGTAACGATGACATCAGCTTATCACTTACATTCATATGAAAAAGTTTGGGAACCCCTCTCAGCCTGCATAAGAATTGATTCTCCTTTCAACCAGAAAGATAACAGTGGTATGTCTTTCATTTCCTAGGAACATCTGAGTGCTGCGGTGTTTTCCGAACAAAGATTTTTAGTGAAGCAGTATTTAGTTGTATGAAATGAAATCAAATGTGAAAAACTGGCTGTGCACAAATGTGGGTCCCCTTGTCATTGTGCTGATTTGAATGCCTGTCACTGCTCAATGCTGATTACTGGCAACACCAAATTGGTTGGATGAGCTCGTTAAGCCTTGACCTTCATAGACAGGTGTGTCCAATCATGAGTGGTAAAAGGTATTTAAGGTGGTCAGTTGCAAGTTGTGCTTCCCTTTGACTCTCCTCTGAAGAGTGACAGACAGCATGGGATCCTCAAAGCAACTCTCCAAAGATCTGAAAACAAAGATTGTTCAGTCTCCTGGTTTAGGGGAAGGCTACAAAAAGCTATCTCAGAGGTTTAAACTGTCAGTTTCAACTGTAAGGAATGTGATCAGGAAATGGAAGGCCACAGGCACAGTTGCTGTTAAACCCGGCAGGTCTGGCAGGCCAAGAAAAATACAGGAGCGGCATATGCAGAGGCAGGATTGTGAGAATGGTTACAGACAACCCACAGATCACCTCCAAAGACCTGCAAGAACATCTCGCTGCAGATGGTGTATCTGTACATCGTTTGCATTTGCACAAAGAACATCTGTATGGCAGGGTGATGAGAAAGAAGCCCTTTCTGCACTCACGCCACAAACAGAGTCACTTGTTGTATGCGAATGCTCATTCAGACAAGCCAGATTCATTTTGGAACAAAGTGCTTTGGACTGATGAGACAAAACTTGAGTTATTTGGTCATAACAAAAAGCGTTTTGCATGGCGGAAGAAGAACACCACATTGCAAGAAACGTTAACATTATACAAAGTTATTGTCTTTTTTTACCTGCATTTTTATCACTCTTTAATTTATTGTTTTTGTATCAGTATGCTGCTGCGGGAGTATGTGAATTTCCCCTTGGGATGAATAAAGTATCTATCTCTCTAAAAGGAAGTTACAACTTTGAAAGCTCAGCCAATGAGAAACAAAAATCCAAAGAATTAAGAGGGGTTCCCAAACTTTTTCATATGACTGTATAACCTGTCAAGTGGTTTGTAATAAAAAAAAGAAAACAAACCCCACAAGATTAGACTCTAGCCGATGTTACTCGTGCAGACTCGGCCGCTCTGTTGAACGAGCTCAGTAGTGATTATGGCTTTCTCGGCCCACTTTCCACCAGTAACGACAACACGAAACGAATCTCTACACAAAAACGTCACATGACACGGGGTCCTGCTCTGTGCTGAACTTACAAAACCGAAATGAAAATGTCTGCTTCATCGAGGACTGTAAACGGAGAAAGGAAATAAGAAAGTTGAATCACCGTTCTCCTCTTGTGAGTCTGTGAAGTCAGAAGGAAAAAGGACCACCTTGAAAACGCAATCTAAACACGCCAGAAAAACTTAAAAAGGGGTTAAGAGTCAATCTTAGAAAGTTAAAGCTCTTGAGTTAGTGTTTGCTTAATTTGAATAGAATAAAAATTTCTTTTTATGGTCACAGTTAATGGTATAGCCTTTCCTCCCTGTAAGTTAGTATAAGAGCGAACATTTTTGCTATAACTAAGGTACGGTGTGACAATTGAGAACAGGTCCCACTGCACAGGGACTTAAAAGACCCCTTTTCGACATAGAAATAGGATAGGCATACAGTTTTCTGACTGTTCTTAAATGGTTCAGAAATGTTTAGAAGAGATTTGTAACAATTAGAAATGAAACAAGATTTACAAGCTTTGAACAGAACTTTTCTTTTTTTGCTATATCAATTTTCTCTTTTTTGTGTAGTGAGAAGTCAAGAAAAATGACACCTTTTATTGGCTATAATGTCGCTGTCCATGTGTGCCGGTTTCTTCCACCGGGTCTTCAATTCCATGTAGTAACGGTACATTTCGGTGTCTTGTATGTCTGTAGTACTAGGGTGTTGTACCGTTTTAGCCATTAGATAGATAGATAGATAGATAGATAGATAGATAGATACTTTATTAATCCCAAGGGGAAATTCACATAATCCAGCAGCAGTATACTGATACAAAGAAACAATATTAAATTAAATAGTAATAAAAATGAAAAAAGTTAGCATTTACTCCCCCGGGTGGAATTGAAGAGTCGCATAGTGTGGGGGAGGAACGATCTCCTCAGTCTGTCAGTGGAGCAGGACAGTGACAAAAGTCTGTCACTGAAGCTACTCCTCTGCCTGGAGATGACACTGTTCAGTGGATGCAGTGGATTATTCATGATTGACAGGAGTTTGCTTAGTGCCCGTTGCTCTGCCACAGATGTTAAACTGTCCAACTTTACTCCTACAATAGAGCCTGCCTTCCTCACCAGTTTGTCCAGGCGTGAGGCGTCTTTCATCTTTATGCTGCCACCCCAGCACACCACCGCGTAGAAGAGGGCACTCGCCACAACCGTCTGGTAGAACATCTGCAGCATCTTACTGCAGATGTTGAACGATGCCAACCTTCTCAGAAAGTATAGTCTGCTCTGACCTTTCTTACATAGAGCATCAGTATTGGCAGTCCAGTCCAATTTGTCATCCAGCTGCACTCCCAGGTATTTATAGGTCTGCACCCTCTGCACACAGTCACCTCTGATGATCACAGGGTCCATGAGGGGCCTGGGCCTCCTAAAATCCACCACCAGTTCCTTGGTTTTGCTGGTGTTAAGATGTAAGTGGTTTGAGTCGCACCATTTAACAAAGTCTTTGATTAGCTTCCTGTACTCCTCCTCCTGCCCACTCCTGATGCAGCCCACAACAGCAGTGTCATCAGCGAACTTTTGCACGTGACAGGACTCTGAGTCGTATTGGAAGTCTGATGTATATAGATTGAACAGGACCGGAGAAAGTACAGTCCCCTGCGGTGCCCCTGTATTGCTGAACACAATGTCAGACCTGCAGTTCCCAAGACGCACATATTGAGGTCTGTCTGTAAGATAGTCCACAATCCATGCCACCAGGTGTGAGTCTACTCCCATCTCAGTCAGCTTGTCTCTAAGGAGCAGAGGTTGGATGGTGTTGAAGGCACTAGAGAAGTCCAAAAACATAATTCTTACAGCACCACTGCCTCTGTCCAGGTGGGAGAGGGATCGGTGTAGCATATAGATGATGGCATCCTCCGCTCCCACCTTCTCCTGGTATGCGAACTGCAGAGGGTCGAGGGCGTGGCGGACCTGTGGCCTCAGGTGGTGAAGTAGCAGCCGCTCCATGGTCTTCATCAGATGTGACGTCAGAGCAACAGGCCGGAAGTCATTCAGCTCACTAGGTCGTGATACCTTTGGGACAGGGGTGATACAAGATGTTTTCCAAAGCCTTGGGACTCTCCCCTGTTCCAGGCTCAGGTTGAAGATGCGCTGTAGAGGACTCCCCAGTTCCAACGCACAGGCCTTCAGCAGTCGTGGCGATACACCATCTGGACCCGCTGCTTTGCTGGCACGAAGTCTTTTCAACTCTCTGCTCACATGGGCTGCTGTAATTGTGGGTGGGGATGTCTCACCTATGCTGGTACCAGCAGAAGGATGGTTGGAGGATGCAGTACTTCGAGGTGATAGTGGGTTAGGGTGATCAAACCTATTAAAGAAGTTGTTCATTTGGTTTGCTCTCTCCACGTCTGTCTCGATGGCGGCACCCCGCTTCGAGCTGCATCCAGTGATAATCTTCATCCCATCCCACACTTCCTTCATGCTGTTGTTCTGCAACTTCTGCTCCAGCTTTCTCCTGTACTGCTCTTTCGCCGCCCTGAGTTGGACTCGGAGTTCCTTCTGCACGCGCTTGAGCTCATGCTGATCACCACCTTTAAAAGCCCTTTTCTTCTGGTTCAAAAGGCCCTTGATGTCACTTGTAACCCATGGCTTGTTGTTAGCATAGCAGCGTACTGTTCTTACTGGAACTACAATGTCCATACAGAAGTTGATGTAATCAGTTGTGCATTCAACATTATGGATGTAGTGCAAAAAGACGCCTTATATTGGCTAACTAAAAAGATGACAATATGCAGACTTTCGAGGCAACTCAGGCCCCTTGTTCAGGCGAGATGTAATCTATGTAAAACAATAAGCATATTGTCATTGTGGATTATGGCTGGCAGCTTATCCCGGCCAATACCCCCAAGCCGCCAGAGGGAGCCCTCCCTGTGACATGGAGATGCCCCGAATTCCAGCAGGGCATCATGGACTATGGAGTTTTAATACACAGCCCTGCTGGATAACATCAGGGCCACCAGGGGATGCTGCAGGGAGGCACAGAGACGTTTATTTTCCATAAAGCCCGGAAGTACGCCCCAGTCACATGGACCGAAGAAATAAAGTGCTTCCGGGCTGACGAAGAAAAGGAGTTTTCACCTGACCCGGAAGTGCTGGATAATCACATGGACTGAGGGGTCAGAAGCACTTACGGGTCAACGGATATAAGAGACTGTGGGAGATCCCAGACGGACGAGCTGAGTTGGGAGGAAGGGAACAACGCGTCTGGGAGTTGAGGACTAGTTATTGTTATTATTTATGATTATTGTTTAGGAGTATTGTGGAGTGGAGGGTGCTTTGTGCACATTATTATTATAATAAATCCATTATTGGACTTTTACCTGGTGTCTGGCGGGCTGATCCAAGGGTTCAAGGGGACGACAGCGCCCCCTATCTGTCACACATCTGTTAGTTAGCCAATAAAAGGTGTCGTTTTGCTTGACCTTTCATTGCATCCAACAGCCTAGTACTCCTTTTTGTGTGAACTGTTTGACTTTTTTACTAAAGCTTTTAAAAACAGATACTTTGACTGTGGAATCATTTTGACACGTTGGGCTTTTGCTGAATCCCATTTTGTATGCTAGAGCTGCTGAACTTTGGTAATTTTGGGAAAACACGGCTACAAAGAGGGTCAAAAAAATAATTTCTGCCAATGTCTTTCTTCATACTTGGACTTCATAACTCAAAAAGTAAGCACAAAACAGCAACGTCAGTGCCCACCATAGTGTTTGGGACAAAGACCCTTTACTCCTTGATGTCCTTCTCTGCTCCACAGTTTCAAATGACAAATCAAACACTTCAGACGTCGCGATTAGAGTGCACACTGCAGACTTTCATGTAAGGGGATTTGCAGACATTTCAGTCACACCGTGTAGGAATGTCATTTATTTATTTTTTTTTACTACTGAGTTCATCTTATGTATGGATTTTTATTTTGCATAATTTTATACTGCTATTTATGTTTGTTTGTTGGTAAATGTGTGAGCATTTATGTATAATGTTTCCTTCTTGTTTTTCTTTTTGATATTTCCTTATCTGAGTTTAATTTCATACTGTTACCTTTTTTCTATGTAAAGGACTTTGGTCAACTTCTGGTTGTTTTAAATGCTCTATATAAATAAATAAAACCAAAACCAAACATGACTGTTCACCATGAGGACAAGAGCTGTGCCAATGAAAGTCAAAGATGCCATCATGAGGCTGAGAAACAAGAATCAAACATATTGGAGAACATCAGGAAGACCTTAGAATGACCGAAATCAATTGACTGGAATATCATGGTGAGCTCAGGATACACAAAGGGACTGGTAGGCCGAGAAAGACCTCCAATGCTGATGACAGATGAATCCTCAGTATGGCCAAAAAAGAAGCCCCCAACTCTTTGCAACTTACCGGACTTAAAGGAGCTTCTGCTAACGTCTTGGTGCAGATACCACAGGGCACCTTCAGAGGTCTTGAACAGGTCAGGACGAGAGGGAACTACACAATACTTAATGTGGTATATGATTGGTGTAAAGATCAGAAACAGTCTTCAGGGGGCCGATGTGTGTGTGTCAGAGATGACTATCAGCAGAAGACTTCATGGACAGATTAGGGGCGATGGCAAGAGCAAAGTGTGGAGATGAGAAGAAACTGCCCAAGATCCAAAGCAGACCACCTCATCTGTTAAACACGGTAGTGTTGGGGGTGTTATGGCTTGGGCATATATGGCTGCCACAGGTCCTGACTGGCACACTTCTCTTCACTGATGACAGCAGTGGCACAATGAATTCTGAGGTTTATAGAAACATCTGATCTGCTCAAGTTCCAGTAGATGTCTCCAAACTCAGTTGATGGCACTTCATCCTACAACAAGATGATGATTTAAACAGACAGCTGAGGAAACACAAGAGTTTATCAAAGCTAAAAAATGGACAATTCTGGAATGGCCAAGCCAGATTTTAATCCTGTTGAGTAGACCTTCCATGTGCTGAAGTGAAAATGTAACAGCTCAAACCAGTCTGGTCATTCTCCGCTGAACCTCTGCCAAGGCATTTTCATTCACTGGATATTTTCCCTTTTGACTATCAGTGGAAGACTCCATGAACAGAAACACAGAGGACACACTGCAAGATGAAGATCACAAAAACAAGATGGCCAGATTACAATTTGGTAAAAAGGACTTTAGAAAGCCTGCAAAAGTCTGGGAACAGGTCTTGTGGACAGACGAGAAAAAGATGAACCTCATCAAAGTGATGGCAAGAGTAAAGTGTGGAGATGAGAAGGAACTGCCTGAGATCCAAAGCAGACCACCTCATCTGTTAAACATGGTGGTGCTGGGGGTGTTATGGCTTGGGCATGTATGGCTGCCACAGGAAATGACTGGCACACTTCTCTTCATTGTTGATGGCACTGCTGACGGCATTACAAGGCTGAGAAACAAGAATCAAACCATTGGAGACATTGGTAAGACCTTAGGATGGAATATCATGAAGAAGAAAGAACACACTGGGGAGCTGAGGAATCATAAAAGGACTGGTAGGCCAAGGAAGATCTCCACTGCTAAGGACAGACTAATCCTCACTATGGTGAAGATAAAGCCCCAATGCCTATCTGAGAGATCAGAAACAGTCTTCAGGGGGCCGATGTGTGTGTGTGTGTGTGTGTGTGTGTGTGTGTGTGTCAGAGGTGACTATCAGCAGAAGACTTCAAGAGCAGAAACCCAGAGGCCACACAGAAGTGTGTCAAGAAACACAACCGGGGCTCCTTTATACCAACAGCAGTACATCTCACGTATAGCACCTCACTGGGACTGCGAAGTCGGAGGTTTTCTTTCATGTTGTTTATTTTCTTGCTTTTTTGTCATTCTGGTGTGTGTTCAGACCATTGTACGAGTGTGCATTTATTTAACTTTTTATTTATTTAAAGAGCATCTGTAAAAAGCCAAATGTCCCCCTGGGGATAAATGAAGTTCAATCTATCTCCTTTCCCAAATTGAATATGGACACCGTTTCAGCACATGGTGCTCACATTCCTGTAATGCTAACTGTACAGCACTTCACTTCATCCCGAAAGCAGGAGAAAGCAGCATCCCTCTCCTAAGGCAAAAACCCATTAGACGCTTCCTTTACATGCATAAGCCACAGTTATTGCTGCTTTAAGAACTACAGCAGATGAAGCAATCACTTTCCTGTCCACTTAATGGACAACAAGATCTCTGCTGGGCTAATTGCAGATTCAAAAGGAGCGCAGGACTATAAGGTGGGACACAACTGCGCAGAGGGCCGTGGGGTATGATGTTGGCGAATCTTCTTTTGAGAGATGTCCTTCCTCTGTTGTGCTAATAGAAATCAACCCTGTGGTGTAGAATTTAAATGACGGTTTCCCTCCCACTGTCCAAAGAGATGTAGGCCAAGTCCTCAGTACGCGCGTATGTGTGCTTACCCTGCAATGGGCTGGCACCCTGTCCAGGTGTTGATCCTACCTTGTACCCAATGATTGCTAGGACAGGCTCCAGCTTCCCTGGATAGATTTCAAAAATATATGAATAAACTGTATTGTCTGTTTCATACAAACCTTTAGCAACCCAAATATAAAGACACATGTGAAGTTTTTATTATCATTTCTAATGCAGTAAAAGCTACTTAAGTTTCCAAAACAAAAACATGAATTGTTTCATGGTGTCCGCTTATCATCATGTTTCACACTACTACATCAAATCAGGCTCTAAAATGGATCTTTTTTTAAAAGGAGAGGCCTCCTGACCAGACATGGACTTTATACCATCCCTCGCTTCGACAGAAGAAGAGGACAGGGAAGGTGTGTCCCTGGGGGATGTTTATTCCCCCCAGGCGTAGATGGGCAGCAGCCCTCCATATCGGTGTCCATTCAGGAGCCAGCAGGGAATGCCGGGAGTTGTAGTCCAGCAGCACAGCCCTGCTGGGGTTCGTGGGTGCTGCAAGGGGGCACTGCAGGGAAATGTGCTCCCCAAAATACAGGACTTTCATATGACCTGGAAGTACTTCCATCGGGGCAGTGGCCCTGGCACAGAAAGTACCCCCAGGTCCTTAATAAAAGGGACCGCACTCTCTTATCCAGGTGAGTCAGAGATGGGAGGACGTGGAGTGACACTCGACAGGAGGAGGAGAGCATTGCGGTGGTGAGAAAAAAGAGAGTGTTCTGAAAAGAGAGTACCTGTGATTTGTACGGTCATTTTGGTTACTGTATATACTCATGTTTAAGTTCTCCCGCAGATAAGTCGGGAGTTGATTTTACTGTATAATTTCTGGCATTTTATAATGTCGGTTGTATAAGTTGAATGCGGAAAACTCCCACTACTGGTCCAAGAGATTATGATATGCTAACGCCCACCTGAGAGAGGAAACACGGAGCACATGGCCTTTTTTTCTATGTATTGTGCCTACGTGACCACATGAGATATATATATATATAGATATATATATTGTGCCTACGTGACCACATGAGATATATATATATATAGATATAT
>JANRMT010062810.1:14890164-14910448 GCA_026402145.1 Polypterus bichir lapradei
ATAGATAGATAGATAGATAGATAGATATGGAAAGGCCCTGACAGACACTCCATTACACAGGACACCCTGGCTCATCCACCTGCAGGTCTCCGAGTTCTCCCCTTAAGATGGATCACTCGTTTGTATCAAAAGCGCTGGAGAAACCAAAGAACAGGATCCTCGCAGAGAATACGACAGGGGAGACATTAAGTTTTTTCAAGCAGATGCAGCTTAGATAAAAGGCACATATTTGAAGATCATAAGGAGTCTGACAAATGAAGGGAGACCATTCTGTCCAAAGAGCTCATTTAATTAACTAAGGGGTCATCAAAATACTTTTTAAAAGTTGTGAGGTTTTCCACTTTATCGGCTGTATGTGACTCAGCACTTTGTTCCTCATTCCCATGACCCAATCTGTGTGATAAAGTGCTGCAGGGATTCCATCTTAAACGTATTTCCTCTTAATTTCCAGCAGTGCCCTCAAGTAAGTGATTCACTCTTTAACAGAGAGAATTCTACTGGATCACATTTTGGAAGACATCAGTTAGTTCTCCGTGAAGCCTCCACTGCGCTGCTTTAATCACCTCAGCCTATCAAAGCAGGACATGCCTATTAGTCTCTGGGTGAATTCAGTAATGGCAGAAGGCGGTTTTGATGCATTGCCCTCTGGGTTACAGAAGCAGGAGGTTTCCGCAGTCGTTCTGTTATGCTACTCAAATTATACAAAAAGCAACTCTTAGATGTGGTGACCTCTGTCACCTGTTCACTCCGTCCCTAAGGCTCCAGAAAGTGCTGCTGTTGTGGAAGACATCCGGCATTGAGAAGGCAGGAGTCTCTTCAGCTCGTGATTACAGACCAGTGGCAATCCAATGTCCCATTATGAAGATCTCAAGAGACTGGTCCTGGACTATAGGAGTCCCCTTGTGGTAGACCACTAGGACCCACTGAAGTTTGCCTATCAGACAAAGACTGGAGCGGAGGATGCCTTTATCTGTCTGCCCCACAAAGTGTCTTGTCTTCTGGATAAAGCTGGCACCACTGTGAGGATTCTATGTATTGATTTTTCCAGTGCTGTCAGTAACATACAGCCATCCCTGTTAAGTGATAAACTCAGAGACAAGCAGGTGAATGAGCCTGTGAGGTCCTGGAGGAAGGACGATCCATCAGGCAGACCACCGTTTGTGATTCTCAAGTACTGTATGAGTAACACTGGAGTACCACAAGGAACAGGCCTGTCTGCTTCCCGCAACTCAGACTGTAAATATAAGAGCAGGTAGGGTCACTTACAGAAAGTCTCAGATGATTCTGCACTTATGGGGGTGTATTGATAAGGTGGGGGTGAGACAAAGAGGAGGAGTCGGGAAGACTTTGTTTCTTGGTGCGAAACAAATGCGTATCAATATACTCTGCTGAAACAATTGATGGTGATGGTGCGAAAGAAGAAAACATCAACTTACAATATCCCGTAGAATATCTACAACCACAATTCCCATGAAAATCAACAATCTGTTTAAATTCTACACCCGTATCCCCCTACGCAAGCGTCAGAACTGCAAAGAGGCTACCGCGTAGTGCAAGCTGGGGGGTTGATGAGTTAAGCAAGCAGGAGGAAAAATATATATATGCATGTACTTCCGTCCCCTGCGGCTTCGCCCTCATAGTAGTGAAACAGGACAGTGAGCAGGGCCCCACCTGGCTCCCCACTCCTGATGTCACTCTTCCTCCGCCCCTCGACCCGCAGCCTCTGTCTCGGATTAGCGCGAATATATCACTCCTGCAAGCAAACTGTGATTCTTAGCATGATGAGAGAAATCGCAAAATCAACCGCCAACATTTCAACCCGGTGCGGCGGCCCCTTCACTTCTCACGCTCGTCTGTCTCCCCCGCCCCCTGTACCCATACAGGACTTTGCTTGTCATCGCAGTTTAACTGTTTCACAGCTTGTGAGAGGATAGGTTGTTTCATATGGTCATTTTTTTTTTTATATTTTCTTGCCAGAGAAATGAAAACTCTCTGTGATTGTCAATGCTGTTGTTTAACATTCAATCTCTATATACAGTCATATGAAAATTAATTCTTCTTCATCTTAATTCTTTGGATTTTTGTTTATCATTGGCTGAGCTTTCAAAGTAGCAACTTCCTTTGAATATATGACATGCCTTATGGAAACAGTACATTTTCAGCAGTGACATTAAGTTTTTTTGGATTAACAGAAAATATGCAATATTCATCATAACAAAATTAGAGAGGTGCATAAATTTGGGCACCCCAACAGAGATATGACATCAATACTTAGTTGAGCCTTCTTTTTTCAAATCTAACAGCCTCTAGACACCTCCTATAGCCTTTGATGAGTGTCTGGATTCTGGATGGAGGTATTTTTCACCATTCTTCCATATAAAATCTCTCCAGTTCAATTCAATTTGATGGACAGCCTGCGTCAAATCATCCCATAGATTTCCGATGATATTCAAGTCAGCGGACTGTGACGGCCATTCCAGAACATTGTACTTCTCCCTCTGCATGAATGCCTTTGTAGATTTCAAACTGTGTTTTGGGTCATTGTCTTGTTGGAATATCCAACCCCTGTGTAATTTCAACTTTTTGACTGACGCTTAAACTTTATCCTGAAGAATTTGTTGATGTTGGGTTGAATTCATTCGACCCTCGACTTTAACAAGGGCCCCAGTCCCTGAACTAGGCACACAGCCCCACAGCATGATGGAACCTCCACCAAATTTGACAGTAGGTAGCAGGTGTTTTTCTTGGGATGCGGTGTTCTTCTTCCACCATGCAAAGCGCTTTTTGTTATGACCAAATAACTCCATTTTTGTCTCATCAGTCCAAAGCACTTTGTTCCAAAATGAATCTGGCTTGTCTAAATGAGCATTTGCATACAACAAGCGACTCTGTTTGTGGTGTGAGTGCAGAAAGGGCTTCTTTCTCATCACCCTGCCATACAGATGTTCTTTGTGCAAATTGCGCTGAATTGTAGAACGATGTACAGATACACCATCTGCAGCAAGATGTTCTTGCAGGTCTTTGGAAGTGATCTGTGGGTTGTCTGTAACCATTCTCACAATCCTATGCATTAGCTGCTCCTGTATTTTTCTTGGCCTGCCAGACCTGGTTTGGTTTAACAGCAACTGTGCCTGTGGCCTTCCATTTCCTGATTCCATTCCTTTCAGTTGAAACTGTCCGTTTAAACCTCTGAGATGGCTTTTTGTAGCCTTCCCCTAAACCATGAGACTGAACAATCTTTGTTTTCAGATCTTTTGCGAGTTGCTTTGAGGATCCCATGCTGTCTGTCACTCTTCAGAGGAGAGTCAAAGGGAACAAAGCACAACTTACGACTGACCACCTTAAATACCTTTTACCACTCATGATTGGACACACCTGTCTATGAAGTTCAAGGCTTAACGAGCTCATCCAACCAATTTGGTGTTGCAAGTAATCAGCATTGAGCAGTGACAGGCATTCAAATCAGCAAAACTACAAGGGGACCCACATTTTTGCACAGCCAGTTTTTCACATTTGATTTAATTTCATACAACTAAATACTGCTTCACTAAAAATCTTTGTTCGGAAAACACCCCAGTACTCAGATGTTCCTAAAAAATGAAAGACATACCACTGTTATCTTTCTGGTTGAAAGGAGAGTAAATTATTATGCAGGCTGAGAGGGGTTCCCAAACGTTTTCATATGACTGTATATAAAATCCAATGTCTCTCTGTCTGTCCGTTTTTCACGAGAGAACTACTTAACGGATTTAGATCGGGTTTTTTGCTATAATTTGCTTGAACATTCCGGATGATTTTGCGACCTCTCTCATTGTGCTATGTATCATTTATGCTTGTGATACCTATTTATTTCTGCGAATCTGAGCGACACACAGTGGGCCGGGTGGTGGTTGTGAGGGGTCCTCCTCACGCACCAGCCTCGGGGAGTTACTTACCTCTGCTTAGCTAGAGAACGGATTTAGATCAGGTTTTTTCCCTAAAATTTGCTTAAACATTCCGGTTGATTTTGCAACTTCTCTCATCGCGTGAAGTATCAGAGTTCACTTGCAGGTGCGATTTATTTGCACAGATCCAAGGGAGAGGGTGCGGGCCGAGGGGAGGGGGAGGCAGGACCTCAGGTGTTGGGAGCCGGGCAGGGCCCTCCTCACTCACGTTCGAGTCGCTGTACCTCTCGCCACGTGTTGGAGCATACCTTGCCTCCGCTTAGCTAGCGATACTTGTTTATTTATTGATTTTTAAAGTTTGTCCCATTTCCAGCGGGGGACAGCTAGTAATAAATAAAAGAAACATAATCTCAAATAAATGGCATAAAATTAGACAACGCAAACAAGAAACACCACTTTGAACCCCGGCCTGGGGAGAAATACTAACGATTAGGTCCCATTCCTGCATGCTTCATATTCATCCATCTGTGCAAATGCCACACAGGTTTGGTCAGTAGCTCATCCTTCTAAAAATTGAACATAATCATCTTGGCTCATGTGCAGGCCTTTGTGATAACAGATTCTTTCAAGCTGTAATAACCGTTTTTACAGGTCAGTGACTACACACTGTACACATATGGCTACTAATGAAAACCAGATGTTAAAATGCATGAGGTAACTAATGACAGTGCTGAGGGTGACATCATTGCTCAGAGAATGGTCTGTACATCTGATGCCTCACGTAATGCCTTTCTAATGGCCCCTGTTAAAGCGCTCCACTCTAAATGCAGTAATTTAGGAATGAGGAACAAGTCATAATTATTATTATCATTATTTTTTTTTGTATTTCTGTTTCATAACTGTCCATAACTGAGGATCAAGTTGGGAGACAACTGAGGAAGCTATGGGACCCGATAGAGTCAGTCCTCGAGTTCTTAAGGCCTGGGCTCACCAACTTTGTGGTGTCCTCTGTCACATGTTCAGTCTGTCCCTAAGGCTCCAGAAAGCGCCACTGCTGTGTTGTTCCTGTTCTAAAGACGGCAGCCGTCTCTTCACCTCATGACTACACACCGGTGGCGCTTGCGTCTCAACAACAACAACAACATTTATTTATATAGCACATTTTCATACAAATAATGTAGCTCAAAGTGCTTTACATGATAAAGAAATGAGAAATAAAAGATAAAGTAGGAATTAGAATAATACAACACTAATTAACATAGAATAAGATTAGGTCTGATGGCCAGGGAGGACAGAAAAAACAAAAAAAACTTCAGAAGGCTGGAGAGAAAAAAAAAAATCTACAGGGGTTCCAGACCATGAGACCACCCAACCCCCTCTGGCATCATGAAGACCTTTGAGGGGCTGGTTCTGGACCCCTCTAAAGACCTCTTGAGCCAGAAGGTGTGAAACGGACTCGAGCAAGAACAAAGACCTGCAATTCAAGGGATGACAGCTAAGACGGACAGAAGAACTCGCCTATTACAAGACACTGATTTTGTAAATGGAGGTGACATTAATCCAATCAGGAGAATAATGATTTATTTTTAGGCACCTTTCAAGGCACACAAGGACACGTTACAGAGCACATTAATAACAACAGTCACAACATAAAATTAATAAAACTAGCAAATCGTACTTGTGAAAATTTTGCAAGAATAAAAGTGCTAAAGAAATGATGATGAGGGAGAGAAGAACTTCACACGGTACAGTAAGAAAGCAGCTTACAACAGCATGAATATTTACAATACAAAGTGTTACGTGAACAGAACATATTGGATAAAAAAGGGAAATATAGGGCACATGTACAGTAAGTCAGTATGTGTGAAGTGTGGCCATCAGGTAATAACTATACCGACGTCTATAAGAATTGTTGGAAAACGCAATTTGTTGCATAAACGTTATTGTCAGCGAAAATATTCCCCTGTGTGTAACCTGCACGTACCTATACGTTTAACCTGGGTGTCAATGTAACTCTGGAAATATAGTGTACAACTGGCCTGGCAAATAAACTAAAATGTTATTAAACGTTCGTTGTGACTTGGTGATAGTCATACAATATGCTAAACAAACAGGGAATTGCTTATGCAGTAATATTAAGGGAATATCTTGTTTTGAGTTGTCAGTGTTATGGAATCCCTGTAGTTTTTCCGTCGTAATGTTTCTTGTTGTCTGGCAGTTTGCTGGTGCTCTTCAGAAAGGTTGTGTGTGTAATTTGTTTTTCGTTCACTGTCGAGGTGTAAGACTTGCTGCCGCTGGTCTTCAGATAATGTCGCTCTGTGGTTTGTCATACGTCGTCTTTGTTGTTCTAAGGCATCTTGCCTGTGCTGGTTGGTCCGACGTGATGTAGATGTTTCTGTGCGTTGGTGTGAGTATGTCGGCCGGCGAGACTGTTTCTGTTGGTTGCAGCTACACTGTATGTGCCTTTTAATTTTATCAGGAGGCTTATGTTGAAGTGAAGGAGAAAGGAAGTGTAAAATGGTAGTGTCATAATGCAGTTTTGGTCAATAACAGAGTATGCACCGAATAAACAGTCAAATACCACAGTTGATAATTGGTCACATTGAAGAACAGAAATCTTGAAGATAAGCCTTAAACCAAAACTCTGCCAGGAACACGGATTACTCGCTATTGTTGTGGAGGGATATAGTAGTTGTGGCAACCGTTGTTTATATCGAGCAAAAATGGACACAAGCGAAATAATATAAGGATATTACAGTACAATAAAACCAGAATAAATATAATAATAAAACTGAATTTAAATTTATTAGCTAAAATTACCAGACAGAATAAGCCAGCTTAAAAAGGCGTGTTTTAAGAGGAGATTTACAGGTAGGAGGAGAGTCGATGTTATGAATATCTTGTGGGAGAGAGTTCCAGAGGCGAGGGGCTACTTGACTGAAAACTCTAAACCCCATGGTAGTCAAGAGAGCAGGATGTCTACTAAGATTGATAGAGGAAGAAGACCTAAGGATACGAGAAGGAATGAAGATGTGAAGAAGATCCGAAAGATAAGGAGATGCCAGATTATAGAGGGTCTTGTCTCTATATACAGTATATAAAATCCAATGTCTGTCTGTCTGTCTGTCTGTCCACTTTCACGAGAGACCTACTTAACGGATTTAGATCAGGTTGCTCTCTATAATTCGCTTGAACATTCCGGTTGATTTTCCGACTTCTCTCATTGCGCTAAGTATCACAGTTCGTTTGCAGGAGCAATTTATTCATGCTAATAAGACTGTGGGCCGAGACAAAGGGGAAGCGTGATGTCAGGAGTAGGGAGCCAGGTGGGGCCATCCTCACTCACACGCCAGCCTCCATTCAAGTTGCTTTCCCTGTCGCCACGTTTTGGAGCATACCTTGCCTCCGCTTAGCTAGCGATACCTGCTTATTTATTGATTTTTAAAGTTGGGCTCCGTGGGGGAGGTTTCACTGCCGTCCGTTTAGTACACAAGTACCCTTTTATCTTACTGTCACTGATTGCCTAAATGCTTTGGTGCACACAGCGAGGTTTCTAAATTGTTAATGCAGTAGTTTTCTGCTCTTTGAATTTTTGATGCCAGCTTTGAGGTTACTCCTGCCTGCTAATTAACCTGACGCATATATCTTTAGGGACAGAATACGGAAGTGGAATACCTGCGGAAAACACACCCAAAACAGAATGTGTAAATGTCACGTGAATGATGGCAAGCCTAGAACCTGATGGAGCTGTTATAGGTTACGGGTACCACTGTGCCACCCTGCTACCACTGCAAATTTATATCAATTACATCAACTACCAAAAAAAAAATATCACATGTACGGTCAACCACAAACAGCAATGTCCTTATAAAATGTAGGCCCTCTTTTGTAAATAAAGCACAGAACCTTGTCCTGTCAAATCTGTCTAAGTAAGGGTGCATGGAAGACACCCAGCCTCATTTCTTGTGAGGCTAAAAGGGAAACTGGCCTCCGACTCTTTATTTCCTATCACTATGTCATTTGTTCTAAAGGATATATGGTTATTCAGTCTGAACAAACAAGAAGTTTCCCCTGTTTAAGGAAATGTTGAAGATAAAAAAAAATACTATTAATACAAATGAGGTCATTGCTACCAGAAGCACGCCTACATTCTTACACACAATGCCCTTTTCAAAGCTGTGCAAACAAAAATGAAAAGAGCAAAACGAAAGCATCAGGCAACATATATGGACGGCCCAAATGTATGAAGTTTGCAGATGATACCAGAATGGGAGGATTGGCAGATAATTATCCATTGAATCGTCACAGAGGGTACTTGGAAAGCAGATAGGCTTGGGCAGATGAAATTTAATGGAAGTAAATGTAAAGAATTCTGTGGCATTGGGAAAATAAATAAATAATCAGGACCCGGTAGCGGTGCAGGCTCCAGTCGAGTGTGGGTGTGTGTAAGCATGCTTTGCTCCGGGTATGGCTGAGGTGCCCGGCTGATTGATCGTGCACACTCACGTGTGAATGTGAGCCTCATTAGTGGCATGTCACACTTGCGCCCAAGTTAGGCAAGCCAAGATTAAAGGAGCCTGCACAGGGCAAGAACGGGGCAACACGGCCATGAAAAGACAAGAAAGATCGGGTCCGACAAGAAGATGGATGTGAAAAGATGAGAAAGATCGGGTCCGACAAGAGCCTAATTATCAAAGGGCTTCTCCTGTTCACTTTCATGCTAGTCAGGAAAACCCAGAACGCGCTTTTTTAATATGTTATTCAGACAAACATGCCCCAAACACAGATATCACATTTTGTAATGCAGTGCCTAATAAGCAATTACTTATTCTTTGAATTTTAGGATCTCAGGAAGCTGAAAACATTCCCAGCAGAATGAGATGCAAGATATGAACCGACTCTAGAAGGGGAGCCTGTTGCTCTATTCACTGTGGGCAGAATGTTAATGCTCATCATAAATAAAGTGAATCATGAGAGAGCAGGGCAGACTCATTTAAAATAAACAGGCTATAATGAATTTCATTTCTAGGTACCTTTAGGAAAATGGACAAGTTTTCATGAGAAATTCCAGGCTTTATTACATCTTTATTTGCACAGGTCAACAAACTTGGTGTTATTTTAGATGCCCTTTGAATCATATATTACTAATATTACCACATTAGCTTTTTTCCATCTTAAATAAAAGGTTGAATCCTTCACTCCTTACACTTGTGTAGCACCTTCCAGAGGATCTTCTACTTCTTCTTTTGGTTGCTCCAGTTAGGGGTCGCCACAGTGGATCATGTTCTTCCATATCTTTCTGTCCTCGTCATCTTGCTCTGTTACCCAAATAACCTGCATGTCTTCTCTCACCACATCCATAAACCTTTTCTTAGGCTTTCCTCTTCTCCTCTTACCTGGCAGCTCTTTCCTTAGCATCCTTCTCCCAATATACCCAGCATCTCTCCTCTGCACATGTCCAAACCAACATAATCTTACCTCTCTGACTTTGTCTCCAAACAGTCCAATCTGAGCTGACCCTCTAATGTCCTCATTTCTAATCCTGTACATCTCCATCACATTGCTGATACCCGTCTGTCATAAATCACTCCCGACACTCTTCTCCACCCATTCCACCCTCTGCCTGCACTCTCTTCTTCACCCCTCTTCTGCACTCCATGCTACTCTGTACTGTTGATCCCAAGTATTTAACCCCTTGTAGACGTTTGTTGCGAAATCGCTTCAAACCGCTTCCGGCCTGAATGCATCGCCGAGGTGGTGTATGTATCCTGCCAATGCCAGTTAACACATATTCGCTACGTACCAAGGATTGCATCGGAAGTGCCGGTCATGCCATCAAGCAGTCATAGTGGAAACTACATCCGCCTGATGGAAGCAAAGAGTGTTGGCATGGCCATGCACGTGGATTTTGGCTGCTAATTTTGAGAAATTGTCCAAAAATGAGGTAGGTTGTACTAAGATAAAAACACGTACCAGCTTATTGCTTGCTTGCGTGCTATATTCAAATTAACAATCTCCAGCATCTGCTTGACAGCAAAAACACAAATAATTTGTTTTTTGAAATAATTGTAAATATATTTAGGCAACAAGGGGTTAAACTCATCCACCTTCGCCAACTCTACTCCTTGCATCCTCACCATTCCACTGACCTCCCTCTCTTGTTCCTACTGACCTTCATTCCTCTCCTCTTCTCTCATATCTCCACCTCTTCAGGGTCTCCTCAACCTGCTCCCTACTATCGCTACAGATCACAATGTCATCAGCAAACATCATAATCCACGGGGACTCCAGTCTAATCTCGTCTGTCAACCTGTCCATCACCATTGCAAATAAGAAAGGGCTCAGAGCCGATCCCTGATGTAATTCCACCTCCGTCACTCCTACTGCAGACCTCACCACTGTCACACTTCCCTCGTACATATCCTGTACAACTCTTACGTACTTCTCTGCCACTCCCGACTTCCTCATATAATACCACAACTCCTCTCGACGCACCCTATCATTTGCTTTCTCCAGGACATCACATGTGTGGTGTTCTTTCTTGGCATGAAACCAAACTGCTGCTCAATAATCATCACCTCACTTCTTAACCGAGCTTCCACTACTCTTTCCCATAACTTCATGCTGTGGCTCATCAGTTTTATCCCCCTGTAGTTACTACAGTCCTGCACATCCCCCTTATTCTTAAATATCAGCACCAGTACACTTCTTTTCCACTCCTCATGCATCCTCTCACTTTCCAAGATTCCATTAAATAATCTGGTTAAAAACTCCACTGCCATCTCAGAATGCACCTTGTAACGGTCAACTGGGACACAACTGGTGAGTGGCAAGATCAGGAGAGGAGCAGTATCTCCCCCGGAACACGAGAGGGAAGCCATCCGTGTTGGGGCCATGGGAACAGACTTTGGAAGCTCAACCCTGTGGAGACCTGTGGCCACCGCCAGGGGGTGCCTGGATATTTGCTAAACCCTGGACTGCAGCTCTTCCGCCACACCAGGAAGTGCTGCCGGAAGACCATCAAGGAGCACCTGGAGTACATCCGTGGGCAACATAAAAGGGGCTGCCTCACTCCATTTGGGGAGCTGGAATCGAGAGGCAGAGGACAAAGTTTGTGAGTGGAGGAGTGAGAGAAGAAGAAGAGTAGAGAAAGAGAGAGAAAAGGAAAGGACTGAGCTGTTGCAGCTGATTGGTGCACTGTGTGTGGTGCTGTAAAGGGCAGACGAAGACAATAAACGTGTGCTTTTGGGCCTTGTGTGTCTGTCTGGGTCCAGGATGATCTTCACAACATGTATACACTAAGCACTTACAGGCAGGACTGGCAAAATCCCACACAGCTTTAAAGCGTCTGTGCAAGGACAAATCTGCACCATTGCTCCACAGTCAGGACTGTCTCAGTACACTACCTGTGTGTTTGATTATTGTCCATCCATCCATCCATTATCCAACCCGCTATATCCTAACTACAGGGTCACGGGGGTCTGCTGGGGCCAATCCCAGCCAACACAGGGCGCAAGGCAGGAAACAAACCCCGGGCAGGGCGCCAGCCCACCGCAGGGCAAGCACGCGCACCCACACACACCAGGGACAATTTAGAATCGCCAATGCACCTAACCTGCATGTCTTTGGACTGTGGGAGAAAACCAGAGTACCTGGAGGAAACCCACGTAGACACGGGGAGAACATGCAAACTCCATGCAGGGAGGACCCGGGAAGCGAACTCAGGTCTCGTTACTGTGAGGCAGCAGCGGTACCACTGCACCACCGTGCCACCCGTTTGATTATTGTACGTTACATAATATTATTGGCTTGCTTAACCTTCATTAGGTTGTGTTCAAAAGAGCAGTGGTTCTCATTCCCTGTTTTAACCCTAAGTACCGTCCCATCACAATCTGCTATTCACTATGCAGCCAATTATTGTTTGGTATAAATTCATTTTTACATAATCTTGAAGAGATTTGTCCAATCAGCTTGGCCCTCCCCCTGGAGTTAAGATCTGCTCCAGAAAAAGCTGCAGCAAACTCACTGGACGGCACTTCATCCTACAACATGATGATGATTTGAACAGACGTCTGAGGCAAAACAGGAGTTTATCAAAGCTAAAAAATGGAAAATTCTCGAATGGCCAAGTCTGTCACCCAATTCTAATTCAACTGAGCAGGACTTCCATATGCTGAAGAGAAAACTTAAGGGGACAAGCCCCCCAAAACAAGCAGGAGCTGAAGATGGCAGCATGAGAGGCTTGGCAGAACAGCACCAGAGAAGACCTTCAGCATCTGGGGGTGTTTGTGACTCGCAGGCTTCACGCAGTCACTGCATGTGAAGGAAACGCCACAAAGAGCTAAATATGACGTCTGTTTTAATAGACCTGCCATTGCTGTGTGCCAGACATTATGGTGCCCTGAAATGTGGGGACCATATAGAAGAAGTGTTGTGTAACTGAAATGTCTGCAAATCCCTTCAAATGAAAGTCTGCAGTGTGCACATTAATCACAACGTCTGAAGTGGTTGATTTGTAATTTTAAACTGTGGAACAGCCGTTGTCCCAAACATTATGGAGGGCGGCTTATATCTTAATTGTTAAACAGTTTTATATTATTTCATTACTTAATGTATTAGACGGTTGATACTTTTAAACCGGTAATTCTAATACTTAATCATTGCAGTTCATAAATCGCGCATCTCATCCTGTTGAGTGAACTCCATCAATACTTTCCGGCCTGTTTGGTGACAGCGCCCTCTTCAGACTGTTTGCTCCATTTAATGTCAATGTCAATTTATTTATATAGCACATTTAAAACAACATAGGAATGCTGTGGCCAAAGTGCTTTACAATAATAGAATAAAAGCAAACATACAAATAACATAAACAGAAATAAAATAAATGAACATAAATACAATAAATAATAAGTAGAAGTAATGTTACATAATCACAATGAGGAAGCCATCAGTATTACTGAAGGTCACGGAATGCAAGTGAATAGAAATGAGTCTTTAATCTCGTTTTGAACAGTTCAATTGTAGACGACTCCTTTATGTGACGAGGTAACGAGTTCCACAGGCGAGGCTGCCAAAGCCCTGTCTGTCCCCCTTAGTTTGACACTCGGTACGAGGGACAACAAGAGACAACTGACCAGAAGATCTAAGCACTCTGGATGGCTGGTGTAAAACACACAATTCAGATAAATAGGCAGGAGCGAGCCCATGTAAAGATTTAAAAACTAGCAACAAGATTTTAAAATCAATTTGAAAACTGACAGGCAGCCAGTGTAAAGAAGCAAATATTGGAGAAACAGAATCAGACTTTCTTGCCCCAACCAGGAAGCGAGCGGCAGCATTCTGGACCAACTGTAACCTGTGTATCAGGGATTTGCTAATCCCAGAATACAGCGAGTTGCAGTAATCAAGGCGAGAAAAGATAAAAGCATGAGTAGCTTTCTCAAGATCCCTAGAAGATAAAAAAGGCTTGATCTTACCTAATAGACGAAGCTGGAAAAAGCAACTCTTGACTACAGAATTAATCTGTTTCTCAAAAGAGAGAGGTTACTGTAAAATTTATGTTTCAACAGCATCATATTCATTATTATTATATTAGTGTTCATTGTAGTTTCTTCTCTATATTATATGATTACATTGTTACTCTTAGATATTATGTGCATTATTATTATTATTATAGTTACTGTTAAAATTTTCTTTTCTTTCTGTTCCGTTAAAGGAAATTACACACACATCACCTAAATCTTCGTCATTCATCTTGTACCTCATTCAATTGGTAATACAGGCAGTCCCCGGGTTAGGTACGAGATGGGGACTGTAGGTTTGTACTTAAGTTGAATTTGTATGTAAGTCGGAACAGGTCCATTATATTAATAAATGCTATTGTTGACCAACTGTAACCAAGTGCTCTGCCAATGAATGATGGAGTTTTACCTCTCTCTGACCTTTTTATTATTTCTACTTTATTTTCAATGGTGATGGTTTTTCTCTTCTTTACTCTATCGCCAGCACTTGCATCAGATTTGTGTTTCAGAGACATTCCTGAAGGGTGAAGACAAAAGGTTAAGATGAGCTCTTCTGCACAGCACTGTCCATGCTATCACAACAGGAAGGCACCCGTCATCAATACGTCTGATGCACTGACAAGAGACAACTTCCTGCTACGTGCATAACAGTACAAGCAGGCTTGCTATTGAGAATGAATGGTGGCCGGTGACGGGCAGTTCATCACCCGCCCACCACACAGTCACCTCCACTACAGTATCCTGCCTGCAGCGTCCACCCACCGAGAACGAACATGGTGCGGTCAAAGGCGAGTAATGAATCGCCCACCCCTGCCCCCATTCAACAGGCAGCCATCCTACAATGCTATCCCCCGCTGCCCCGTTCACCCTCAATGACCTCCGTTCAGCCACAGCTGGGTCACCATTTACAGCATCACCAGCCGCCCACCGAGAACGAAAGGGGCAGCTGTGTGTGTTGGGTGTGCAGTGGAACGGCCCCCTCCGCTCCATCCAGCCTGCGTCCAGTCAGAAGCAGTAGCTGCGGCGGCATGGTGGGCAGGCACCGAACTGCCCCATCAACCCTCCATCCTGCACACGAGCGATAGCTGTGGCCCTGGTGACTATGGACCACGGGTCACCGCTTGTCGCTGAGAGCCGCCCGAGGGACACTATACTGCGCGACCAGTGAAATCGCCCTCCTCCAGCCTCCATCCAGCCACCGTTTGCAGCATCCCCAGGCTGAAGATGATGAGCGGCAGTTACTGAGGTGCATGCGTCGGAGCTGCGGCCCCATTCGTAAGTCATAGGTCGGATGTCTCTAACCTGGGGACTACCTGTAGTTATAATCTTGCATGTCTGTGTAACCAACATCTTGAATAGGATAGAATTTCTGGACTTTTGACTGGCTTGGAATTGTACAGGGTGCCCACAAAAACACTCCTTGATTTTAAATGGTTACAAAATCAAAACTTATTTGAATATGTTTATAAATAAGATAACAGCAAATACATTAACTCAAAACTTTTCCCCATAGATTCTTCTGTGCTCTCCTTATACCGCTAGCGGACCGTGATTTTCAAGATGCCGCTCACCCGACAGCAACACAGCTGGTGTGTGTTGGAATTTCATACAACGTAAATCAGATGCAAAATTCATGTGAATCCACCTACTAACAAGTCCATTTTGAAGTGTTATAACAATTTTGTTGAGGAAGGTGGCATCTGTGACTAGAGATAGGGACATTCAGGCCGACCACAAGTCTCACAGGAAGTTGTTAATCGCGTCACAGAAACCTTTTTGCAGAGACCGAAAAACTCAACACTCAGAGCTAGCCGAGAGTCCCAAAAAGTACGGTTAGCAAGATCTTACATAATCGCTTGCACTTTCACCCTTATAAGCTGCAATTGGTGCGTGACTTCAATCCTGTACGGATCTCCAGGCGTTAACTGAAAATGATGCAAACCTGCAGTCAAAGATCATTTTTAGTGATGAGGTGACCTTCCACTTAAATGGAAATTATATGAAACTATATTATACAAAACTTTATGAGTTGATGAAACTGTAGCCTCAAAGGTGAAAGAATATTCCAGAAAATTTTGATTTTGTAACCATTTAAAATCAAGGAGTGTTTTTGTGGACACCCTGTATTTTC
Organism: Polypterus bichir lapradei; assembly: GCA_026402145.1. Lineage (NCBI taxonomy): Eukaryota > Metazoa > Chordata > Cladistia > Polypteriformes > Polypteridae > Polypterus > Polypterus bichir. The sequence continues at coordinate 14,905,701 of JANRMT010062810.1, forward strand.
AATAACGTTTATAATGGACATCTTCACATTCTGAACTGTCATTTCTGGACAACATGTGGCCACTGCAGATTCTGTGAGGTCACAATTTTGGACTTCGTTATTCAACACCTGCACAACAGATTACTCTACGCGTAGTGCAAAAACCCATCACTTTCAGATGATAATTCATTAAAACCACATTTTCTGCTCAGAAATCCAGGCAATTGAGAAAAGGCCGCCAAGAAACTGAACTACAAATCACTAGTTTTTTGATGAAGAGTTACTTTACTTTAACGCTCAACAGCCTCATACACCCTGTGCTCAGTTTGGGTCATGTCCTCCGTCTGTGACGACATCTCAGCTGCTGAGATCACGTTATGAAACTGGCTCTGTACTTTAACTTGCCAGCCTGTGGGGTGTGAGCTCTGTTTTTACTGCATGATTGCACTTCATGATAATAGTTACTATAAAAAAACACTGCAAAGAGGAGCAGCACTTACAACAAACTGATCTGACTCAGAAAGAAACGAAAAGTGTCTTTCAGAAAGTGTCAACAGTGCACTTAAAGAAGCTCGGAGTTTAAGCGCACACACACCAGTCAACATTAATAAAACTTTATAACAATGGCGGTCCTTTATACCAACGGCAATACATCTGCATAATTCCACAACTGCGACTGTGATGGCCAAGTTAGAAGTTTTTTTTCTTTGAGCCATTCTGGTGTTCAGACCAAAGTTTATGTGTATATATCTATTTATTTATATATTTATTTATTTAAAGAATATCTGTTAAAAGCCATATTTCCCCTTGGGGACAAATTTAGTTACTCAGATCTATCCATGTATCTATAATATAGTGCCTTTCATATCTACCTATCTATCTATCACTCTGTTATATAGTGCCATTCATATCTATCTCTCTGTTATATAGTGTCTTTCACATCTATCTATTGTGATGGACCGCTAGGACTCTTACCCGGCCCAGACGCCTTCGTAACAGAAGGACTGGGCTATAACTGGGATGACAGAAGGCAGCCCCCCAGGCTGGCTATGGTAACAATGGTTTGGAGCAAGAAGCTCAACAGTGCTGGGGCCTGTAGCTACCACCATTTGGGGCAGAAGGGGAACTGCTAAGCCCTCCTCTGCAGGGCTGCCATCACACCTGGAAAAATATCCGGAATGAGACTGTGGAACACCTGGAGCATTTCTGGGTGCTGTATAGAAGGGGCTGCCTCACTCCATATGGGGAGCCAGAGCAGGGAGGTCAACAACAACAACAACATTTATATAGCACATTTTCATAGAAAAAAATGTAGCTCAAAGTGCTTTACATAATGATGAATAGAAAAATAAAAGACACAGTAAGAAAATAAAATAAGTCAACATTAATTAACATAGAATAAGAGTAAGGTCAGATGGCCAGGGTGGACAGAAAAAACAAAAACAAACTCCAGACGGCAGGCCGCCACCACAAAGAAACCGGAAAAAGAAACAGAAGAGAGAGTAGGGGGTCAGTACAGATTTTAGAGCCACCCTGAATAGTTATTATGATGAATTGAACACACAGAGTATCAGGATTAAATTAAAGTGAAGTTATGAAAAAGGCCATGTTAAAGTAATATGTTTTCAGCAGTGTTTTAAAGTGCTCCACCGTATTAGCCTGGTGAATTCCTATTGGCAGGCTATTCCAGATTTTAGGTGCATAGCAGCAGAAGGCCGCCTCACCACTTCTTTTAAGTTTAGCTTTTGGAATTGTAAGGAGACACTCATTTAAGGATCTGAGGTTACGATTTGGAATATAAGATGTCAGACATTCCGATATACAAGATGGAGCGAGATTATTTAAGGCTTTATAAACCATAAGCAGAATTTTAAAGTCAATCCTGAATGACACAGGTAACCAGTGTAGTGACATCAAAACTGGAGAGATGTGTTCGGATTTTTTTTTCCTAGTTAGGATTCTAGCAGCTGCATTCGTTGCAAATGATTTATGTCTTTTTTGGGTAGTCCTGAGAGGAGAGCGTTACAGTAATCTAGTCGACTGAAAACAAAAGTGTGAATTAATTTCTCAGCATCTTTCAATGATATAAGAGGTTTAACTTTTGCTATGTTTCTTAAGTGAAAAATGCATCAAGTTTATTTCTGATAACCTCATTGAATCCATTTTTGCCAATCACTAAAATTTCAGTTTTCTCTTTATTTAGCTTGAGAAAATTACTATTCATCCATTCAGAAATACCAGTAAGACACTGTGTTAGTGACTCGAGAGAGTCGGGGTCATCAGGTGCTATTGATAAGTACAGCTGTGTGTCATCAGCATAGCTGTGGCAACTCACGTTGTGCCCTGAGATAATCTGACCTAACGGAAGCATGTAGATTGAGAAGAGCAGCAGACCCAGGATAGAGCCTTGTGGAACACCATATCGGATATCATGTGTCTTTGAGATGTGATTACCACAACTAACAAAGAATTTTCTCCCTGTCAGGTAGGATTCAAACCAATTTAAGACCCTGCCAGAGAGGCCCACCCATTGAATAAGGCGATTTCTAAGAATATTGTGATCAATGGTATCAAATGCAGCACTCAGATCTAAGAGGATGAGAACAGATAAATGGCCTCTGTCTGCATTTACCCACAAGTCATTTACTACTTTAACGAGTGCAGTTTCTGTGCTGTGATTTGTTCTAAAACCTGACTGAAATTTTCCAAGAATAGCATGTTTATTGAGGTGGTCGTTTAACTGCATAATGACTGACTTCTCTAGAATTTTACTTAAGAAAGGCAGGTTAGAGATGGGTCTAAACTTTTCAAAAGCAGAGGGGTCAAGATTATTTTTCTTGAGTAGGGGGTTTAACTACAGCAGTCTTAAGACAGTCTGGGAAGACCCCCGTATCTAATGACGAATTAACTATGTCACGAATATTGTCAATTAGCACGCCTGATACTTCCTTGAAAAACCTTGTTGGTATCGGGTCAAGGACGCAGGTGGAGGGTTTCAGTTGAGAGATTATACTATGTAAATCAGGTAAATCTATCCTGCCGAAAGAATTTAATTTGTTTATAACGGAGTACTGGGGCTTAGGAGGTTCTGCAGTGTTGTACTGCGATGTACTATGTTATTTCTAATATCATTAATTTTTTCATTGAAAAATACAGCAATGTTCTCACAGGTTTCACTGGAAGTATTCTGGGGGCATTCCTTTGTGTTACCTGGGTTTAACGGACGATCAATTGTAGAAAATAAGACTCTGGGATTACTAGCATTGTTATTTATAATCTTAGAGAAATAGCAGCGCCTCTCAAGACGGACAGTGTTGTTGTATTCTGTTATTTTAACTTTGAATATTTCATAGTGGACAGTTAGTTTAGTCTTCCTCCATTTACGCTCAGCTCTACGACATGTTCTTTTTAAATCAGACACTTTTTGGGTCTTCCATGGAATAACAGTACTAGAAGATTTTTTAACTGTCTTTTCAGGTGCAACCATGTCAACAGCAGCTCTTACTTTAGAATTAAAGTTTTCCACTTTACTATTTACATTGTCCTCGCTATTACAGTTGGCATTATAAACGGACTGATTGCTTAGAATGTTAAAGCTGCTGATGAGTCAAAGAAGCGTTTTTTAACAATATGCTTCTCATGAATGTTTTCTATCATTATTTCTACATTAAATAGTAGAAGAAAATGGTCTGATAGACCAATATCAATGATCTGCTTCACATCAACTTTTAGTCCTTTGGTAATTACTAAGTCTAACGTATGACCTGCTTTATATGTAGGTTGATTAACGAGCTGGCTCAAATCAAAACAGTGCAGGAGGTTCATAAATTCCTTTACTTTTAGGTCACACTGATTATCGATATGAAAGTTAAAGTCGCCTACAATTAAGAGTGTGTCATAGTTCGTAATTAAAATTGACATTAAGTCTGAGAATTCCTCAAAGAAAGACGCGTTAAATTTAGAAGGTCTATACACGGATAAAACTAGAACGTGAGAATCTCCATGAATAACAACGGCGAGATACTCAAAGGACTTAAACTTACCAAAACTAACATCTTTACACTTTAACCGGCTCGAGTAAATGTTTGCCAAGCCTCCGCCCTTCTTTCCCTGGCGGTCTGCACGAGTAAAACTGTAATCCGGAGGCATAGATTCGATTAAAACAGCTGCGCTGGCAGAAGTGATGAGAAGAGACAAGAAGAAGAAAGGGACCGTGTATTTGGTGCTTGTTGGAAAAACGTTTCCCACTCCTAATAAACACATATTGTGTGCTAGACTTGGGCTATGTGTCTGTTGTGTTGGGTGTTCGGGGAGCTGTGTGCCCCTGGTGGTTGACACTATCTATCTATTATATAGTGCCTTTCATATCTATGTGTCTAATATATAGTGCCTTTCATATCAATCTATTTATCTGTTATATAGCACCTTTCCCATCTATCTGCTGTATAGTGCCTTTCCTATCTATCTATCTATCTGTTAAATAGATATGAAAGGTGCTATATATCTATCTATCATATAGTGCCTTTCCTGTTTGTCTATCTATCTATCATATAGTGCCTTTTATATCTATCTATCTATTATATAGTGTCTTTCATATCTATCTGTCTAATATACAGTGCCTTTCATATCTATATATCTATCTGTTATATAGTGCCTTTCATTATCTATCTATCTATCTATCTATCAATCATATAGTGCCTTTCCTATCTATCTATCTGTCTATCTATCATATAGTGCCTTTTTATCTATCTATCTATTATATAGTGCCT
>JANRMT010062810.1:14927344-14944466 GCA_026402145.1 Polypterus bichir lapradei
ACATATACACATATATATACACACACACATATATACATACATATATATATATCTACATATATACACATACATATACATACACACATACATACATACACACACATATATACACACAAATACATATATATATATACATACACACACACATATATAAACATATATATACATATACATACATATCTACATATATACACACACAGCTATTTCGTATCAGTGCAAGACGCTGCTTGTTAAAATGGATAACTCCCGCTCTTACGTGCAAGTCTGCGTGGATATTATTGTTCAAGTTCTATTTAAATTTTAAATAGAAGGAATTTTTATTTAGTCGACAGAAATATCTTTGGTAGGAATGGTAAAAACAGACAGGAATATTATTCCTGAATAAATCAACTCAAACCTTAAACAACTTATAATATTTTGCTCTCCATAAAAATATATCCTGTCTAAATTATACAAGTTAGAAATAAAGTAAACGTTAAAAGAACAAACATTCAAATTTCTTTACTCTTATGTAATTTTATATAAAAAATAAACTTAGATTTTAAATATCCCAAAAGATTTTGCTCTCCATAAAAATATATCCTGTCAAAATTATACAAATTCAAATATGAACATGCTGCATAACAAAACCTGGAAATATAAATAAAATGTGTTCCTTTCAGCAATAACAAATCAAATCATTCAGTTGTCTTTGCTCATATGTCATTTTAGAGCTGGACGCCTGGCATCTTTTTTTGGCAACAAGTTCGTTTATGTTTGGTGTGAGGTTCTGTGTTGTGGAGATTCTCAGGATGGACTGCAGGTGCTCATGAGTGAGGCGACTCCTGTGTGCTGTTTTGTTAGTCTTCATCACTGAGAAGAGCTTCTCACACAGATATGTGCTACCAAACATGCACAAGGTTCGAGCCGCATGTAGACGGACTTTTTTTGTTCTTCAAAGTCACCAACGCGCCGTGCGCTCAGTTTATCAGCAAAGTGCGTATTTGGGAACACCGTAGTGACGACTTGGTTCAACATTACTTGGCAACAGGGAAAGTGGGGCAAGTTGCACTGGTGCATTTGTGTCTCCCATAAAAGCAGCTTCACTTGAAATCACTTTGTGATTGTGCACGGGTAAAAACGTCCGCTGAAGTGTCATATTCTTATTTAATTCTTCTGCTTTCTGTATCTTCTGCATTGCATTCAGGTCTTTCAGGTTATCTTGATGTTTTGTCTCATTTTGCCGTCTTAGATTAAATTCTGTAATTACAGCCACATTAGCTCCACAAATGAGACACACGGGTTTAACGGCAATGTCACTAAACATATACTCAGCCTCCCATCGGTTTTTAAAGGCTCTATTTTCAGAATCAACTTTTCTCTTAAGCATCGTGTGGGCTAGCTTCGCAATAACTTGCAAGCTAGACTTGATTAACGCGGTAAGTGTTCAGCAAGGCAGGTGAAGCCCTGCATTATGGGATCTGTAGTTTATTGTGTTACCAGCGCTTCATATACCCGGGTCATTAATAACAATAATACAGTATATAAAATGATCTCGCGGGCCGGATATAATTACACGCCGGGCCGGATGTGGCCCGTGGCTCTTGAATTTGACACATATGGACTAAATAGAACTTGAAAAAGATATATTTTTTCGTACATCGAGCCCGCGTGCTAATGTGGTTTTGCCTGCATGCCTCAATAAGTGACCCTCCCCTCGCTCTTACTTTTTTACCGTTCATCTAATGAATACACTGAGTATGGCTTTACCAAAGCAATCATTGATTGCGAATAAAGTATTCATTATTCGAGTATGCAGATCAGGGTATATATATATATATACATATATATATATACCCGCGTATCGCAGCGGAGACGTAGTGTGTTAAATAAGCTATGAAAAAGATTCGTTTCTTACTGCATCAATAAACAGCTCGTCTTCTTCTTTATCTGAGACCTGACACACTGCATGCACGGGTTTTTTTTTAACACTGTCTTCCTTTAGCGGGACATTCACTTTTTCCACCGTGTGCTTTGTTTCTGCAGTAGCTGTACTTATTACATACTTATCTTGTATGTATCAGACGCTTCATATTTTTTTGCTGCCTTTTCAATTGTGTAATTCGGTTTTTGTTCAGCGCTCTTCGGAACTCTTGCTTTTTGTCTGTGCACTGCGTCAGTTCACATGAGCCGCTCGGTGTTCATGCATCGAAGTTTCCCAGCTGTGCTGTTGCCATGTCGTGCTATGTCCATGGCTGTATCTAATGCTACCGAAGTCCCGGTACTTAAAACTTTCTCTCGCAGTTTCGCTGAGTTTGTGCCAAACACCACCCTGACTATCTCATCTTCTTCTCCATAAGCACAGTCCTACACCCGTGAATATTTACCCGTGGCAGATTGCTATTGGATTGCCGCTGACGGACGGCCTTATATGGGCAGGCACTAAATTACAAACGCCAGCGGCAGCCTGTCTATGAACTTAATTTAAAGTGTAGGTTTACACTGTGCTTTGTTTCCGAAGTAGCAGAACTCATGAATATGGTTGTATATATCACTCGCTCGCTTCTTATTGTTTCGCTACCTTCTCAATTATATAATGCATGTTTTCTTCAGCGCTTTTTGGGGCTCTTCCTGGTTTTCTACGTACTGCGTGATTACGTAGGAGGCGTGATGATGTCAGACGAATCTCCGCCCCCACGGGTTTCAAGCTCATCTCCATTACAGTAAATGGAGAAAAAACAGCTTCCAGTTATGACCATTACGTGTAGAATTTCGAAATGAAACCTGCCCAACTTTTGTAAGGAAGCTGTAAGGAATAAGCCAGCCAAATTTCAGCCTTCTACCTACACGGGAAGTTGGAGAATTAGTGATGAGTCAGTCAGTGAGTGAGTGAGTGAGTGAGTGAGGGCTTTGCCGTTTATTAGTATAGATATATACAGTACAGGCCAAAAGTTTGGACACACCTCCTCATTAAATGTGTTTTCTTTATTTTCATGACCATTTACAGCACTCCATCACTCTCCTTCTTGGTCAAATAGCCCTTACACAGCCTGGAGGTGTGTTTGGGGTCATTGTCCTGTTGAAAAATAAATGATCGTCCAACTAACCTGACTTCTGCACAACACAACTGCTGGTCCCAACCCCATTGATAAAGCAAGAAATTCCACTAAATAACCCTGATAAGGCACACCTGTGAAGTGAAAACCATTTCAGGTGACTACCTGTTGAAGCTCATCGAGAGAATGCCAAGAGTGTGCAAAGCAGTAATCAGAGCAAAGGGTGGCTATTTTGAAGAAACTAGAATATAAAACATGTTTTCAGTTATTTCACCTTTTTTTGTTAAGTACATAACTCCACATGTGTTCATTCATAGTTTTGATGCCTTCAGTCATGAAAATAAAGAAAACACATTAAATGAGGAGGTGTGTCCAAACTTTTGGCCTGTACTGTGTATATATACACACACATACATACATTCATAGCATCCGTAGTCTGATTTTTTTTTTTTTATCCATAACATATGCGTTTCACTTAATTAATGGTGGAAAAAAATCCAAAAAGACGTACATGTCTCTTTAAGTAGAAATGTATTTTCCTCAGCATATCTTTGACTGGCTTATCGGCCAAGAGATGCTCTTTAATGCGCCGAGACCTGACTGTTTTGCTAATTAAACACAAGCAAGGCTCCCTTTTTTTTGTCGACTCTCATTTCATACTTGCAGCCCCCCAAACTGCTGAGCCTTGATCGGTGTCGTCAGCGTTTCTATTCACTGCTGACATATATTTGCCATCTGTCATCTCGACGACTCATTAATACATTCACTGTTGGGGATTAGCAGTGTGCAGGGACGGCCTAGCACAGGCCTGTTAAGATGAGGTCATTGCTTTTCAAAAGTGAAGCTTTAATTTCAGTTTTCTTGTTTTTTTTTTTTTTTTTTAAAGAGCAGGAAAGACCACTACTTTGGCACAAGTGACAAGAACAGGACTCCCTGATAGAAAGTAAAAGAAACACAATCGCTTACAACAAAAGACGATGTCTTTTCCATTGGGTTTAGTAACATTTGTGTGTGGATGGTTATAAAAAAAAAAAAAAAAAAAAAAAAAAAAAATCACACCCAGTGCCCACTACGGAACAATGGCAATCGTGCGGCATCATAGTAAGGCTGAAATTAATAAATACTGTCACAAATGTGTGTTGGAGGATCACCTCGCAGACTCGGGTAAAAACCAGATGAGACCGGTTGGGGGTGCTGCAGCTAACGTTATTATCTCCTTCTTTCCCCCACAGTGACGAGAAGATGACCAATGAAGGCAGTTGACTCCACCCCTTCTGGCCCAGCCGCCATAAAACCCCCAGGTGTCGACGAAGGAGAACATTAGAACATTTTAGACGAGAACAGGCCATTCAGCCCAACAAAGCTCGCCAGTCCTATCCACTTATTTCTTCCAAGAAAACATCAAGTCGAGTTTTGATAGTCCCGAACGTCTTACTGTCTACGACACGACTTGGTCGCTTATTCCAAGTGTCTATCGTTCTTTGTGTGAAGAAAAACTTCCTAATGTTTGTGCGAAATTTACCCTTAACAAGTTTCCAACTGTGTCCCTGTGTTCTTGATGAACTCATTTTAAAATAACAGTCTTGGATCCACTAGACTAATTCCATTCCTAATTTTAGACATTTCAATCAGGTCACCTCTTAAACGTCTTTTGCTTAAACTGTAAAGGCTCAGCTCTTTTAATCTTTCCTCATAATTCAACCCCTGTAGCCCTGGAATCAGCCTAGTTGTTCTTCTCTGGACCTTTTCTTGTGCTGCTGTGTCCTTTTTGTAGCCTGGAGACCAAAACAACACACAGGAGTCAAGATGAGGCCTCACCAGTGCATTATGAAGCTTAAGCATTACCTCCTGTGACTTGTACTCCACATATCAAGGCGCTATATAACCTGACATTCTGTTAGCCTCCTTAATGGCTTCTGAACACTGTCGGGAAGTCAATAGTGTAGCGTCCACTACGACTCCTAAATCCTTCTCATAAGGTGGACTCTCGATTTTCAGACCTCCCATTGTGTATTCAAACCTCACATTTTTACTTCCTATGTGTAATTCTTTACATTTACTGACATTAAATTTCATCTGCCACAAATCTGCCCAAGCCTGTATGCTATCCAAGTCATTCTGTAATGATATAACGGATTACAAATTTTCTGCTAATCCACCTATCTTGGTATCATCTGCAAACTTAATCAGCTTGTTACTATCTAAATCATTTATTAAAAATAGCAGCGGCCATAGCACTGACCCCTGTGGAACACCACTCTTAACATCGGCCAGTCCTGATGAGGTTCCTTGCACCATGACCAGGAGTCACTACTGACTGCAGCGACCCGCTGGATGGACCTCTGCTAGTGGCGAGTGCAACAGAAGCAACACTTTAAATTACCTGAGAGTGTAAAGAGCGACGAGGCTGAGTCCAGGGCTACAGAGGATGAGTTAGGAGGAAAGATTAAAAGAGCTGAGCCGTTACAGTTTAAGGAAAAGAAGATGAAGAGGAGACCTGACTGAAGTGTTTAAAATTATGAAGGGAATCAGTCCAGTGGATCGAGACGGTGACTTTAAAATGAGTTCATCAAGAACATGGGGACACAGTTGGAAACTTGTGAAGGAGAAATTTCAAACAAACATTAGGAAGTTTTTCTTCACACAGAGAACTACAGACACCTGGAATAAGTGACCAAGTAGTGAGGTGGACAGAAGGACTTTAGGAACTTTCAAAACTTGTCTTCATGTTATTTTAGAAGAATTAAGTGGACAGGACTGGCGAGCTCTGTTAGACAGAATGGCCTCTTCTCGTCCAGATTGTTCTCATGTTCTAATGTAAGTGACTGTCTGTCCAATTCTTAGTTTGTAAACTTTAGTTCCAAATGAACTCCTCTAATGTCAGCAAAGCCGTTAAACTAAAGGGTGTTGACTGTCAAAAGAAGCACAATTATGGGCTGGTCACCGTCTCACACCTTTTTATGAAAGGCCCTGGGTTAGTGGTTCACCACCCTGTGATCCTTGGCAAACAAAGAAAAATGAATAGATGGATAAATATTTATCTTTCTAAAAGTGCTTAGTGACTGTGGCAGTTCAGTGTCGTTTTACCATCCTTCAGTGGTATTCGTAGGTTATACCATGCAGACAAAGAACGGCAACTCTTTTTCAACTTTACAAACGTTGGACTGAATATTATGTTTACAGTCCACAGACGTGCAGCAAAAGTGAAGTGGAGATGCCAAGATGGCCATAGTGTGTGCTTATAGGCAGGCAGTGTGGTGTGCTGGTTAAGGCTTTGGACTTCAAACCCTGAGGCTGTGGATTCAAATCCCACTACTGACACCACTGAGTGACCCGGAGCAAATCACCTGACCTGCCTGGGCGGCAACTGGAAAACCAAAACTAATGGAACCAACTGAAGCATAAATGTTGTAATTCGCCTTACATAAAGATGTCAGCCAAATAAGTAAATTTAATGTTATTTGTCACTGTATTCATTCTGCAATGGACTGGAGCCCTGTACGGATATTGTTCCTGCCTGATTCTTGCTGGGATAATAATAATCTCTCTATTATATAAAAAAAAAAAATCTTGTGACAAGGCGAGACTTTTTCAGAAAGATAATTTCAAGTCCCGCAAGACGGTTACTCGGTGCAATAACGGAACAGCAAAAAGAGATTGAATATACGGACATAGGAGATATGACAGAAGTATGCAGATATGGTTTGGCTTTAAAGTTTAAGTCAGAGACTTGTAGATTGTCTAATTGTGTTGCCATCAGGGAAAAGTAGTGTTTCTTCCCGGTGAAGAGGCGTATCCGCAAGAATTAAAAGATTTGTTGTTTGGTGAAATTCAAATCCACAAACACTACAGGCGAAATATCCAAATCTACAATAATCTGTTTGCGTTTTCATCATTCAATGCTCAAAACGTAGATTTATGTTTAAAGCTACTACAAGTTTAATTTCAAAGAAACCACAATTTGATCAGGTTTGTATTTATGATCACAGAGAAGCGATGCAACATTGAATCGAAAGAGTTAACCAATCGGACGTAGTAGAAATTCTGTAGCCAATAATGGATACAAATCCATATGAAATTTATCTGCAAAACACGGATAAAGAAGTTTTCTTGGATTTCTATATGAATCCAAAAGATCACGCTCACATTTATAATAAACCAACATGTGATGAATTGTCAGCGATAATAGTTTCGAAAGACGGAGATATCAAAGACAGAGTTGATATTCGTGTTTATCCAAAAGCACAGCACGATTCGTTGCAAGTATCAGATCCGTGAAATGACAAGCGCATAGGGCCCGCATGGGGGTTGGCGAGCGAAGCACAGGGGGCAGAGCCCCCTAGTAATAATAATTATTAACAATTTCTACGGTGTTTTTCTTACTAATCAAAATTCTTTGCATAGACAGTGGGGTGCAACTTCAACCATCACCAATGGGCAGCCTCCAGCTGGATGATGTCACAGCAGCCATTCTTGAGCCAGTACGCTCACCACATGTTAGCTATTATGTGACAAAGGGGTGAGACAGAGAGTTTAGACAATAAGACAAGGAATGATTAGGGGGAGCAGAACAAAAACATGATGAGTAATTTAGACAGGACTCTTCTTCTTTCGGCTACTCCCATTTTGGGTGTCGCCACCCTGGATCATTCATCGCCATCTGTCCCTGTTTTTTTATATCATTTTCTGCCTTCATGTCCTCCCTCACCACATCCACAAAACCTCTTCCTTGGCCTTCCTGTTTTCCTCTTGCCTGGCGGTTCCATCCTCAACATTCTTTTCCCGATGTACCCCTCATCCCTCCTCTGCACGTGCCCAAACCATCTCAATCGAGCCTCTCTCACTAGGTCACCTGTCAACTGTCATACCTGTGTTGTCTCTCTGATGTCCTCATTCCTAATCCTGTCGACCGTCGTTACTCTGAGCGAAACGCGTAGCATCTTCAACTCTGCCACTTCCAGCTCTGCCTCCTGTCTTTCCGCCAGTGCCGCCATCTCCAAACCATACAACAAAGCTGGTCTCACTACCATTTTATAGACCTTCCCTTTCACTCTTGCAGGTACTCTTCTATGACAAAGCACTCCTGCCACTCTCCTCCACCCTGCCTGCCCTCTCTTCTTCAGATCTCTCCCACATTCTTGAATGCTTTGGACTGTTGAACCCAAGTATTTAAATTCGTCTTCCCTCACCACCTCCGCTCCTTGCAGTCGCACCCATCCGCCACCTTCCCTCTCATTCACGCACATGGACTCTATTTAACTCCTCCTGACTCTCATTCCCCTTCTCTCCAGTGTGTACCTCCACCACTCCAGGTTGTCTACTCTCACTACAGATCTTAATGTCACCCGCAAACATCAGAATCCATGGAGACTCCTGTCTGACCTCATCTGCCAACCAGTACATCGCCACTGCAAACAGAAAAGGCCGCAGAGCCGAGTCATCCCAATCAATTTAGGTAGCGCACCACTTTTGTCAAAAGATGCCCAGGGAGCTCTTATGACCACTATGAGTCAGGACTTCAAATTTACGTCTCATCGGTAGGATGGTGCTAAAATTTTGGGTTTAGTTTATTTGAACTGGATTTACTTTATTATCATTCAAACCATACAATAAGGAATGCACAGCTGAACGAAATGGTGTTTCTCCAGGCTCAATGTACGAACACAAGCATAGAGACAAGTGCACGTTATACAACAACAGAAAGACATAACAGACAGCATAAACTGACAGAATATATATGTACTAGCTTTTACCCACAACTTCGTCCGCGCGGGACTCTGTTTTAATATAGTTTTTTTTCGGAAATATATATATGAAGTTATAGTTATTGCCCGTAACTTTCTTCGCGTGGAACCTCTGACGCCGTGGGAGTATAAATATTTAATTGCTTTTTAGAGGATTTCCTTATAAACAATATTTTATTGGGCGGCACTAATATTACCAGGCTCGTGGGCGAACTTACGCGTGAGCAAGCTACGTAAAACTGACCGTGGGAGAAGCAATCTTCCCTTAAATCTACGGCAGCGTATTTCAAAGTTTGGCCCTGAGACTTATTGATCGTCATGGCGAAGCATAGGCTACTTTGAGGGGAAATTGCAGCCTCTTAAAGTCAAAGGGGAGGTCATTGGATAGTAGAGGAATACGCGGCAAGAACACTTTTTCTCCTTGAGCACACCCGGTCAAAATAATGGCTTCGATTACATTTTTATGCAGGGCTTTGACTTGCAGTCTAGTGCCATTACACAGTTTCGGTGGTTTTAAATTCCAAAGGAGCGTTACGGATGTGCCCTTCCGCAGAGTAAGCCTATGGTATGGAAGACCCGGTGGTTTAAGGGAATTTAAAAACTCTACCGGATAGTTAATGGCGTCATCTGCATTACAGACAGTGTCTATCGACTTGTAGACCATTTCTTCTCCGTCAAAGGACTTTAGCAACATGTCATTAATGAACGCAGCTGGATCGTTTTTTGGAGTCAAAATGGCCTGTTCACAAAACCTTTCTATAGGCTTATTCTGTATTTGAGCAATGCCTGGATAAATGTGATCTGTCAGTTATCATTTATAGGCCGAAGTGCATAGCATCAGGTCGCTCGCGCAAACGATGCACGGCTGTCGCTCACTTTACCGTCAGGCAGAAACAGAAACCATCCCCTTCCTCATTCCACGCATGCGCTGTGTCGTTCGCCCCTCTTCTCAGTGGCAAGAAACGTATTGGAGTGTCCCAATTCACCCCCTTAGGGATGGAATTTCAAAAACCCCTTTCTTAGCGGTTATCCATGTCATTATAGGAATGCACTGTCAAAATTTCAGCCCTTTAGGTCCAGCGGTTTGGTCTGTGCGTTGTCTGTCAGTCAGTCATGGAACTGTTTTATATATATTGATAATCCAATGGACACATTAATGATAATTCTTTGCATTTATATACACATTGGTGAATAGTAGCCAAGTGTTCAAGTGGCGAAAACCATTAACGTAACGCACAGACATAACATTTTAGGAGATGTGAGATTCTGAATGTACGAGGTGAGACACAAAAATAACCAGATTGGTAAAAATAAAAATATTTATTGCTGAATTAGAGCATTCAAAACATTGTCACCTTCTATATACTCCCCCTCCTGATCTCAACACCCCTCCATACGTATCTCCCATTGATTGAAACAGTACTGAAAGACTTCAACAGGCTTGCCGTTTCTGTCTTCACTTCATCCATTGAAGAAAAATGTGTTCCCTTCAGGTCACTTTTGATTTTCGGGAACAAGTAAAAATCACAGGGAGCTAAATTGAGCGAACAGGGAGGATGATCGAGGACAGAAATGTTTTCCATCCATCCATTATCCAACCTGCTATATGCTAACTGCATTGGTCACGGGGGTCTGCTGGAGCCAATCCTAGCCAACACAGGGCACAAGGCAGGAAACAAACCCTGGGCAGGGCGCCAGCCCACCGCAGAGAAACGTTGTTTGTCAGTCAATAAGTACTTTACGGAAAAAGCATTGCGCGCGGGAGCGTTGTCTTGTCTTGTCTCGCTGTTCGATTTTGTCACCCAAAATTTTTGTGACAACTCTTATAAGTGATTGTTGTGCAAATCCTGGGCTATCCACAGGATATGCCTAGCCAGTCGGCAGTTTGAGAGGGGGTTTAGGAGGGGATATAGTTCTAAGGTTCACGTCCAGCTGACCTCCAGACGGCCAAGCCCAGTCCGGTTATTTTTGTGTCTCACCTCGTACAGTGTGTGTTCAAACAGTCTGTGTGTGTGTTCAGCAGGTTGTTTGACATTAGTGGGAATTGAGGAGTCCAGTGGCCTGTGGGAAGAAACTCTTAGTGAGCCTGGCAGTCTGGCAACGCAAACCATAATGGGGCAAAACAGTTCATGGGCTTAACAGCACAGTGTCCCCGCCCCCCCCCGCCCCAAAAAATAAAGTAGGGTCGGATGGCCAGGAGGACAGAAAAAAAACAAAAAAAAAAACTCCAGAGGGCTGGAAAAAAAAAATCTGCAGGGGTTCCGAGGCCACGAGACCACCCAGCCCCCCACTGGGCATTCTACCTAACATACTGCAAATGACCTCAATCAGTCCTCATTTTTTTTAGGCTTCATGGTGATGATAATTGATGATAATTACATTATATAAGTACATATTATTATATTATATAAAATATATTTATATTACACTAGTTGTGTAAGCCCATGCTATAAAAAGTCCGGGGTCCTAGAAACTATTGAAATCAAAAAAAAAATTGAAATGTAGAGATGTCAGGAAATGGAAAGGAACTACTCTGGGCATCTCTCTCCTAGGAGGATTCGTTTTGTCAACTCACTCGCATAGCTTGTGCATTAGCAGCGGGAGGAAAAGTAAAAGGGATACCGTTTTGCTGATGCTAGCTACTTTGTCTTTCTTTAGAGGTTTTGTTTTGCTGATGTGCTGGCATCGCTTGTGTTATTAGAAGCTAAGAGAGTTTTCTGTATCCTCGGAGGAGGAGTCCTTACCCTGACTCCACCTCTCACTTCCGGGTCAGAACAGACACACATACACTTCCATGCGTAGACATTGATATATAAGATATTAAAATATCATATTATATAATTATAATTACACTATCTGTGTAAGCCCGTGCTGTAAAAAGCCTGGGGTCCTAGAAACTATTGAAATTGTCAGAAAAAAAACTGATATGTAGAGATGTCAGGTAATTGAAAGGAACTACTCTGGGCATCTCTCTCCTAGGAGGTTTTGTTTTGCTGACGTGCTCGCCTCGCTTGTGTATTAGCGGCTAAGCGGCTATCATTCTTCAGAGGTTTTGTTTTGCCGACCTGCTCGTTTCCGTTGTCTATCAGGGGCTACGCTAGTTTCTCTGTCTTTGGAGGTTTCGTTTTGCCGACGTGTTTGCCTCGCTTCTGTATTAGCAGCTAAGAAAGTGACTTTCTCTTTGGAGGTTTTGTTTTGCTGATGTGCTTGCCTCACTTGTGCATTAGCAGCTAAGCGACTGTCTTTCTTCAGAGGTTTCATTTTGCCAACCTGCTCATCTCCGTTGTCTATCAGCAGCTACGCTAGTTTCTCTCTCCTCTGAGGTTTTGTTTTGCCGACCTGCTCGTCTCCGTTGTCTATCAGCGGCTACGCTAGTTTCTCTCTCCTCAGAGGTTTCGTTTTGCTGATATGCTCACCCCGCTTGTGCATTAGCGACTAAGCGACTGTCTATCTTCTGAGGTTTTGTTTTGCCAACCTGCTCGTCTCCGTTATCTATCATGGGCTACGCTAGTTTCTCTCTCCTCAGAGGTTTTGTTTTGCTGATATGCTCACCTCGCTTGTGCATTAGCAGCTAAGCGACTGTCTATCTTCTGAGGTTTTGTTTTGCCAACCTGCTCGTCTCCGTTGTCTATCACCAGCTACTCTAGTTTCTCTCTTGGAGGATTCATTTTGCCAATGTGCTCGCCTCGCTTGAGTATTAGCAGCTAAGCATTGTCTTTCTTCAGAGGTTTCTTTTTGCCAACCTGCTCGTCTCCGTTATCTATCAGTGGCTACTCTAGTTTCTCTCTCCTCTGAGGTTTCGTTTTGCTGATGTGCTCGCCTCGCTTGTGTATTAGCGCCTAAGCGACTGTCTTTCTTCGGAGGTTTTGTTTTGCCAACCTGCTCGTCTCCGTTGTCTATCAGCAGCTACGCTAGTTTCTCTCTCCTCTGAGGTTTTGTTTTGCCGACCTGCTCATCTCCGTTGTCTATCACCAGCTACTCTAGTTTCTCTCTCGGAGGATTCATTTTGCCGATGTGCTCGCCTCACTTGTGCATTAGCGGCTAAGCGATTGTCTTTCTTCAGAGGTTTCTTTTTGCCAACCTGCTCGTCTCCGTTATCTATCAGTGGCCACTCTAGTTTCTCTCTCTTCTGAGGTTTCATTTTGTTGATATCCTCACCTCGCTTGTGCATTAGCGGCTAAGCGACTGTCTATCTTCTGAGGTTTTGTTTTGCCAACCTGCTCGTTTCCGTTGTCTATCACCAGCTACTCTAGTTTCTCTCTCCTCTGAGGATTCATTTTGCCGATGTGCTCGCCTTGCTTGAGTATTAGTGGCTAAGTGAGTTTCTCCTTTCTCGGTGGTTTCACTTTGATGACAGAGTGGCTTTCTTTGAGCTTCATGCTGTAGCCTCGCAATTCTGGGCCGGACAGACACACACACACGCATAGACATTTATATATAAGATATCACATCCCGTGTTAAGAAGGGGCCTGAGGTGCCTCGAAAGCCAGTATACTGTAACCTTTTTAGGTTGTCAATAAAAGGTGCCATTTTGCTTGACGTCTCACTACATCCATAATGGCTAACACAGTACAACACCCCAGTACTACAGAGTAAGGAGTGCTGACAGTTCCCTTGTGTTCATTTACAGTATCTAACAAAAGTAAGTACACCCCTCACATTTTTGTAAATATTTTATGATATCTTTTCATGGGACAACACTGAAGATATGACACTTTGATACAATGTAAAGTAGTCAGTGTACAGCTTGTATAACAGTGTAAATTTGCTGTCCCCTCAAAATAAGTCAACATGCAGCCATTAATGTCTAAACCGCTGGCAACAAAAGTGAGTACACCCTTAAGTGAAAAATGTCCAAAGTGTCAATGTTTTGTGTGGCCACCATTATTTTCCAGCACTGCCTTAACTCTCTTGGGCATGGAGTTCACTAGAGTTTCACAGGTTGCCACTGGAATCCTCTTCCACTCCTCCATGACGACATCACGGAGCTGCTGGATGTTAGAGACCTTGTGCTCCTCCACCTTCCATTTGAGGATGTCCCACAGATGCTCAATAGGGTTTAGGTCTGGAGACATGCTTGGCCAGTCCAGCACCTTTACCCTCAGTTTCTTTAGCAAGGCAGTGGTCATCTTGGAGGTTATCATGTTGGAATACTGCCCTGAGGCCCAGTTTCAGAAGGGAGGGGATCATGCTCTGCTTCAGTATGTCACAGTATGTCAATGAACTGTAGCTCCCCAGTGCCGGCAGCACTCATGCAGCCCCAAACCATGACACTCCCACCACCATGCTTGACTGTAGGCAACACACACTTGCCTTTGTACTCCTCACCTGGTTGCCACCACACACACTTGACACCATCTGAACCAAATAAGTTTATCTTGGTCTCATCAGACCACAGGACATGGTTCCAGTAATCCATGTCCTTAGTCTGCTTGTCTTCAGCAAACTGTTTGCAGGCTTTCTTGTGCATCATCTTTAGAAGAGGCTTCCTTCTTGGACGACAGCCATGCGGAACAATTTGATGCAGTGTGCGGCGAGCGTATGGTCTGAGCACTGACAGGCTGACCCCCCACCCCTTCAACCTCTGCATTAATGCTGGCAGCACTCATACGTCTATTTTCAAAAGACAACCTCTGGATATGACACTGAGCACGTGTGCTCAACTTCTTTGGTCAACCATGGCGAGGCCTGTTCTGAGTGGAACCTGTCCTATTAAACCGCCATATTGTCTTGGCCACCGTGGTGCAGTTAAGTTTCAGGGTGTTGGCAATCGTCTTATAGCCTCGGCCATCTTTATGTAGAGCAACAAGTCTTTTCATCAGAGAGTTCTTTGCCATGAGGTGCCATGTTGAACTTCCAGTGACCAGAATGAGAGAGTGTGAGAGCGACAACACTAAATTTAACACACCTGAGACCTTGTAACAGTAACGAGTCACATAACAGCGGGGAGTCAAAATGGCTAATTGGGCACAATTTGGACATTTTTCACTTAGGGGTGTACTCACTTTTGTTGCCAGCGGTTTAGACATTAATGGCTGTGTGTTGAGTTATTTTGAGGGGACAGCAAATTTACACTGTTATACAAGCTGTACACGGACTACTTGACATGGTTTTAAAGCGTCATATCTTCAGTGTTGTCCCATGAAAAGATATAATAAGATATTTACAAAAATGTGAGGGGTGTACTCACTTTTGTAAGATACTGTATACTCAAATGTTTTACAGACTAGGAAAGCCTTCAGTAACACTAAGGCTGTACCTAGCTTCCCAGATTCATGTATTATATCCATAAAATCTTTTTATTTGTAACCTGGTGATCTAAAACCGTATGCATTACCAATTCACCCGCCATTAAATGTCAGAAAAAAAAAAACCATTAAGGAATACTGTTGCGGCAGGCAGAGGATTCAGTTCAGCTCTCAAAATAACATTTTTTTTTAATATAATCTCAAAATGTAAACAGGACACTCTAAAATAAAGAATGATTTGTATTAGGGTTTCTGCTAGTCAAAGGTTAATTATAGCATAGCTGAAGGGCAACTGTTTGGGAGCAGACTCCATAGAAACATCACAGCACTCGTCGGCGTGTGCTGAAAAATAAAAACCCAGTTAGTGAAAAGGTTGGGCCTGGGGGGTCTTAAGGACTACGGAAGTGTGGTTTGGGTCATGTTTGGCAGATATAAATCAATTCGACTGTGCTAGCGTCCAACCCGGCACCGCACGTGCCTCAGCCACCAATCTGCCACTGGTTATGAAAGGCATGATGTCATCTTTAACCAATCACAAAGGGACTACTGGAGAGCTCCAGCTTAAGCCATCTTTTCATTAATCACTGGCATTATCCTCTTTAGAGGGAAGAGGAGGATAATCAAAGACAAGCAGCTGTATGGAGACTTGGGCAGAGCAAGGCAAAGAAAGCTGAGGGGATTCTTAAAGGGTCACTGCCCGCTCCTTGTGGTACACCAGTGCTGAAATCACTTTGGCACAATAGGAAAAGAGCGACAGAAAAGGCAATGGCAATTCTCCGGGAACATCTGTTCCCAATTATTTTAAACCACAGACAAGCTTCTGCACCCAGTCTGACAATTATATTTTAAAAGAGATAAGAACATAATCCTACTGCCTAATTCAAGTACTGTATATTCAAAAAAAAATAAATAATAAATAAAACTTTCACACAAGCTAGTTTTGTCAAAAACTTTAAAACTGTTAAAAAAAGAAATCCATAGATCTCGATGAAGGACTGGTGCCGTCTTGTGGCCAACGCTTGTTGGCAGAGGCTCCAGCATGTCCCACTCTCCTGTCCTGGATAAGCGGTTTAGGAAGATGGATAGATGAATGATTACTATTACTGTGCCAGTAGCGGAGAAAAGAAATAAAACAATACATTAAAGGATAGAATATACTGAGGACAGCAATTATTAACGATGACAATAATAATAATACTGGATGACAAGGTGGCACATGGTAAGCGCTGCTGCCTCGCAGTGAAGGACACTGGGGGG
Organism: Polypterus bichir lapradei; assembly: GCA_026402145.1. Classification (NCBI taxonomy): domain Eukaryota; kingdom Metazoa; phylum Chordata; class Cladistia; order Polypteriformes; family Polypteridae; genus Polypterus; species Polypterus bichir. The sequence goes on from JANRMT010062810.1 coordinate 14,943,629, forward strand.
TCTGCATCTGCATGGAGTTTGCCTGTGTGCGCCCACAGTTTGAACACATACAAGCTGGGGGGGATTGTCATTGCTAAAATGGCTCATGTGTATGTTTGTGTGTGTATGTATGTGGGTGTGTGTGTGTGTTTGGGGAATGTGTGTGTTTACCCTGTAATGCACCTGATGCTTGCTGGAATTGGTTGCAGCTGCTCCACAACCCTGCCCTAGATAAGCAGGTTAGGAGGGTGGATGGTTTTATGAATATTATTATTATTATTATTGTGCCATATAGTTTAGAAAAATATATTAATGGATTAATGGATGGAAGATAGTGAGGACAGCAATAATAATAATAATAATACTGGACGGAAAGGTGGCACAGTGGTAGTGCTACTGTCTTCCAGTGAAGGAGACTGGCAGTTTGCATTTGCTTTAAGTCTGCATGTTCTCCCCCAGTTTAAACACATACAAGCTGGGGGGATTGGTGTTACTAAAATGGCCTGTGTGTGTGTGTGTGTGTGTGTTTACCCTGTAAAGCACCTGATGTTTGCTGGGATTGGCTGTAGTTGTTCAACAACCCTATCCTGGATAAGCAGGTTAGGAAGATGGATGGTTTTATAAATATTATCACTATTGTGGCTAGCTAGATTAGATAGATAGATAGATAGATAGATAGATAGATAGATAGATAGATAGATAGATAGATAGATAGATAGATAGTGAAAGGCACTATATAATAGATAGATAGATAGATAGATAGATAGATAGATAGTGAAAGGCACTATATAACAGATAGATAGATAGATAGATAGATAGATAGATAGATAGATAGATAGATAGATAGATAGATAGATAG
>JANRMT010062810.1:14944566-14962794 GCA_026402145.1 Polypterus bichir lapradei
AGATAGATAGATAGATAGATAGATAGATAGATAGATATGAAAGGCACTACATAATAGATAGATAGATAGATAGATAGACAGATAGATAGATAGACACTTTAAGAAAATATATGCTTTTTTAATGGATGGAAGATAGTGAGGACAGCAATAATAATAATAATAATAATACTAATAATAATAATAATAATAATAATAATATTGGATGGTAGTGCTGTTGTCTCCCAGTGAAGGTGACTGGTGTTTATATCTGCATGGAGTTTACATGTTCTCCCCCCAGTTTATACACATACAAGCTGGGGGGATTGGCGTTGCTAAAGTGGCCCGTGTGTCTGTGTGTGTTTACCCTGCAATCCATCTGATGCTTGCTGGGATTGGCTGTTTTACAACATGTGTTTAATCCTAAAGACACTGATCAATATTTGATAACATTTAAAGTTTAAGCTAAATTTTAAGACACTTGTTTAGAATGGGTTCCCCCGATACCCTTTATCTCGCTTATAAAATGCAAAAGTTTGCTTTTTTTAAATGTATAAAATATGCAACCTCATGTAATAAACTAATGTATACTGTTTTTTTTTTTTAATTTGCTATACCTTATTAATTATCAAGGGCAAATTGTCTTTTCACATGACCTTTGGGGGTCAGAGTGCAGGGTCAGCCATTCTACTGCACCCCGGAGTAATTTTCAGGTTAAGGGTCTTACTCAAGGGTCCAACAGAGTAGAATCCCTTCTGGCAGTAATGGGAATTGAAGTGGCAGCCTTCCACATACCAGAACAGATTCTTAGCCTCAGAGCCACCACAACTGTAAAGAAATAAGTACGACTTGAGAAATACTAAATGTATCCTTTAATTAAGAAGAATGCTTCAGTGTGGCATGATTTTGAACATTTTTCATTTCACTTTTTTTTTTTTTTTTTTTTTACTGTTGCAAATTTTATAAAGTCAACTTGTCACAAATTGCTTTTTTGTTTTCTTGGAGTTGATTATTGGTATCATTAGGAATGGTGCCATGGACACCAAGCATGGGCTGGCATTCTGGCCAGGATGGCTGAAGGTTTCTTACCCAGCTAGGAGGCCAGTTCAATAGATGGACAGGGAGGAGGCAGTCTTCCTGGACTACGGTGCCCGCATGGATACCTGCAAGGCAGGCTGGGAATTGTAGTGCAGTGAGACAGCCCTGTTGTGCTGCATGGGTGGAGCCAGGGGGAGCTGCAGGAACAGACCGTCCCCACATTAAAAAACCTTACATGATATGATGCAGCAGCATTGGAAGTACTCCCGGGTCCGGCACAGAAGAAGTCGAATTTCCTATATAGAAAGTCAGAGTCAGGAGGAGCGTGGATGAGACTATGTGGGAGGTGTGGAAGAACAGAAGAAGATTTTTGTATTAGTGTAAGGAGATATGAAGATTTTCAGGAAAGGATTTCAAGGTACTCTAAAATAAAACAATATCTTCTGTTTGAACCCAGGACTGTGTTGTATAGTGGTGTTTGGGGTGCTGCTAGTGTTACACCCCCAACTAGTCACAACGGTGATGTTACAACATTGCCAATCTTGGGTTTCTTTTTATGTTTACAGGTAATGCCATTTTGTGTGTGTAGTCTTCTCACGTACACAGCCATCTTGTTTACTGTTCCTGTGGCTGTTGCAGGTTGTGTGATGCAATGTCTGTTAATTTGCCTTATATACGATGTATTCACTTACCGTGACAACAAAACCTCTTTATAAAATCTAATCAACTTTTCTACAGTAGTTAGGAGTGTCACGGATGTTTGCCTAGGGACCACCTGGAAGGCTGGTGGAGCTGTCACCAATGAAATCTCCTGTTTCCTCTATAGTACCTCACAAGGAGAGGATTCTAGCCCAACCTCTTTCAGGGGGCGGGCCTTCATAAAAGAACAGCCGGATGGAGGAGGGCGTCTTTCGACCTGATAAGGCAGAGGAGGCGGAGCTCTCTAAAGTGCAGACGGCACACAACTATCTTTTTCTTTTATGTTATTACAGTAGAACCCCCTCGATTATCTGCGCCTCAGTTTATTAAGGTTACGCATTTTCCCAAGTGTAATACGCTAGGTGCAGCGGGTGACAACTCAGCACCACACTGAACAGTGTGAGGTTTTTTAAAGGTGGCCAGAGCACCAATCCTGCCACCAATGCCTAAGTTTTCCCTGCAAGTTGGAGGACCTGCTTGCAGGGCTGGATGCAGATTAACGTCACACTCAGGACGAAGCAATTGCAGATTATGGGCCTTGTTCAAGGGCCCAATGGAGTAGAGTCACTTCTGCCATTTACAGGTACTTTTCTAATCCTTTAGAAGAGCTGTAGAGACTGCGTAAATACTATACTTTTAACCGTGACTGCACCGAGTGAGCAGTCGAGGAGCTGGTGACTGTGGGAATGTGGCTGTGACTCACTCACCCCTCGGCTGTTGTCAAAGTGTGTCAACAGAGTTGACTGTGTAGACGTGATCCACTGTTTTGTTCCCTTAGGTTCATTGTGTTCATACTGTACATTTCAAAGTGCTGTTGTGACCCGTGGAGCCGCGTTCTCTGGTTCAAAGGGGAGCACTTTGCGGCGAGATCTCCATCATTCAGCCATGCAGAGCTTTTCTCCAAGTGGTGCACTTCCCTGGTGACACCAGTTGATCTCCCTCTGTGTCAGGTCCCACCTTTTCCGTGCAGCAAAACAGTGTCGTTGTTACACACTCCACCTATCCACAGTGCAAATCCCACCCTCATCGTCAAATGATTTGCTGTCAAATCGCAACACGAAGCAACTAATGCACTGTGGGCCCACGTTCTCCAGCTCATTACCATCTGCCATGCACAGCTTGTTTCTGACCACTGTGAGTGGTGCACTTGTGCTAGTGACGTCAGCCCTCACCTTCTCTGTGCAGCACCACAACTACAGCGGCCATCCGTTTTTATTAGAGAGTTTTCCGCTATCCTGGTCCACATCACCTCAGATAATCGGGGTTCTACTATACTTTGTTTCGCCCAGAATTGTCAATTAAATGGGGTTATAGCTGGCTTGGAATCCCAACCTTTGCTCCCGTATTCTACCAGAAAAAAGAACTTATTAGTGTATGGACCTTTGCTGTGTTATTTCTGACAAAGACACTGGTTTAGTGCTCTGGCCTTAATGTCTGGTGGTGTTTCATTCTCTGGAATTCAAACACGTGCTTGTCAATTGACTACATTTCTGCTTTTCCAAGACATCCTTGGTGTGCTCAGTTCACAACACCGTAATCGTTTAATCCCAGTTTGCTGACAATCACTATCAAAAGTGTTATACACAGTATACACTCACTGCAGAAAGGATTAGTGAAACCTGTACACCTGCTTATGCATGCAATTATCTATTCAGCCAATCATGTGACAGCAGCACAATGCATTAAAAACCAGAATCAAGTCGGAAGTTTCAGTTCGTGCTTAAAACATAAGTAATACGTTAGTTCTAATTTGTTACTAACCCTCGCCTATTCTGTTTCTCTTCTAGGTACTCAAATGTGGCACTTGGTGCCACTGCCCACCTGCCAAGTTGTTTTGCCTGCCTAAGGTAAAGTCATCCCTGATGGAGGATCGCAGGAATCATCAGGTAGAGGGGTCCTTCCATCGGATTGGCTAGCCCAGCACTGACTCAAGCTGTGGAATGGCCAATAGGGAAAGGCAGCTTGATGGCCGAGGTTTAAAAAAAGGTTTATATATATATTATATATACTGAGTATACTTTATACATAAAATACAGTCATACCTTGCATAACTGAATAACATTTATGGCACAATAACAATTCAATACATTTATGGTCACTACAGTATTTGGATTTAATAATCATCATGTGGGAAACGGCTGACTCGCATAAATAAGTAGAGCCGAATAATGCAGTCAAGGGGCTTTTGAATTCAGCCGAGTGAAAAATGAAGGCTGTCCGATTAACTGCGATTTTAATTCCCTCTCCTCCTCCTTTCTCAGATCGCTTTTCGGAAGGACGTCAGTTTCATAGTTTTTATGAACAGTTCGAAAGTGCCTTTCCACATTTTCCTTCTTTGGAATAGCAATGATAGATTGACAGATCAGACAAACGCACTTCAATTGTAACATTGTGAGAATAAATTCCTCTTCCAATTCCACATCCAGCCCATACCCTCCCCAAACAATTTTTTTTAAATCCCTTCTTTAGTCGATATAAATTGGAAGGCTAACTAGATCACAGCCGGAGTTTTGCAGTAGCTTGCGCGTTTGATTGTGCGTGCGGGATGACCAGTGTGTTAGAAGAGAAGAGATCTCAGACTGGCCGCCCTGTATGCCAATCAAGTGGCAAATTCCATAGGGAGGATGTGAGAGACTAACGTTTAAAAATATTTGTTTTAATGCAACGCGATCTACCTGCACTACCTTTGTGATCTACCAGTCGATTGCGATCGACGCATTGGACACCCCTGTCTTAGAGAGTCAAGGCTGGGGGGCTGTGAAACGGAAGGGCCCATTAAAGTCCATTGCAGCACTTCTTGTGTGATTTTGGGCTATACAAAAATAAATTGTATTGTATTGTATATTTACATCAAATAAAAAAAAATGTGACCTGAGTGAATTCAACTGTGGCATGGTTGTTGGTGCCAGACGGGCTGGTTGGAGTTTTTCTGTAACCGCTGACCTTCTAGGATTTTCACACACAACCAGTCTCTACAGTCAACTCAGAATGGTGCGCAAAATTAAAAAAACATCCAATTTTGAGGGCAGAAGTGCCTTTATAATGAGAGAGGTTAGAGGAGAGGGGCCAGGTAGGTTTGAGCCGTCAGAAACTCAAGATGACCACTCTGTATGATAGTGATTAGCAGAAAAATATCAGAATGTACAACACGTTAAACCCTAAGGTGGATGGGCTACAACAGCAGAAGACCACGTTGGGATCCACTCCTGTCAGCCAAGAGCAGAAAGCAGAGGCTCACCAAAACGGGACAGCTTAAGACTGGGAAAGCCTGGACTGATGAATCTCGATCTCTGAGGGACAGTCGTGGCCAAAAGTTCTGAGAATGACATAAATATTAATTTTCACAAAGTTTGCTGCCTCAGTTTTTATGATAGCGATTTGCATTGACTCCAGAATGTTCTGAAGAGTGATCAGATGAATTGCAATGAATTGCAAAGTCCCTCTTTGCCATGAAAATTAACGTAATCCCAACAAACCCATTTCCATTGCATGTCAGCCCTGCCACAAAAGGGCCATCATTGCTTTACATAAAAAGGGCTTCACAGACGAGGCTATTGCTGCTAGTAAGACTGCATCTAAATCAACCATTTATTGGATCATCAAGAACTTCAAGAAGACAGGTTTACTTGTTGCGAAGAAGACTACAGGGCGCCCAAGAAAGTCCAGCAAGCGCCAGGAGCATCTCGTAAAGTTGTTTCAGCTGTGGGCACCACCAGTGCAGAGCTTACTCAGGAATGGCAGCAGACAGGTCTGAGTGAGGTGAAGATTTTTTGAAGATAGCCTTGTGGGTGTCAAGAAGGGCAGCAAAGAAGCCAAGAAAAACATCAGGGACAGACTGATATTCAGGGATTGGACTGCCCAGACCTTAATCTCATTGAAAACGTGTGGTCAATCCTCAAGAGGTGGGTGGACAAACAAAAACCCACCAATTCTGACAAACTCCAAGCATTGATTATAGAAGAATGGGCTGCCATCAGTCAGGATGTGGCCCAGAAGTTGTCTTGCAAAAGAAAAAAGGGCCAACACTGCAAATATTGAATCTGCACATAAACTTCATGTCATTGTCAATAAAAGCCTTTGAAACTTCTGAAATGCTTGTAATTCTACTTCAGTATACGATAGAAACATCTGACACAAAGATCTAAAAACACTGAAGCAGCAAACTTTGTGAAAACTAATACTTGTGTCATTCTCAAAACGTTTGGTCACGACTGTGCACAGATGGTAGGGTCAAAATTTGGCACCAACAGAATGAATCCAACATGCCTTATGTCAACAGTCCAGGCTGCTGCCAGTGGTGTGGGCCTGGTAATACCAATCAATTGCCGCTCGAAGGCCACGGCCTGTTTGAGTATTGCTGTTGACCATGAGCATCCCTTCATGGCCAAAACTTACTTCCAGCATGATAATGCAGCAAACAGGCTTCATGAACATGACAACGAGCTGAGTGCTCTTCAGTGGCCTTCTCTGTCACCACATCTGAAACTTATAGGACATTTTTTGGTTCACCTGTGCAGAAAGCACTTGATGAGGTGCCACATGAAAGGGTGGGCATCAAACTAAATGAAGTGGGAGTTCAGGGTGTGGTGTGTAGATGGGTGCAGAATTGGCTCATACACAGGAAGCAAAGGGTGATGGTGCAAGGAACCTTATCAGAATTGGCTGATTTTAAGAGTGGCGTCCAGAAGGGGGCAGTGCTGGGGTGGCTGCTCTGTTTTATAAATATAAATGACTAGCAAAATACCCGCGCTTCGCAGCGGCGAAGTACTGCCTTAAAATTTTTATTAAGAAGAAAATTAAACCTTTTTAAACTGAGGGAAAATATACCAATAATTATTTGTTAAGGATCTCTTTGTATACCACGTTTTCAGTTCAGACCTTCAGTTGTAATAAGACCAAGCTGTGCGCTGAGCTTACTCTTGAGCATGTAACTTACAGTTGGCCATGTGAACAGTAATCTTGTTTCAAATCTCACAGCTTGGATTGCTGCTGTCATAATCGGTTTGAGTTTCATGGTTTGTTTCAGTTACGACAGTATTTGCAGGACTTGTGTTGAAGTGACATTCGGCATCTGTCAAGCGTTGTAAGCATACAGCCGGTTTTATCGATAACTTCACATCCAGCTTTTGAGAGTTTAAACATTAATAAACATCAAAGTGTCCACTACTGAAATCGTCACCTGTGAATCTAAGATGTTTAAGAGGCATTGGTGGTTGTCGAAAGGTGTAAAATATTTGGCTATTTCGGTACACTTGAAAGCGACAACCGAGCAATTCAGCGGCAGCCATCAACTCACATGCAGAACCATAGGTGAAGGGCTTAAGCATTTCACTCTTCTAGTGCTCCTTTGTAGTATAATTATCTCCTGTACCGTCATCAGTCCACACCTTGAACCTGTCCCAGTCATTCAATACATAAGACACAATGTTCCTCCGGATATCAAGAGTGAGCCTGATATGGCCGTGCAATATGTAACACAGAGAATGGTAAAGGCAGGTGCCATCTCCGGGCATGGAAACCACTCGGTAAGTGACAGTTCTTTGATCGATGGTGATCACCTTGATAGACATGGTAATGGGGGTACGGTTGGAACGATAAAGGAAATGGGTACCTGAACAATGTAAAGTAAGTCTAAAAAACCTGCACAATAACTATTATCGTAATAAACGAACAATAAAACAGCAGAGAAGCCGTGGATTAAATAAAAAGGCTGCAGTTATCAGCAGGGAGACGTGAATCCCGTAGAGAAGCAAGGAAGGGAATGTAGGAGACTGGAGCGACAGACTGCCTTATATAGGCAGGCAGCCAAAAACGTGGGAGGCGTTTGGATGGGGGACCCAACGCCGCCTCACACAGTGACCGAGCTGCAGGCTATGGACATATATATGTACGTAAGTAGGATTCAGTTAGCATTGGGAACCCGTGTACCAGATTTCTTGAAGATGGGCCCATAAGTAACAAAGACCGTTGGAAAGTTCAATATGGCGAACGACAGTGGCGTCATACCACCGTAATAAGTACGTACATCGGTATCGGTTAGCGCAGGGAAGCCACCTACCAAATTTTGTGAAGATGGGGCCATTAATAAGAAAGTTCAAAATGGCGGACGTTGTCGACCGTTATTACCGTTACACGTAGAATTTTCGAAACAAAACCTGCTTAACTTTTGTAAGTAAGCTGTAAGGAATGAGCCTGCCAAATTTCAGCCTTCTACCTTATGAGTAAGTGAGTGAGTGAGTGAGTGAGGGCTTTGCCTTTTATTATTATAGATTTGGGTAGAAACAGAAATCACAAGCTGGTTAAGTTTGCAGATGACACCAAGATAGGTGGATTGACTGGAAAATAATCGAGAATCCGTTGAATCATCACACTTGGATGGCATACAGGCTTGGGCAGATTTGTGGCAGATGACATTTAATGTCAGTCAATGTAAAGAATTACACATAGGAAGTGAAAATGTGACATTTGAATACACAATGGGCGGTCGGAAAATCGAACGTACACCTTACGAGAAGGATTTAGCAGCCGTAGTAGACTCGAAACTATCAACTGCCAGACAGTGTTTAGAAGCCATTAAGAAGGCTAACAGAATGTCAGGTTATATAGCGCCTTGATGTGCGGAGTACAAGTCACAGGAGGTTCTGCTCAAGCTTTAAAACAAGGTGGCGAGGCCTCATCTGGAGTCCTGGTGCAGTTTTGGTCTCCAGGCTTCAAAAAGGACATAGCAGCATTAGAAAAGGTCCAGAGAAGAGCAACGAGGCTGAGTCGAGGGCTACAGGAGATGAGTTAGGAGGAAAGACTAAAAGAGCTGAGCCTTTAAAGAGATTAAGAGGAGACCTGACTGAAGTGTTTAAAATTATGAAGGGAATTAGTCCAGTGGATCGAGACTGTTATTTTAAAATTAGTTCATCAAGAACACGGGGACACAGTTGGAAATTCAAGGGTAAATTTTGCAAAAACATTACGAAGTTTTTCTTCATACAGAGAACCACAGATACCTGGAATAAGTGACCAAGTAGTGTGGTAGACAGGAGGACCTTCAAAACTTATTTTTGTTATTTAAGAACAATTCAGTGGATAGGACTGGCGTGCTTTGTTGGGCTGAATGGCTTTTTCTCGCCCCGATTGTTCTAACGTGAGACTCACAGCATGAATGTGCAGCTGACAAACTGCAGAAATCATGTGATGCAATCATGTCAACATGGACCAGAATCTCAAAGGGATGTTTCCAACATCTTGTGGAAACCATGCCCTGAAGATTTGAGGCTGTTCTGAGAGTAAAAGGAGGCCCTCACCCTTTTTTTTATTACAATAAAGGACCTAATATGGTTCATCCACACTGGAGTTAACTTCTTTATGGTTAAGTAAAGAAAGGCCTTTCTTGCCTGCTTGGGCTGAACCTCACATCAGTTGCAAAAGAACATCAAAGCATTCTTCAGGGCTGGGATTCTTTGATTGTTGATGCAGGAACCAGCACCTCACAGAAGCGAGACTGCGTCACATAAAACCTAAAGTTATTGAAAAATGCCTGAAGGAAAAAAAAGGACCATGTTTTTACACTGCATATATCATTAACTGGGACAGTTACTAGGTGGTCCTATTCTACTCTCACTGCATATGTCCTTGCTGAAAGTGCTGTTTCTGTCCTTCAGATCTGAAGCAGAGTTTAACGCATTGTCACAGATGTGCGTCAGAGGATTTCCTAAGGGGGCTCGATCAAGATATGTAATAACTTACCGGGATGGGGAGGAAGGGCACGCTGCACTAGCATTCTCTTCTCCTTCACTCCCCACAGCCCAGAGAACCCGCCCAGCAAGGGCACTTAGCTCCACCCCTTCCACTTCACCAGCTATAAGAAACCCAGCAGTAGGAGGAGCCTTTTGTGAACAGAGTGACCCACCAGACGGAGCTACTTGTCTGCATTGTGCCTAAGGGCAAGAAGCACAACACCAAGAGGTGTTCCTTTTATTTTTGGACATTTAAAATTGATTAAACGGGACAACCCATTTGGTATCCCAACTTTTTTCTTGCGCGTGACCTATCAATCCTGTCCCGGGCTACAGTACTACCAACTGCTGCGCCTGTTCAGTGTGGTCCTTTTGCCACTGCTGTGTCTTTTCTACATTAAGTGTGTCTCTTCCCCATGGTGAATGTGTAGCGGTGGAAAAAAGGCTGGGAAGGTAATTGTTTTAAGTAAAGCAAACTGAAAATTTTCTTTGCTGCTGCCACACTTGGGCACCTGAGGATCACATTCCAGGCTCGGACAAGGTATGCAATAACCCACCGGGACAGAAGGGGGCGCCAAAGCTAACCATATTTTCTACCTCGGAGAAACCACCCCTGGTGGCTAACTCAGCCACACCTCCCACTCAAGTAAACCACGCCCCTTAATTTTTGTAAAGCCCAAAATCACACAAGAAGTGCTGCAATGGGCTTGACAGCCCCCCAGCCTTGACTCTCTAAGAAGACAAGGAAAACCTCCCAAAAAAACCCTTGTAGGGATATAAATGGAAGACACCTTGGGATAGACAGTTCAAAGAGACACCCCTTTCCAGGTAGGTTGGGCGTGCAGTTCGTGCCAAAAAGAAGGGGGTCAATACAATACAATACAATACACAGAACAGAACACAAGTCATCCTCAATACAGTATAAAAATAAAAATATTACAAGTACGGAGCAGAATTTAACAGTAGATGATATCCCATAATATGATTTGGATTTGTTTAAAGTCCCGGAGACCTCAGCCATCAAGCTGCCTCTCCCTATTGGCCATTCCACAGCTGAGTCAGCACTGGGCCAGCCAATCCAATGAAAGGGCCCCTCTACCCCACGATTCCTGCGATCCTCCATCAGAGATGACTTTACCTTAGGAAGGCAAAACAACTTGGCAGGTGGGCCATGGCACCAAGTGCCACAATCTCAGTTGACAGAAGTTCGTCCCACATGCACAAGCTTCCCGAAGCAGACCCGCTCGAGGGAGCCGATTGTTTAGAAAAGCCATTGAGGCAGATGTTACACCCGTTTTCAGTTGTGCCACCAAACGCTCGTTTTTAGTCTATCATTTTGGATGACTGCACTAAATGGGGTGGTCCGGGTTGGCACTCCAAATTTTCTTTGGTTCTCCAGGTCCTTACTTACTGCCTCCTCCCTCCAAATCACTTTGATTGCATTCTTTGAAAAGAACTGGAAATCTATTATTAGAGCTTGAAATTTAATTTATTCTTCTTGAAGATATTATAAGCCAGTAGGGATGCCCATTTTTGAGCATTAAACTTGAAGTCACTGCCCGATGTTAAATGCATGTTTGTGCAGATGCCACCGTGTAAGATGTTAAATGGCTTGTGCGTTCTTTTTTTTTTGTCGAGGAAGCCTTTGAGTTTCAGCTCAGCCAGAACATGCAGGCTCTCCATCGTCTGCTCTCGCTTGAGCCACCCACAGCTATAAGATGTATGACACTCTGGAATAAGCGATTAGGTGTTTAATGTGCCAAAGAAAACTATTAGCTTAAAAAAGTATTTGTGCGGCCTGGTAGAGCTCTCCTAGGCTCCTTGGGGTGGAAATTCACACATTGTAAACAAGGACATTTTTCATGCGGCAGAAACCACGGTCCTGGCCCTTCTGACCATAGTGATGAATTCCTCGATTTCCACGTCTCTGGTGGGATTGCTGCTCTATTCGTGTCACAATTACTACTTTGAAATATGCCTTCCTCCTCATCTCAGCACCACAGCTTTGAGCAGAAGAGAGTTAGTTAACCTTCCATGGCGTCATTTTAAAGGGTAAAGAACGGGCAATGGGACAACTGCTGTGATGTTACCTGCACAGGAGCACGCTATGCTTACTGCCCAGCATTAAGTCTATTTGTTGTTTACAAATAAAACGTGCATAGTATGTTATTAATTCTGTGTTTGGTTTTATTTTGTCTTTATATACTTGTAATTTTATGACTTTCTTTACTTTTGCTTTTCTGTGTAATTTTATTTGTGTTCTGCCCTGTCTCCTGTATGTGGAGCCATCTAATTATAACATACAGGGGTCCCAGCCCCAGCAGTAATTAAACCGAAGCTTTAGGATGTTTCATCCTCTTCGTAATAGTTAGTATTGTGGTTTGTTTTCATTCTGACATTTTTGTTCTTGTTTGCTTTCTCTGGTTTTAGTCTCACAGGACCAGACATGATCCTCCAACGAAAATACCCATCGGGGACAACCCGTTAAAAAATGTGTAGTGAATGGCAGCAAAATCCTGCACTGCAATGACTCCTAAATGATTCTTCCTAAAACACCCATCCTGAATTTCTCCAGTGTTTTAAATTACTGTGGGGGTTTAATGAAGAAAACAAAAATTTCCTCCCTGGCAGTGGGCTGGAATTCGTGTGCTGCTTAATAGTTTCGAGCTTATGACATTCCAGTCTTTACAAGCACATTTTAATCTCCCTGGTTCAAGTTTCTTTTTCTACCTGCAACTCTGGTCAGTCCTCAAAACATGTGGCTAAGGCCCCAAGCAATCACTCATTGTACTCCCTGTTTTGTTCTTTTTCACCCAAAAATAAAAAACCTATCTGTACCCTTTACTGTTCACTTGGCAAAGCATCCTATAAACCTCTGCCCTTGATTTCACTTTGGTCCAGAGACCTTTCTCCTCTCCCTTCACCCCTTTCATGGGACACCCTCCTCTCCAGTATAAGGTTTTGTTCTAGAAACCCAAACTCCCAACACACCCTGCAGTTCAAAATTCTACACAGACTCCATCCTACTCCCCGCGAGTTGATTCTGATGGGCCCCACTGCTGATCCGCTCTGTCAATTATGTTCCCTTTTCTCCACGTGTTCTGGCACTGTCCCCATGTCTTTTCCTTTCAGACATACATATGTCACCTAATGTCTTCCTTTCTTTCATGCAGTGTTCCTCTGTTACCTCAAATCTTTCTTCTTTTAGATCTTTCTAGGCTTCCACACAAACTCTTTGAACACAAGTTATTCTGTCTGGGTAGCTAAACTAATTATTGTCACCCTCTGGAAGACACCTGAATGTGTCACTGTTGACAACTGGTGGTCCATCCTTCTACAATTTAATACATTTGGAGTTGTCTGCAGCACAAACTAATGGTGCTTGCAGTAATGTCATGGAATCCTGGTCTGTTGCGGCAGCTGAATTGTGCAAATCTTGGCGTGTAACTCCGTGATTTATTTTTTAAATCCCTAGCTCAGGTTGGGTGGGAGAAAGTGGGAGTAGGTGGGTTGGGTTACTTTTTGCATGCTGTCTCCATTTATTGAAATATCCTTTCAAATTGTCTTTACTTAATAAAACGCTGATCACACACAAAAAAAAAAAAATCGGAGGGGTCTCCACTACACTTTCTCATATACAGTAATCCCTCCTCCATCGCGGGGGTTGCGTTCCAGACCCCCCCGCGATAGGTGAAAATCCGCGAAGTAGAAACCATATGTTTGTATGGTTATTTTTATATATTTTAAGCCCTTATAAACTCTCCCACACTGTTAACATTATTAGAGCCCTCTAGACATGAAATAACACCCTTTAGTCAAAAGTTTAAACTTTGCTCCATGACAAGACTGAGATGACAGTTCTTTCTCACAATTAAAAGAATGCAAATATATCTTTTCTTCAAATGAGTCTCTGCATCAGGAGCAGAGAATTTAAGAGAGAGAGCGCGCGCTCGCAAAGAAAAGCAAACAATCAAAAAATCAATACGTGTGCTTTTAAGTAAAGCGGCATTTTTCAGAGGAGCGTCAGTATCTTCTAAGCAAACAGCCTCTGTTGAAACAGCCCCTCTGCTCAAATCTCCTCCGTCAGGCGCAGAGAACGTCAGAGAGAGAGCGCGAGATTAAAGCAAACAATCAAAAAATCAATACATGTGCTTTTGTGCTTTTAAATAAGCCGAGCACCGCAATAAAGCGGCATTTTTTAGAGGAGCGTCAGTATCTTTTAAGCAAACAGCTTCTGTGCAAACAGCACCTCTGCTCACACTCCCTCCGTCAGGCGCAGAGAATGTCAGAGAGGGTGAGATAGAGGCAGAGACAAGCAAACAAACACCACGTGGGATGCATATCTTATAGCATTGAGGAGTTTTAGTTAATATGTAATACATGCTCTGATTGGGTAGCTTCTAAGCCATCTGCCAATAGCGTCCCTTGTATGAAATCAACTGGGCAAACAAACTGAGGAAGCATGTACCATAAATTAAAAGACCCATTGTCCGCAGAAATCCGCGAACCAGCGAAAAATCCGTGATATATATTTAGATATGCTTACATTTAAAATCCGCGATAGAGTGAAGCCGCGAAAGTCGAAGCGCGATATAGCGAGGGATTACTGTACTCAGATATGGGGATGGATATTTGAGGAGTAAACTGCAAGACAATGAGTATGTTTTTATATTATGTACGTTAAAGAACCATCAACAACAAATCAAATCAAATTATTGACATATAGAACAATTATTATAAAAGTAAAGTGGAATAAATCTGACTCTGCAGCTGCATGAATAAAAGGTAAAGTGCAATTTGTGGTTAACGGAAATAGCCCAAAAGTTGATAGAGAGCTACGTTTTGTACCTAATACCTGTATGCAAAATTTGGTTGACCTAAGTGAAAGCGTACTAAAGTTATCATGTTTACATACACACACACACACACACACACACACACACACACACACACAAAGACATAATTCCAAAAATGGTATTTTCGGACTCAGGGAGGTCGACTCATCAAAATCTCAAAACCAAATTTTTGAACGATTACATTACTTTCCCTAAGAGAAAGTAAATTGGACTCGGGGAGGTGTAAAACATCGAGATCCATCAAAATCGCACTTTTGGACGATTAAAATACTTTCCCTACAAAAAAGTAAATCGGATTCAAGGAGGACTAAAACACTGAGATTCATCAAAATCTTGTGGTCGAATTTTTGGACGATTACAATACTTTCCCTACGAGAAAGTAAATCGGACTCAGGGAAGTCTAAAATATCGAGATTCATCAAAATCTCGAGGTTAAATGTTTGGGCAGGTATAATACTTTACCTACGAGAAAGTAAATCGGACTCAGGGAAGTCTAAAATATCAAGATTCATCAAAATCTCGAGGTCAAACGTTTGGGCAGGTATAATACTTTACCTACGAGAAAGTAAATCGGACTCAGGGAAGTCTAAAATATCGAGATTCATAAAAATCTCGAGGTCAAACGTTTGGGCAGGTATAATACTTTACCTACGAGAAAGTAAATCGGACTCAGGGAAGTCTAAAATATCGAGATTCATCAAAATCTCGAGGTCAAATTTTTGGACAATCACGATACTTTCCCTATACTTTGTACTTGACAAAGTAAAAAAAGATAGTGAACAGAAGACTTGACACTGACAGAAAATAAAAAAGTTAAAATTGCTATCATCCACTCAGGAACTCAGTAGCACAAGGTAACGTAAGTTTAATAATTAATTTAGTTAAAGTTACACTTGAGCACAACTTATCAATTCAAGTAACACTTCAGATTATATAACAAAAACTTGGGTAAAAAAAATAATAATATAAAGTGAGAGATACAGTAACCTATCATAAACCTCTCGATAATCACTAACTAACAATATGTTATCTGCTATTTCTGTCACACCGTACCTTACTTTTAGACCATATCTTTTTTATTTTTTTTACTAATTATAAGCTTCCTCATTGCCGACTAATGCATCGTTGACAGGTGACGGATCCTTTATGAAGTTCAGTGCTCAAGAAAATAAATGACTGTAGGATGCAGCGATTTACCACTCAGAACTAACAAAAGTAAGCAGAACGTACAGCGCTGTATTGGCTGCGTCCTCATAGAAAACTCCAGAATGCTTCCTCCATAGATGCTCCCACACAGCTGTTATGCTGCTATGACACTGCGTTTCACATTTACAGACTGTACAGAATGCAGTATTATTTGGCTTTAACTGAAAGTACTCCCAAATTTTAGAAGTCTGAGGTCTTCCACATGAAGGACCTGTAGATAAACTAGGCGCTGCCATGTTGATCTCTTGAAAGATGGTAAAAACACGATGTGTCGACATACACCACATCAACCGATGAATTTAAATAATCGCGTACACTGACTACGTTGACGCGCAGTAACAGCACTAGAAAACAGTAACAGCTGTCATTAACACTAGGCATGGGCTGGCGATCTGGCCGGGATGGTTTACAAGTTATATTCAGGTCTTTGGAAAATTTGGCAGTCCTACTGTGAAGAGACGATAATGTGCAAGAAACCGAAAATGCGAAAACACAGAAAGGTCTTAAATTTGTAAGGTGATGCATCTGATTGCTGGAGAATTCTGAGATATTCCAATCTGGTAAAACAGTGTTTCTTAAATTCTTTTTTGCATCTCAGTTTTGCCTTCTTAGTCTGTCCGAGACCCAGAATCAATGCCGACATTGTCATGCTGGGGTAAGGGGATCCCTTGGAGATTTGCTGCTGCAGGTCATAGCGGAGCTAACATCGATTGCTTAAACCACCCGGCGACAACCCTTTTTGAGACTCTCCGCAAACCGTACGTGACCCTTTCCCATTTAATTATGACTCTTGACTATGCAAGACCCAAAAATCAGGCAACCAGTGAACCAAAGATCTAGAAACTATGCTGTAAAAGTACTGCGGTGGACTGGCGCCCTGCCCAGGGTTTGTTTCCTGCCTTGCGCCCTGTGTTGGCTGGGATTGGCTCCAGCAGACCCCCGTGAGCCTGTAGTTAGGATGAAGTGGGTTGGATAATGGATGGATGGATGTAAAAGTATGTGAAATAATTTTGGCTGTCTTTGCAATCTATCTATTATATAAAAAATCCTTCAACGCGAAGAGACTTTTTGGAAGAGTGATTTTTTCAAGTCACGCCCTCCTCTCAAACATTTTCAAATAAGATCACGGTCCTCTCACCTGTCATTCATGTGAATGCTTTTGCCAGACACACTTCCTGCGCTCTCAGCTCTTATACATTTTGACGTTTTCCTCACTTTAATTTCCCAATTAAAGAAGACGTATTATGTCCAAATCTTACTGAAGAATTTAATCATGAAGGGTTATCAAAATAAAAAATGAGTACACGGGCAATCCTAGCACCGAGAAATGAGGAAATCAAATGAATTAACACCAAAAATGTTGATCGGTTACACACCAAATTGGTTAAATGCATATCAATAGACTATGCTGAAACAGTTGGTGGTGATCGTGTGGAAGATGAAAACAACAACTTACAAAATCACAAAGAATATCTACAACCGTTAACAACGTCCGGTCTTACACCACACAAATTAGAAAGAAGGATGTATCCAAGAAAGGTAATGTAGTACATCTTCTGCGGATAACATTAGACAACAAAGGAGATCTTGATATGCCATTCGTATTAAAACGTGAACAGTTTCCCGTTAGAGTAGCTTTTGCAAAGACAATTAACAAATCTTAGAGCCAAACATTTGAAAAAGTCATTTTATTCAATAGAGAGAAAAAAACGAAATGTAATCACGGGCAATTATACGTTGCATTGATGCATATGTAACAATTCCCCTGAAAATAAAAATCTGTTTAAATTGTACATCCGCATCCCCATATGCAAGCAGCAGAACCGCAAAGAGGCTAACACGTAGCGCAGGCCAGGGGGTTGGCGAGCGAAGCGAGAAGGGGGCAAAGCCCCCTAGTATTTACAAAAGCAAATATTTGCATTTCAGAATACTTCCATCGTATCAACCAAACTCAAAGGTCACTGTAGGCATTCATAATATAACAAGTACCCCTTCTAAATTATTCCCAGTTGGCAACACTTAATACTAACAAGGCCAAACAGATTTGTGCTTCTTAACTAAAGCATCATGGGATACACCGATTTACACAACCTGGTAAGCAGCATTCCTTGCTCCAGTATTGGCACCTGACTGAATTTTTAAGGGGTTGGCAGAATATACATGGAGAAAATGTATTCACCAAACTGCATTAAGAACAAACACACTTCTCTGTTCCCATTCAAAACACAAAAAATTTCTGGACTAAGCCACTGACGTCTAAGTGCCCCAAGAGTAAGCAGAAGCTCACTTGCCACACTGCATGAGAGCATTCAAGAACAAAGTGAAGGTCACTGAAGAATAAAATGAAAAGTCCAATACCTTAATCTTAGAGTTGGGCTGGATAAGTTCAGTGATTGAGACTTTGTCTTGCTGCAGACGGCGTTTAACCAGTTTGGAGCAGCATATGTTGACAGAGCTGAGAACATGAGAGGCGTTGTACTCTGAGAAGGTCCGGCTGTCGATGACCAAGGTTTGCTCCACTCCACGCTGCAGCAGGCTTGCCAGGCACTGAGCGTTGATCAAGTTGCGGCAGCCATTTTCCCCAGCCATGGCTTTCTGCATTACGCAGGCAGTCCAGTGCAACAAAGCAGTCCGACAAGCAGCTGTAGAAGACTGGGAACGATGAGGCTCAGAGTAGCAGACTAGTACTGATGGTAATCATGGCTTCATTCTTCTAAAAAATAAAT
>JANRMT010062810.1:14970432-14989784 GCA_026402145.1 Polypterus bichir lapradei
AAATAAATAAGTAAATAAATAGGTAGATAAATATGTAAATAAATAAATAAGCAAATGAATAGGTAGATAAATGTGTAAATAAATAAGTAAACAAATAGGTAGATAAATACGCAAATAAATAAATATATAGGTAGATAAATACATAAATAAATAAATAGGTAGATAAATACATAAATAAATAAATAAGTAAAAAATGGTGGAGAGAAGGTTCATGAAATTTTGCATGTATGTTACAGTTTACTCAGCTAAACATAAAGAGTTTACAGGGCTGCCAACATTTCATCATCAACTGAGGTTCAAAGTTGGGAGTGACACAAAAAAAAACAGTACATTTCCCACTATCAATAATTTAATTACTCAAAAAGCCATTCGGTTTGTTAATGTGGGATTAAACTTCTATTGAAGACACCCCACTAAAACAAAAAAATAACATTCAGGGCTCCCACCCAGCAATAGCCAATCAGCCACAAAAATATCAAATACTCAACTGATGTGAGCAGAAAAACAGATAAGAGAGGGAGATGACAGACGGGACAGCCAAGGACAAAAGGGTCGACATTTAAAAAACACGGGAATGTTTCCTTTCTTACCTTAGCCTACAATACAAATATGCCTCAGGCTAGCACCTCATATTAAAAATCCTTGCAGTTTCACTGCACAATAACATTTTGCAAACCATTTGGCTTTTATGCAGCTTAATAAAAGGCTACAGTGTCTGTATGTCTGTCTGCCCGGTTGCTTTGTCCCAGTTATTCCAAAAGATGCATTGCACTTGTCACTCCAACAGATGACACATCACAAACATTTACACTGCTTTTACAAATTCCATACTAAATGGCATAACAGAGACATACATTGCATTGGTCATTCCAACAGATGGCGCATCACAAACATTAACATTGTTTTTACAAATTCCATAACAAATGGAATATGAGAGACACATGCATTGCATTTGCAATTCCAGTAGATGGTGCAACACAAACATTAACATTGTTTTCACAATCCAAATGGCATATAACAGAGACATATGCTTCACATCTGTCATTCCAACAGATGGTGCATCACAAACATTAACATCACTTTTACAAATAACATACCAAATGGCACATAACAGAGACCTATGCTTTGCATGGAGCACTGCAAATGTTAAAGCTGAGGCCTACATTGATTGCTTAGATTTCAATCTATCTCAGTCAGTGTTCCTCCCAGGTTTGCTATATTTGCTAATAATGTGAATTTCCCCTTGGGGATTAATAAAGTGTCTATCTATTCCACCGCAGGCCGAGAGGGGGAGCTGCCACTGACAGTGTTGTAGACCTTTCCCTCCACAGTGCTGAGAAACCGCCCAGTGAGGGCAACTGACTCCGCCCTTTCTGGTTCGTGGACCATTAAAGCACATGCAGCCAGAAGGAGTTGTCACTCCTTGACCGAGCAGTCGACGAGATGGAGCTCCCTGACCCACTTAGATTCAAAGAGCTGTTAAGGGGCACAATTTTTTTTTGGTTTAACACCTTTGTATATTTGTTTATTTATGTATTTATTTTTGTTTAAATATTAAAGTAAACGGGGACAGCCGGGTTGGCACCCCAACATTTATGTCTTGTCACGAGCTGTCATTCCCTGGGACAAGCACAACTAGTGTAACTTAAAACAGGACTGGGCAGGACAGATAGCGTGGCCTTGTGGCTGAGGCATTCAGCTATAAAAATGGACTCAAAGTGCATCTAGGGGTGAGCCTCCTGAAGGTCACGTTTAGTGTCACATACACAGAGTGTGGTAAAATTCTTTCTTGCGTGTCAAGACTAACATAAAACATGTCTCCAGTTCCCAGGACAACTTTTCTGCATACTTTTGATTCTAAGTTCAATTTAGATAAAATGAAAGCTTCCATATGTAAAATATTATATACATATATATATATATATATACACATATATATATATAAACTGTATATAGGGAGAGATTAAAAAATGAAAGGCTTAACTGTCACACAAGCCTCCTAACGTCCACAGAAAGAGAACAGAGATCTTTGTACAGTAGTCAATGATATTTTGGTTTCCAAACCCAGAAACACATAATGAAGCACACTGACGCCCCCATCCACCAAAAAAATCAGAAAATAGAAATAAAAGAGCCCAGTCTTCCAACCAAATTATACGATGTTTAAAGGCTCAAATAACTGTGGTGTTGTGTTATTTTAGGACTTTGGGGGTTTTAAGAATCCTTGATTATACATCACAAAAAAAAGGCATTTGTAGCCGAGATAGCCCGGGTCTCCAGTTCGGTGCAATGCTTCACGAGAACACAGTGACTAACTACGGCCATAACGTCTGAACAGAAAAATTCACGGGAAAGCAGGACGACATTCCCAGTTGCACAGCTCTTGACTGATGCAGTAGGCGGCTACGAGACCCCTGAACCCGAAAAAAAAAAACAAATGACTCTGTCTTAGAAGTCTTTAGTTTAAAGAGCTCTGACTGCAAGAACAATCTTTACATTCCCCACCCAAACCCCAAGTCACCCCCCGGCCTTTAGTTTGTTGTAACAGAAGGAGGACACACACATTTAATTATGGCTGCCTAAAAAGATAGTTACCATAGTTACCAGTATCATTACATTTCTAGAATTAGGAAAAAATCAGAAACGTAACAATAATGGGGAGGAAATACACCAAAAGGTCTAGAAAAACTGTTCTGTGGCCCACTAGGAGCTCTGGCAGATAACCCGGCAGCAGCAGCCCACCCTCAGGGCCATCCAGATGAGGAAATGCAAGTGGATCGACACACACCCCACTGAGGAAGCAGGCAAACATTCCATGCAATGCCTTGAAATGGAACCCCCCAAGGGAAAAAGGAAAAGAGGAAGGCAGGTCTTGACATGGAAAAGAACCCTACAATCAGGACTCAAGACCATCAGTGTATCCTGGGGACAGGCAAAGCTACTGGCCCAGACAGAGACAGAGATGGAGACTTTCAGTTTATGCTCCTACCAGAATGAAGATGAATAACTAACTAATTCGTTAATAGAAAATGCGCAGATCTCAAGTCCCCCTAAGATCAGGGTTCCAGGCCCACCAATATGCAGGTACCAGCAGACTGAACACACGCCTTTGTCATTCTTCTTCTTCTTCTTTTTCATATAATGGGTGTTCTGTGCTCAGCTGATGTCTGCTCTTGGTTTCTCATCTCTCTGTCGTGTCACCTTCTTGTTCAGTTTGCCTATGCAGGCAGCCACTAAAAAGTCACAAAACCCTGATAATTTTGTGAAAGGTTGTCGCTAGCCAGATTTTGTGCATCACCAGCATGTATCACGTCACAAACTTTCAATTAAGACTAAGATCAAGGTTGTAGTCCAAATGGTTTACAAGTAAACGCGTGACAGATGGACACAAACCTTTAGCATTTTACAGTGATAGATATAAATGGGGAGCACTATCCATCAAGAAATTAAAACCTATAAATGCTAAGATGGATGGACTGGCATCCCGAGCAGGAATGAGGAAAGTTCCTTACCAAGATGGTCGGCCCCAGGTGGACGCAGTACCTTTACTGGCTGGGAAGAAATGGAGGGACAGATGGCAGCTTCCCAGGGATGGAACTCCCATTCATACTCCCGCAAGACACCTTGGGAAATGCAGTTTTGGTGAGCAGCCAAGTCAGGATGTGTGGGTCCCACTAGAGGGGGCTGTAAGAAAGGTTTACACCTGGAAAGAGGTTTTGCCTGACTCGGAAGTGCTTCCAGGCTGTAGTCATTTGACTCATTAAGCAGTCCTGGGTCTGGCATAAAAGAAGCCACCCGGCCTCTTCCAAGGTGAGTGGAGTCGGGAGGAAGTGGACAAAGTGTGCCTGGAGGAGAGACAGAGGATTTATTGTGGGAGAAGTCTGTGTGATGGAGGATCGTGACCAGGATGAGGTATTTTGGTCCAATAAACATCACTTTATTGAAGCTCTTGAATGTCTGCACTTGTGTCTGGGCCTCTGGGTGTCCCCCTAGTAGTCACAACACACGATTGGACCTGCCCCAATGACATACCTAATTTAAGACTAAGATCAGGGTTCTAGCCCCAGTAGGTCCTAAGTAATCGTGTAACAGAAGGACACAACCCTTAGCATTTTATATAGATAGATAGATGTAAATGGCGTAATAATTAAAATCCACACAGGGGGTGCTATCTGTCAAAATTTAAACCCTTGATTGGCTCTGCACCAATCACATGCCTCGTTTAAGACCAAGATTAAAGTCAAGGTCAAAGCCCTAGTGGTTCACGAGCAATCACATGACTGGTGGACACAACACTTAGGAATTTATATACAAAGGAGATCACTGCCAACTTACTTATCTCAAAGGTAGCGTAATGACAAGAACGATTTCCACCCCTCTATTATCAATAAGCTCATCTCTTCTCATCTTTTCAAAGCACTTTTATCAGTGAGAGTCGCATCTATTATCATTCAAGAATGCTTCATCTAATTTAAGTTCATGGGTGGGCACAGCTTACCCCGGTAAAATTGGGCACAAGGCAAGGACCAACTCTGGATGGAACTACAAGTTCAACAAAAATCAAAGCTGTGAGAGTTGCACATCAACCTACTGTACGTGTTCTCCACATATCAGAGATTCACATCAGTTATATTATAAATAGACTGATAGAGCTTTATTAATATTTACGGTACACTCAGCAGCCACTTATTAGGTACACCTGTTCAACTACTTGTTAACTGAGCAGGTTGGGCCTGAACACCACCCTCTGCAATTGGATCCTGGACTTCTTATCAGAGAGGCCCCAGTCAGTTCCAGCATCATCACACTGAGCACTGGAGCGCTGCAGGGCTGCGTGCTTAGTCCACTGCTGTTCACCCTGCTGACTCACGACTGCACAGCCACACACAACACCAACCACATCATCAAGTTTGCAGATGATACAACAGTGATAAGCAGGGATGATGAAACAGCATACAGAAATGAGGTGGAACGGCTGTCTGCATGGTGTGAAGACAACAATCTACCTCTCAATGTCGACAAGACAAAAGAGATAATCGTGGACTTCAGAAAATCACATCCTGCCCACATCCCACTCAGCATCAACGGTTTAGATGTGGAGACTGTTAGGAGTACCGAGTTCCTCGGTGTGCACATAACTGAGGAACTTACGCGGACGCGTAACACCTCATCACTAATCAAGAAAGCCCAGCAGGGACTACACTTCCTGAGGCGGCTGAAGCGAGTAAGTCTTCCCCCTTCCATCCTCACCATGTTCTACAGAGGCACCATTGAGAGTGTCCTGACCAGCTGCATCACGGTCTGGTATGGCAACTGCAACAAATCCGACCGCAAGCGCCTGCAAAGGATAGTGAAGACAGCAGAGCACATTATTGGGGTGCCTCTCCCTTCACTACAGGACATATTTTACAAACGCAGTGTCTGCAAGGCCTGCAGCATTGTGCAGGACCCCTTACACCCCTCACATGGACTTTTCACACTTCTGCCATCCAAGAGAAGATACTGCAGCATCAAAGCCAGATCTGCCAGGCTGCAGGATGGTTTTTACCCCCAAGCTGTCAGACTCCTTAACACCAGGCTGCCCCCTGGGATCTTCCACACGGCCTCAACCACCTCTAAAAACAGAACTTTTATACATGCCAGCCACTTTCCTGTAAAGACGAGTGTGCAGCTAGAAAAGAACTGAAGATCTCATACTGACCTTTAAGGATTTGGACACTCTTGATATCCTTCTGCTCTGAAACATTCTGATCTGTCATTGTTTACACACATCTTAAACAACTATCATCATACACTGATAATTGCTGTATTATCTATATTTATTATTTATTTATTTATTATATAACATTTTTGACTATATTTATGTATCAAGATTGCAAATACCATACATTGCATCAATGTTCATATTGCTTACTACATGTCAATATTGCTGCTACTTCTTTGTCTTGTCTTGTTTGTATTTTAATTTTAAATTTTAATTTTAATTCTATTTTTAATTTATTATTTGCACTTCATGTTGTTACACTGTAGACCCTGAGCTTCGCAATTTCTTCTATTTGTATACTTGTACAGTGGAACCTCGGTTTGCGAGCATAATTCGTTCCGGAAACGTGCTCGCAGACCAAAGCACTCATATATCAAAGTGAATTTCCTCATAAGAAATAATGGAAACTCTGATGATTTGTTCCACAACCCAAAACTTTTCATATAAAAATGATTAATATAAAATATAAAGTAAAAATACATAAAACAAATTAACCTGCACTTTACCTTTGAAAGGAATCATGGATGGTGTGAGTGAGTTTCTAAACTCTTGTGGGATTCCACCCAACGGGACGACACGCGGAAGAGCGTCCCAAAGCAATCGCAGTCTCCCAGCGCTGTAGCAGAGAGACACACACACACACACACACGCGAAAGAGACACACACACACGCACGTAGAGAGAGAGAGAGAGACACACACACACCCCCGCGCACGTGAGAAGAACCATCAGCTCAGTTGTGATCACATGACGCTCAGCAGACAAAGCGTATCCATACTACAGTACTCGTATTGCAAGACCTCACTCGTTTATCAAGTCAAAATTTATTAAAAATTTTAGCTCGTCTTGCAAAACACTCGTAAACCAAGATACTCGCAAACCAAGGTTCCACTGTATATGGTTGAGATGACAATAAAGTTCACTTTGACTTTGAAATATCAAATCAGCAAATCACATGGCAGCAACTCAATGTATTTTGGCCTGTAGACATCATCAAGACAACCTGCTTAAGTTCCAACTGAGCATCAGAATGGGGGAAAAAAGGGGACTGAAGTGACTTTGAATGTGGCACGGTGGTTGGTGCCAGAAGGGCTGCTCTGAATGTTTGAGGAACTGCTGATCTACTGGGGTTTACAGAGAATGGTCAGAAAAATGGAAAATATCAGTAAGTGGCAGTCCTCTGGAAGAAAATGCCTTGTTGATGCCACAGGTCAGAGGAAAATGGCCAGACTGGTCTGAACTGATAGAAAGGCAAAAGGAACTCAAATAAGGACTCGTTACAACCGAGGTGTGCAGAAGAGCATCTCTGAACACACAATACTTAAAGCAGGTGGGCTAGAGCAGCAGGAGACCACACCGGGTGCCACTCCTGTCAGCTAAGAACAGGCAACTGAGGCTACAGTTCACACAGGCTCAACAAAACTAGACAACAGAAGATTGGAAATACGTCACCTGGTCTGATGAGTCTCGACTTCTGCTGCAACATTCGGATGATGGGCTCAGAATTTGGCATGAACAACATGACAGTATGGATCAATCCTGCCTTGTATCAATGGTTCAGGCTGGTGGTGATGGTGTAATGGTGTGGGGGATATCTCTTTGGCACACTTTGGGTCTCTTTGTACCAAATGAGCATCGTTTAAATGTTACAGCCTACCTTAGTATTGTTGCTGACCACGCCCATCCCTTTATGGCCACAGTATCCCCATCTTCTGATGGATCCTTCCAGCAGGATAACACGCCAAGTCACAAAGCTCAGATCACCTCTAACTGGTTTCTTGAACATGGCGATGAGTTCACTGCACTCCAATGGCATCCACAGTCACCAGATCTCAATCCAGTAGAGCACCTTTTGGGATGTGGTGGAACGGGAGACAACATGGATGTGCAGGCAACACATCTGCAGCAACTGCATGATGCTATGATGTCAATACGGACCAAAATCCCTGAGGAATGTTTCCTGCACCTTGTTGAATCGACACCATGAAGAATTACGGCAGGTCTGAAGGCAAAAGCGGGTTCAACCTGGTGTACCTAATAAAGTGGCCGCCGAGTGTACAGATCTTCCATAGTGCTTTCCCCATTTGTGCTATGTCCGGCATTACTACAGTAGAATTTCTAGTCCTTACACCAATATGCCTTTTTTTATTTTGTTAAGCGCCATTAACATTAATAACTAAGAAGCAGTATAGCAGCACGGCAGCCCAATGATGAAGGAAAAACAAATTAATCCCACACTAAAAAAGCTCATAAATGTCATTGTGCTCAATGATAACACCTGGGATGTATGCATTTCTTAGTCGCTGCACCGATTGTCCTGTTCATTATAAGACCCAGTAACACACACTGCCTGCCCCCGCCCCCCCATAGTGGTCTCCAAGGTGTGCACATTTATCACTAAACTGTACGGCAGAATCAATACGCTGAAAATCACAGGATGATCTTTTCCTTCTTTATGAAGCACTCAGTCATTCACTCAGTCACTCACTCACTCGTGTTTGTCACCAGCCACAATTTGAATCATCATCACAAACCCCATGCAGTAAAAGACAAATACGTTATGAAAGATGCAAAGTTTGTGAATAAGTAGACATGCTCACCGTTGAACGCAGGCAGATGACGGCCGAGTCCCTGCATCCTATGACCCTTCCCTTTTTTTTTTTTTTTTTTACACGGATGCTGCAGCAGTGCCTACAGCACACATCAGGAAAACCCCGGTGCTGGAGTCGAGTGACGGGCTCTTTATATTTATTTCTACAAGTTTGCAAATCATTACAAGAATAAAAGAAAAAATGAAAAATGATTTTTTTGGGGTTTTTCTCTCTCAGTAGGTAAGGCAGCCACCTAAAACAGCAGTCCTAGTCTCACGGCCACTCTGCGTACCCGTCAAACGTATGTGATGCTAAAATGCAGCATTTTTTTTTTTTTTCTGTCCACCCAGCCCCTGCTGCATCGTGAGGCAGAGGAGCACATGAACACAGCGTGAACAGCTCTGCTGCAGAACAAACACTCCCCAGCTTTACACAGCACCTCACACAACTCGAGCGTGGAGCTCAAATCGCGTCCATTTCAACTTTACAGATTTAGTGCATAAAACAGGAAGGATGCCACTGCTAAATGGGCACTCGTTTCCTTAGCTGCTTTTGACAGAAGTCTATAATTGCAGTAATGAGGATGCAAAGGGACCCACGGCGGCTGCAGCTGTTGAGGTAGAAGGGGAGCATTTAACTATTATGGTAAGACATTGTGGGCCTGGCCAGTAATTGGATGGGAGACCATCTAAGACAGGGGTCACCAACTCCAGTCCTGGAGGACCACTGTGGCTGCAGGTTTTCATTCTAACCCTTTTTTTAATGATTGCCCTGTTTGTGCTGCTAATTAATCCATCCATCCATCCATTATCCAACCCACTATATCCCAACTACAGGGTCACGGGGGTCTGCTGGAGCCAATCTCAGCCAACACAGGGCGCAAGGCAGGAAATAAACCCTGGGCAGGGCGCCAGCCCACCGCAGGGCATACACACACACACTCACCCAGAAGCACATACTAGGACCAATTTAGAATCGCCTAACCTGCATATTTTTGGACTGTGGAAGGGAACCGGACTGCCTGGTGGAAACCCACGTAGACACAGGGAGAACATGCAAACTCCATGCAGGTAGGACCCGAGAAGAGAACCCAGGTGTCCTCACTGCGAGGCAGCAGCGCTACCCACTGCGCCACCATGCCACCCGCTGCTAATTAACTTCTTGTGAATTCACTTTAATTGACTTCTCTTTTAAGATTTGTTTCCCTGAATTGCTTCATTTCTTTGCTTAAATGGCACCCAAACAGAAATGAAAGGTGAAGTGAGGGAGCCAACAGAAGACCAACTAAGTCAGGGCCTCAAACTCCATCCAATTTCACTCCAACCAGCTGCTTAATGAGGTGCAGATTCTTGTCGTTAATTAAACTCGTTCTTTAATTCTGTGGCTTGTTGCTGCTCTTGTGGTGCATTAGCAGACATTTACGAAACTGTTGATCTTCTCTTTTCTAAGAGCACCGGTCAAATTTTTTGTGGACCTGAGCAGATCAACATTCCTGAGACCTTCACCTTTCTTTATTTTAAGATATTGTGTGATGGACACCAGTTGTTTTAGTTTATTTTGTATCTCATTATTGTTTGGCTGCTAATTAAGGAAAAAGAAACAATTAAGGAGTCTTCAAGAGCAAATTAATTAAAATGAATATAAAAGAAGTTAATTAGCAGCGAAAACAGGTCACTCATTTAAAAAAGGGTTAGAATGAAAACCTGCAGCCACGGTGGTCCTCCAGGTTGGCGTTGGCGACCTCTGATCTAAGAAAAGCTTGGGTGTTGTTGAGGCCAGCTGGGGTTGCTTTCTTAACACTGTGGTCTGAATGTGGATACCAATGCCACCAGTGCAGTGACGGGGACACCGTGCTGTAAATATGGCGCCGTCCTTCAGATGAGACGTAAAACTGAGGTGCTGACTCTCTATGGTCAGAAAATAACCCTGGGGATCCTACATAAATATTAGGGTGTATCACAATGTCCAGGCTAAATTGCCCATCATGGCCTGGTCATTCATATTAATCATCATATTACATCTTGCCTGAAGAAGGGGCTTCAGTTCCCTCAAAAGCTTGCATATTGTAATCTGTTCAGTTAGCCAATAAAAGGGGTTATTTTGCTTAACTTCTCATTGCATACATAATGGCTAACGCGGTACAATACCCTACTACTACAGACATATATAAGTTTTGGTAAGAAACAAGTACTACATAATTAAAATGGTAATTGATATTTTGTAATTACACCTAAAGAATTATGAACATCTAGCTGATACACTAAAGAAAAAAAGAATACACCTTTATAAATATAGTAAATGTACCGTAGGTCCCGGAATACAAGCCGAGAATTTCGTCCTAGATTTTTGGCTTGGAGTTTGGGGTTCGGTTTATACAACGAGTATCATTTCAGATTCCAGATTTCCAGCGCAATGCCGGTTTTGCCGATGAATACGGAAGTAAATAATGACGAAACCACAGAGCCATCTTTCAGATGAAGAAGTAACTTTGCATGCCGGTACTTTAAATTAAATAAAGAATTTATTCAAAAAAGTGTTTTAGTTGTTGATTTTATTAATAACATTTATAATAAATTATCGGGAAGTTTAAAATAAAATTTATTTTGATTCACGATCCACATCTTGCGTTACAAAACGGATGCGGTCACGTGTATCCGCTTGCGCGATTGTAAACAAACAACCGAGAGCGTTAGTAGCGTCAGTCGGAGCCCAGATACATGTGTTTGTGGATGTAATTTCGAAACGAAGATGGACATTGTGTGGAAATATCTCCTCCTCCCTTCCTGCAGCCCAAAGATGTCAAATTAAATGGTGAGTACAGTATGAAATTGTTTCTAGAATAGAATGCCTTTTACTGTCTATACGCATCTACAATGAGATTAAAAGCAGCTCCTTCAGTGCAGAAAAAAGTTCTGTATAGGGCTTGTATGGTTGTTTTTTAGCCTTAGCAGAACGCCGTATCTGTGGCCCCGCTTCTGCTTTCTTTCCCTCCTCCGTCTGTGTCGTCTCCTAGACCCGACAACAAACCACGGAGAGCCCGCTGGTCTCGCTATGTTGTCTGGGATGTTGTGCGTGTGATGAAAAACACTCAAAACAGATGTCTGGCTTTGGACACCGATGTCTATAAGGTTCTGAATGGTGTAGCCGATGTTCACCGAACCGATCGTGCACAAACAAGGACAAAAAAAAGTACAAAAACAACAAAAAAGTGCACTGAAAAGGAGAGCCCTGAGCCACTGCACGCTGCCATGCTGCTAGCCTAATCGAAGTAGGCTAGGCACTTTTTATAACTTTTTGGTTAGTACATTAGAAAAAATATTGGTGTTTTATTTATTATGAAAAGGTTAAGTAAGTGTTGTAGTGGGAGGTTTGGAACGCATTATGGGTTAACCTTTGCGAACGAATTAAGTTCGTAAGTCAAGGGTCCACTGTATTGCGTATTTAAGTTAATCAAATTTATAACAAGTCTCCGGAAATCCACCCGCCGATGTACCATATTTGCGTATATAGTTTCAACACAAAGGTTCCAATTTACCAAACTTCTCCGCAATCACTTCCTAGTTTCCATCAAAAATGCCGGCAGTCTCATATTCTCGCTGATAAACATTATAAATATACCCGAAGAGACACTTTTAAGGAAATTTAGAAAATTTTGCTTGGAGAAGGGGGTCGGCTTAAATACCGGTCATCGGCAAATACATGTAATTTAGTCGGTAGAGAAGGGGATCGGCTAATATACCGGGTCGGCTTGTATTCCGGGATCTACGGTATATTATAACAGCAAAAAAAGCTGGAGTGCAATTAATCATTAAAAACATAAAAGTGCATGCCTATTTACATTAAAGCAGCTTTTAACTGCCAATATCAACTGATTTTGTTTGTCTATGTGTATATCTATAGTGCATCTGGAAAGTATTCACAGCGCATCACTTTGTTACAGCCTTATTCCAAAATGGATTAAATTCATTTTTTTCCTCAGAATTCTACACCCCATAATGACAACGTGAAAAAAGTTTACTTGAGGTTTTTGCAAATTTATTAAAAATAAAAAAACTGAGAAATCACATATACATAAGTATTCACAGCCTTTGCTCAATACTTTGTCGATGCACCTTTGGCAGCAATCACAGCCTCAAGTCTTTTTGAATATGATGCCACAAGCTTGGCACACCTATCCTTGGCCAGTTTGGCCCATTCCTCTTTGCAGCACCTCTCAAGCTCCATCAGGTTGGATGGGAAGCGTCGGTGCACAGCCATTTTAAGATCTCTCCAGAGATGTTCAATCGGATTCAAGTCTGGGCTCTGGCTGGGCCACTCAAGGACATTCACAGAGTTGTCCTGAAGCCACTCCTTTGATATCTTGGCTGTGTGCTTAGGGTCGTTGTCCTGCTGAAAGATGAACCGTCGCCCCAGTCTGAGGTCAAGAGCGCTCTGGAGCAGGTTTTCATCCAGGATGTCTCTGTACATTGCTGCAGTCATCTTTTCCTTTATCCTGACTAGTCTTCCAGTTCCCCACAGCATGATGCTGCCACCACCATGCTTCACTGTAGAGATGGTATTGGCCTGGTGATGAGCGGTGCCTGGTTTCCTCCAAACGTGATGTCTGGCATTCACACCAAAGAGTTCAATCTTTATCTCATCAGTCCAAAGAATTTTTTTTCTCATGGTCTGAGAGTCCTTCAAGTGCCTTTTGGCAAACTCCAGGCGGGCTGCCATGTGCCTTTTACTAAGGAGTGGCTCCGTCTGGCCACTCTACCATACAGGCCTGATTGGTGGATTGCTGCAGAGATGGTTGTCCTTCTGGAAGGTTCTCCTCTCTCCACAGAGGACCTCTGGAGCTCTGACAGAGTGACCATCGGGTTCTTGGTCACCTCCCTGACTAAGGCCCTTCTCCCCCGATCGCTCAGTTTAGATGGCCGGCCAGCTCTAGGAAGAGTCCTGGTGGTTTCAAACTTCTTCCACTTAGGGATGATGGAGGCCACTGTGCTCATTGGGACCTTCAAAGCAGCAGAAAGTTTTCTGTAACCTTCCCCAGATTTGTGCCTCAAGACAATCCTGTCTCGGAGGTCTACAGACAATTCCTTTGACTTCATGCTTGGTTTGTGCTCTGACATGAACTGTCAACTGTGGGACCTTCTATAGACAGGTGTGTGCCTTTCCAAATCATGTCCAATCAACTGAGTTTACCACAGGTGGACTCCAATTAAGCTGCAGAAACATCTCAATGATGATCAGGGGAAACAGGATGCACCTGAGCTCAATTTGGAGCTTCATGGCAAAGGCTGTGAATACTTATTTTTTTTTATCTTTAATAAATTTGCAAAAATCTCAAGTAAACTTTTTTCACATTGTCATTATGGGGTGTTGTGTGTACAATTCTGAGGAAAAAAATGAATTTAATTCATTTTGGAATAAGGCTGTAACATAACAAAATGTGGGAAAAGTGATGCGCTGTGAATACTTTCTGGATGCACTAAATATATATATATATATAAGTAAAGGGTCCAAAGTTGTTGAACGATCTGCCTTTATAAGAGATGTCAATTGTACTGTTATGTATACATCAAATACAATAAAATGTGTGCTTGCATGTCTCTACAAAATTAATTACAAAAAACCCACAGATAGTGGAGAAGGACAAACAAACTGTAATTGCCTTTTCTTCACTATTGGCACGTAGACTTATTTTGCTTAACTGGAAGAATCCTAACTCTCTTATTCAAAAGTCAGTGACAGATGTTATATATTATCTGAGATTGGAAAAAAATCAAATTCTCACTTAGCGGATCTGTACAAAACTTTTTCAAAACCTGGCAGGATCTAATCAATCACATTTTAGAATAAGCATTTAAATTGAGGAAGAGGATTCTCTTCCTTTTTTCTATTCTATTTATTTATTTATTTTTCCTACTATTAAAGTTTTATTCTGTTTGTTTTGAAGCTAGCTTTGTAAAACTTGACTTGCTTATATGGATTGTTATTTGATTTTTATAAATTCAATAAAAGTTAAAAAAAAAAAAACAGATGTCTATGAAGAGAAATCTGCAACACACTGCCACTCTCCGACGCCAGTCTTAATTTTTGGGACTGAAGGGCTAAAGACTGATTAGTTGTTCACACTGCTATTCATGAATGATTTCATCATATTAAAAAAAAAAAGCTTATCAATAATCATAGTGACCCTACTCTGTTCTGTTCTCTTCCTCACATCCTAATGTGGCACTTGGTGCCGCTGTTATATCACCAAGCTTCTGCCCAGGACAAGTGACATCAGAAATGTTAGACGCCTCGGGATTAGACAGGATTCATTGTGCTTCGTATTGCATATTTTAGCATCTTTAGTACTCGACAAAAGCAGAAAAGAGCAGAGCTGAGCTGTTTGGAGAAGGCTGATCAAGCACATCGACCTCACGGAGAAGGTGGAAAAGATGAAGAAGAAAAAGAAAAAGACGACGTACTGGACAAGAGGAGGAAGAGGATGTCCGAGTACTGTAACTGAGGTCCTGAGAACTGATCATTTGTCTGTTATAAGTGACTGCGGACTTCCCAGAGTTTTATTTTCCCTAGAATGCCTTTGACTACAGTTTGTTTTCCTCTCCTCCATCGTTCACTGGTCATATTTCATTTATAATTGGTAGAGGAATTTAATAATGTCATGATTTGTTTATATTCATTATTATGGTTCTTTTTGCTTTAATGTGAGTTTGATAATCATACAATTCTTATATACGTAATTTACTGTTGGTGCTTATAACTCCGAACACATGTAAAGGCCCTCTGACCTTGTGCTCTGTGAACAGTGTAATATCAAAATAAACAGATTTTTTTAGAGCAACTTTTACAGTAAGGTCCAATTTTAAACAGCTTTACAAAGATAACAAAAAAAAAATAAACCAAACAGAAATGTAATACAAAGCAAAAAGGAGCAATTTTCTCCTTTTGCTCATGCATACACTAACTTGGGAAATTCCAGGGAATTATATCAGGTGTTGACCCAGAAAATTGTTGGAGCAACTTTCCTGAGATTCTTGATTTGGCCTTGGCCTGTCTGTTCACTACCAAAGAATTATGAATCAAGTCTGACATTGGTGTCGGGGCCTAGCTCAACAGCATTGGGCACAGTGCAGGAAGCAGCCACAGATAAAAGTGCCAATTAACTGCAGGGCACATTCACAAACATGGCCTAAGGACCAGGGTAAAGTCGGCAATTCATCCAACAGCCCGTCTTTGGAATACTGAAATACCCAAGGAAAAATGCACACACGTATCATATATATATGCACACATACATCCATCCATTATCTAACCTACTATATCCTAACTACAGGGTCACGGAGGTCTGCTAGAGCCAATCCCAGCCAGCACAGGGCGCAAGGCAGGAAACAAACCCTGGGCAGGGCACCAGCCCACCACAGGGCACACACACACACACACACACACACACACTAGGCTCAATTCAGAATCGCCAATCCACCTATCCACCTGTGGGAGGAAACCAGAGTACCCGGAGGAAACTCACGCAGATATGGGGAGAACATGCAAACTCCACGCAGGGAGGACCCGGGAAGTGAACCCAGGTCTCCTAACTGCGAGGCAGCAGCACTACCCACTGCACCACCATGCCGCCCACACATATACATAAACACACATACACACTATATACTGTATATATGGGGGAAAATCGGTCAAGTGGGCTTTACTGTCATACCAAGATCCTGGATGGCCAATAATTTTCTTGATCTAAATCAAAATAAAATGGAGGTGCTTAAAGTGGGTCCATCAGCTAAAGCCCAAATTGGTCTTGGATTTCTCGGCTCTTTCTCTGTCTTTTCCAAACCTCAAGTCCGCAATCTTGGTGTTACCTTTGATAGTAACCTCTCTTTTGAGAAACAAGTAAATTCTGTAGTCAAGAGTTGCTTTTTCTAACTTCGTCTATTAGGTAAGATCAAGCCTTTTTTATCTTCTAGGGATCTTGAGAAAGCTACTCATGCTTTTATTTTTTTTCGCCTCGATTATTGCAATTCGCTGTATTCTGGGATTAGCAAATCTCTGATACACAGGTTAAGGCTGGTCCAAAATGCTGCCGCATTCATTATGTTCATATATTTTATTACTATTTATGTTTTATTGTTTATTGTTTTTGTTTTTTTTAATTTTTCTTTTATTCTATTATTGTAAAGCACTTTGGCCGCAGCACTACTATGTTGTTTTAAATGTGCTATATAAATAAATTGACATTGACATACCATCTATATACACACCTTGGTACATTATACAGTGGTAAGAAACAATGTTTCCCAGGACCACACTGCAGTATTTATATATTTAATAAATGACAATATAAAAACAGAGGCAGTGGGTCATTTTACATAAAGAATTGCTAAACATGGAATAACATCTGTGCAAATTGTCTTTATTTATATCGCCTGTATTAGGAATTTGTTAAGTTTTTGTATACCCCTTGAGGTCAGAGCACAGGGTCAGCCAATGTTCATCACCCCTGGAGCATCTGCAGGGTAAGGGCCTTGCTCAAGAGCAATGATGGGGATTTGAACCAGCAACCTTCTGGATACCAGCGCAGATCCTTAGCCTCAGAGCCACCAAACTGTCATCATAGTGACAAACAGTAATCAGTGATGACAGGACATGTACAATGAACAAGGAATGCAAAGGAATGCAGAAGAGAACAGTAATTAGATGTGAGCCTATGATAAGGGGGCACACGGAAAGGAACTGGGGGGTGGGGGTTGGCATGGTGCCTATAGGAAGATGCTGGTGTTCTGTCCGGTGACATCAGTCCACAGACTCTGACAGTGACACACTCAATACTTGGATGGGAGACCGTCTAGAAAACAGCTTGGGTTGCTCCTAGAAGAGGTGTTGGTGAGACCAGCGGAGGGCGCTTACCCTGTGGTCTGAATGTGGACCCCAATGCCCCCAGTGCCATGACTGGGACACTGTGGTGTAAAGGTGGCACAATCTTTCAAATGAGAAGTAAAAGCGAGGCCCTGACATTCTGGGATCATTAAATGATCCCTGGGTACCTTTCATAAAGAGCAGGGTTTATCCCCATGTCCTGGATAAGTCATTCTGGCCCCCTAATCACCCCCTGTCTCTAATCGGCCAACTCTCTCTCACCACTTCAACACCTAATAGCTAATGTGTGGCGAATGTAGAGGCGCAATAATGTCTGCTGTTGTATCATCCAGGTGGGCGCTACACATTGGTGGTGGTTGAAGTGGCTCCCCTCTCTCTAAGTGCTTTGAGTACAGAGAGAAAAGCGCTCTATAATTGTAATTAATTATTGCGATTATTATTATTAAAGACAAACTCCACAGAGACACAGACTTGGCTGATATTCAAACTAAGAGCTCGGTAGCAGTGAGACAGCAGCATTTACCAATGTACCACTCGTACCACCATTCAAACCTATGGCTGAGCAATTTACCAGTAAATTACTGGGGTACAATGAAAATGTGACAAAGGCTTCTAACTGCGCCATTACCCGCTGCCATCCTCTGCCTCCCTAATGGGGGCATCACCTTTTTTAATTTCTCCTGATGAGTGAGCAAGCCTCCTCCCCGAGGCCATAACTCCCTGATATCATTAATAGATACAGATTGGTAGGATGCTTTTATTTTAATCATTTGTAAATTGCTCGCTTTACTGAACTTTTTACTTAGTCTGTAGTATTGTGTGTGCGCAGTACATCACATACAAATGTAATTTAAAAAAATGTAAAATTTGAATTTTACCTGTAAAGCTATTAGGTTGATCTGAGCCTGCGCACTGTGAAGAGGACCAAACATAAATAAGCTGAATGCGTTTGTCACAGTTGGCTCCCGAGGCTACCTCTGTTCTCATATTCAATTCCAAAACTTGGTCCCACTTGGACGCACTGCTCAGCCGTTAATGCGAGCATTTTCTGATTTATTTAATAAAAATGTTAGCAAAACATGTGACTCGATAGTGCATGTTTGGATATTGTTTGCATACAGATGGATAGCTGACATATGGATTATATAACATGACTGTTCTCCCCATGTCCAGTTTACTCCCACAGTCCAAACCCAAA
Organism: Polypterus bichir lapradei; assembly: GCA_026402145.1. Lineage (NCBI taxonomy): Eukaryota > Metazoa > Chordata > Cladistia > Polypteriformes > Polypteridae > Polypterus > Polypterus bichir. The sequence goes on from JANRMT010062810.1 coordinate 14,988,862, forward strand.
CCAAAGACAAAGACATGCAGATTAGGAGAAACGACACTGCTACATTTGTCCCAGTGTGCATTTATGTGCGAAATCATTCATCTTGAAAAGGACTGATGTGGCCTGTATAAGGATTGTTCCTACCTTGGGTCCATTGCTTGCTGAGACAGGCTCCAGCTTACCCTTGACCCTGCTAAGGATTAGTGGGTTTTGGAAAACAGGTCAATGGATGGAGCAAACTTTTTGCTTTGCACCCTCGCCTATCATAATCTATCGACCACACTGGCTTATAGGCCACAAACTAGGAATAAGTAAATACAGTAATCCCTCGCTATATCGCGCTTCGACTTTCGCGGCTTCACTCTATCGCGGATTTTATATGAAAGCATAACTAAATATATAACGCGGATTTTTCGCTGCTTCACGGTTCTGCGGACAATGTGTCTTTTTACTTCCTGTACATGCTTCCTCAGTTGGTTTGCCCAGTTGATTTCATACAAGGGACGCTATTGGCGGATGGCTGAGTAGCTAACCAATCAGAGCACGCAGTTAAGTTCCTGAGTGCTGAATGCAGTGTTAACCAGGAAGTCTCGTCTCGCTCATTCAGCATCAACGTGTATCGCTGTGTAAAGAGTTGGGCTCTTTTGTGTTTATCTTTGTGCATAGTCAAGCCCTTCATTATGGCTCCAAAACAATCTGCTACTGCTTCAGGGGCCGTGCCCAAGCGCCAACGGAAGATATTAACGATTGCCGAAAAGGTAAACGTTTTGCATTTGTTGAAGGCTACGATTCTTTTTATTTAAAAAGTAGGAAAGGAATATAAGATCTACAGCCGCAGTGTCCTTTTAATTAGGGTGCAAAACGAGTTGTAAGTGGATGTAATAAGGCAGTAGTCCTGATGGAATCTGCTTTAGGGATTTGGATTGAAGACTGCCAGAAGAAGA
>JANRMT010062810.1:15019784-15052452 GCA_026402145.1 Polypterus bichir lapradei
TTGTTTCGCTGCCTTCTTAATTATATAATGCATGTTTTCTAAAGCGCGTTTTGTAGCTCTTCCTGGCTTTCTACGTAATGCGTGATTACGTGAGAGGCGTGATGATGTCATACGAAACTCCGCCCCTCCAGCTGAACTCCATTACAGTAAATGGAGAAAAATAGCTTCTAGTTATGACCATTATACGTAGAATTTCGAAATGAAACCTGCCCAACTCTTGTAAGTAAGCTGTAAGGAATGAGCCTGCCAAATTTCAGCCTTCTACCCACACGGGAAGTTGGAGAATTAGTGATGAGTCAGTCAGTGAGTGAGTGAGTGAGTGAGTGAGGGCTTTGCCTTTTATTAGTATAGATATATATATATACACACACACACACACACACACACACATACATACACTACCCATTCCCCCACAGCTCCACCTGTGTAGTAGTTAAACAGGACAAACTTTAAAAATCAATGAACAAAAAGGTATTGCTAGCTAAGTGGAGGCAAGTTACACTAAAACTGTAAACAGTCTGACAGCTTGTATTATGAGAAGCATTTTATTGTCTTTTATGCTATATGCATTATGGATACATGTGTTTGTACATATTTTATTAAAGAATGCAATTTAAGGAAATTAGATTTATTTTAGTATTTTATGGTCACTGAACAAAGCCTACAGATTGTTGATAAAAATGAAAAAAAGTTTCTTAAAGGGAAAAATAATAAAAAAAAAAAAATGAAAATTGGCCAATCAAGTAACATGAAATTGGAGATCAGTATCGGCCTTAAAAATCCTGATTGGAGCACTCCTAGCATTTTTGATTTGTGTCTTGGCAAATGACTAAAAAATTGTTAAATGTTTTGGGTTTTTATTTCCTAAAATCCTGGGTCTGCAACATTTAAGGTGAGTCTAGCTGAGAATTCAGTGGCAGATGTTGTGAGGAAGCATGAGGAAATGTTTTAAACTTGACCAGTACTCTCCCAAATTATGCAATTCATGAAAGTCATAAATTGTTCTTTAAGTAAACATGAAGTGTGCTGGGCTGTTCATTCAAGCACATGCAGATGGTTGTCCTCTCATGCTACATTTTCGAGGCAGCAGTTCCTGCAGTTTTATCTGCAGTTGTACAGTATATATATATATATGTCTCATCACAATCTCATATATTTGGGTGGTCACCTACCAGGTAACGCTTGTGGTAAGTCAACCAGTCGGCAAACCTCCACCATGCCCTCTCGGTTGTGAGAAGCAGATCATAGACATGTTATAGAGTACCTGTCAAACAATACAAAGAGACACTGGATGTCTGCAACAGATGGAACAGCCAAGCCAATTATTGTCTCAGCAGACCTCACAATATGCTGTCATTTATTTTTAGAGTGGACCGATGCTGAACCAAACCAGACAACGACGGAGAATGCAATCAAACTTTCAATTTTGGATTTGTAAAAATTGTACTAGGATTTGCTGGGAAATGTTTCAATTCTTTAGTTGGCCTAAAAAGTAAAACATCTGCTGAAAATTCTTAGTGATGGAAGTGGTGCTAACAATCTAGCCGAGAGTGTTTGCAAAATTGTGCCCAAAATTCTGAAGGGTTCCACCATATTGACTGCAGAATCATTAATGACTAGTGGGAGAGACAGTAACCACCGTTGTCGAAAGTCCACTATAATTTCCACTGTCCTAGTGGTATTGAGCACTGGCTTATTGGCAACACACCAAAACACAAAACACACAACACATGAGTCACCTCCTTTTTGTAAGCTAATTCATTAGCATTAGTAGTAAGTCCAATAACGCTGGTGTCATCAGCAAAGTTTTATAAACGAGGCCCCCAGAATAGAGAAACAGTCTGAGTTTGTTGTGAGCCTCAGTAGTGGATTTTCACATAAAATGCTTATAAGCTGCAGGTTTCATGTCAACCTCTTCCTTCCCTGCAACTCCGGGGAAACCGAAATGAGCTGAATGTTTAAGGTTAGATGGAGGCAGAGCATTTAATATTGAAATCTCTGCAGCAGTGCTAATGTTCAGGATGTGAGTCTCTAAGAATGGAGGAATAATGCACCTGTTTTATGCACCATCACCATCTAATCAGGGCACCACACAGTCGCTACATTGATGGATTGAAGGCCAGATGTCCACATGACCAGCATCATGTAATTCTTCCATGTGAAGCCTGAAAATCATGAGGATTGACTGAGATCATTGATGTTAGGTAGAATGCCCAGTGGGGTCTGGGAGGTCTCGTGGTCTCTGAACCCCTGCAGATTTTGTTGGTTTTTTTTTTGTTTTTGTTTTTTCTGTCCTCCTCTGGCCGTACTTTATTCTTTATTAATCAGTTCTGCCTAATCTTATTTTTTATATTTTTCTTTTTTCTTTCTTCATATTGTAAAGAAGTTTGAGCTCCATCATTTGAAAGAAAATGTGCTATAGAAATAAATGTTGTTGCTGTTGTCTGGCTTGGTGATGCACTATTCTGATGTTCAGTGTGTTATTAAAACAGTTGTCACACACGCGTAATTAGGAGGAAGCTGAATGAACCAAGTGAAGGTAATCACAGGCCAGGCCAGGGGGTGGTGGGGTGCGCTAAACATGCTTCTGTTGTCTCTGCAGGCCAAATACAGGAAAACCCATAGACATAGAATTACTAGACGCCGCATGACCAGCAGCATCGTACGTCAACATCGCCGCCATATTGCGAGTGGCACTGCTGTGGAGTGAAGTAATGGATAAAGATGCCTCACGCGTGTGCTGCTTGGGATTGTACAAACCGCTGTACACTCCAAACCAGATCCCAGGGAATTAAATTTCATAGGTAAGGCTGAACAATTGTTTTGGTTATATTTGGCCATTAGAAAACCCCGTTTTATAATCTTAACTTTAGCTACGACAGGCTTAGCTAGCAAAGCTATGCATTTATGTGCTCAAGTGAGCCTCCAAACAAGGTTTTGGCTAAACGTATTTAGTCACTAACTATGTGGATTGTTGTTAGCTGTTAACATTTCTCAAACTTTGAAGGTTTCCCAAAGAAATCCACCTCAGGAAGCAGTGGGAGGTCAGTTAGCCCTTAGACCGGATTTTGAGAAAGCTGTCCTGTGATGTGTGCTGTGCTAGTTTGGTAACAGATGCTGTACCGGCAACGTATGATCAAAGCTACCACTCGCTCACATTAAAAAACAAAGGAGGTTTGATGATTCCTTCTGAGGGTCCAGTCAAGGTGGTCAAAGTAGCTGAGCGTGTTATCCGACAGTCGACATTAGGGCAAGCTGTCAGGGTATCTTTGATCCATCAGTTTTTTCGGGCTGAGATTGGTTCAGATGATGTGTTTTTTCTCAAGGAGCACATCGAGGAAACACAGTTTGAAATCGACAACCATCATTTCATGCTCATGTCTTTAGTTCTGTCTGTCTTCCACAAACTAAGGCTGCACCATATTGCCAGACTGAATACTCTCAAATTACAGCATCTGAGTGAGCAAGAGGGAGTGTAAGTCTGTAGGAGATCAGTGAGGTAGGGGGGAGCTTTAAATGTTAAGAGTGGTATTTAGTATTGTATTCAGTAGTGAACAGGGAGCCAGTGAAGTTGAGAGAGAATCGGTGTGATATGTTCAGTGGATTTAGAACAGCAGGTTATTATCCTGGCAGCAGAATTTTGAAGAAGTTGTAAGCGATGGATACGTTTTTGTGGGATGCCAGATAGAATAGCATTACAGTAATGTATACGTGAGGTGACTCGGGAATTAACCGATGCTTCAGTACTGTGTTGCGTAAGAACAGGACGAAGTCTAGAAATGTTTCGGAGATGGAAGAAGGCAGTCCGAGAAATGTTACTTATTTGGGAGGAATTATTTAATAATAATATTATTATTATTATTATTATTATTATTATTATTTAATAATTGCCATTATTAGTGTATAAATGGATATAAATAATTGCATTTAAACGACGTTAAATACGTTGGATGTAAACGATACTGTTTTAAAAGTTATTGTTTTTTCATCAGAAAACGTGGTTTCCACGTCTACCTGAATTAGTTTTGCCACTCACAATATGGCGGATGCGCGGACGTATCATGTCAACTGGGCAACACAGTGAATGCGTCGTCAATCTATATACAGTATGTCTATGGGAAAACTTACCAAATTCAACACTGATGACGTCACTTCCAGTTCCGGCACCAAGAGATGATGTCACTTCTGGTTCTGACTATAGACGACACCACTTCCGATTTTGACCTTTAAAGCCGCCGTATTTCTCAAACCAAATCAGTTCATTTTGGACTCAAACCGTGCATATCAGTGCTCTATCACAAAATATCCTGTTACAGCCAGGGACAATATATAGGTGGCTGCCCCAAACCTTTTTATGTGTGTTGTTCAGACAGATTCTTTTCACACTGTCTATAGCGCTCGATTAATATTCTGAAGCCCACAATGTGCCTATTGGCTGGTTTTATGATTATTCTGGAGGGCTCAGCTTAACGCTGTTCTTGTGATAACTCAGTTTTGTGGCGTCTGAGCGAAAGGTCTGCTCTGTTGATGTGAGCTCGTCTGCTGCTCAAACTGGCACTAGCGTTTGATTGAGGAGTACGTAAGCATCTCTGCTGTTTATTTATTTATTTATTTTTTTTGGTATTACCGTATATACTCACGTTTACGTTCTCCCGCGGATAAGTCGGGACTTGATTTTTCCGTATAATTTCTGGTATTTTATAATATCGGTCACATAAGTCGAATGCAGAAAACTCACGCTATTGGTCCAAGAGATTATGACATGCTAACGCCCACCTGAGAGAGGAAACATGGAGCACGCTGCCTTTTTTTCCTCTATGTATTGTACCTACATGACCACATAGTAATACCCAAACTATTCCAAACCAACGTTTGCACTTATTTGTATTTTTTTGTATCTCACCCCCTCATACACCTTTATCGTAAGAGCATCCCTTCTCTACGATGGAGCATTCGATCAGAAGAAAATATGAAGCTGGTTTTAAATTTAACGTTGCTGAAGTAGCGAAAGAAATTGGTAACTGAGCTGCCGCAACAAAATTTGATGCATCTGAGAAACTGATGTGAGATTGGAGGAGGCAAGAAGATGTAGAAAAAATGCAATTGTCACATTTTTGAACGGCGTATAAGTCGTGGTCTGTTTTTATGATCGTTCCCCAAAGAGAAATTGTCTTTTCCCATGACCTATGCAGGTCAGAGTGCAAGGGGGTACAGCACCTCTGGGACAATTTTCAGGTTAAGGGCCCAACAGAGTAGGATCCCTTCTAGCAGTAAAGGGATTTGAACTGGCAAACTTCCAGATACCAGCGCAGATCCTTAGCCACATTGCCACCACTTAACCTTGTTGAATGAAAAGTACATACCGTGGAGTAGGAGCTAAAAAAAAAAAAAAAAAAAAAGGAACTAAAAAATGGTGCGAGTTCCTGTGCAGGGAATCCTACAAAAGTCCCCAAGTTTCTAAAAGAGTTCCTGCGGTGGGATAGTGCCTATAAATAACAAATCAGGCCTTATCTTTTTTTTGTTGAAAACAAAGGATGCCAGTTGGTTCAAGATGAAACTATTAGGTGGCAGCTCAGTCCTGTAGAGCTAAGCTGTCAACGTAAGATTCTTTATCTGCTTTGCACTACCCCTTATATCCTGAACAGCTATTATCAGTAACCCCTGTTATCACATGTTACTCTGTGCTGTACTTTTGTTTGTTCCGTTACAGGCCCTTGTGATGGTGCTGCGTGTGAAAGGCAATGCACAAAAATGGGACTGATTGGTCAAACAAGTTAGGCCGACACAAACAAAGTACCCACCTGCTTTGATAATATGCTCAGGGTCAGTAAATGTAAACGATACAGAAAAAGAAACACGCAGTTTTTGTAATGCTAAAGATGGATCGTCTTCAATGCCATGTGTCAGTATATTGAAAAATCAGTGTGAAGGCTTCATTTACCCGGTAAGCAGTCAGTTAACCAAGCTATCATGAGAAATAACTTAACATCCATTTCTTTTTTGTGAGTCTATCCCCCCATGTGGCATTACGGCTTTGGTCAGACTCTTTATCAGTTCAGCTCAGCTGTGCCACTGCATTCAGCTTAGGCTCACTTTGATGTCTGCGGTGGTATATTGTCAAAGTAGAAGTGCTAATCCTAAACTGTTACATAACCCTTCATAAATGTGGATTAAGGAATTAACTAAAAGGATTTCTAATCATGCAGCTGGGATTCTCTCAGACGTCTTCTGATAAGGAAAAGGAATTTCCGGCAGCTTGAAACTGGGATGTACCATTTTGGGTCACTTATGGTTTAAGATCTTAAACTAATCAGCCTGAATAATTTGTGCTTTACTTGCCATGTTGTAATTGTCCCAAACATTATGGCGTCGACTCCCACATACTGTACAAACACAATCAAAACAAGGTAAACTGTGATAGGTTCCACCATACCAATCAAAGTAACCATCTTCTACCATTATTTTGTCATATGACGCACACAAAGGATTTGCCTTGACAAACATGAACACAGATAATGATGTACATGCACCCATAACGGGGGGTGGTGGGGGGGGGATATAACTGACAGGACTTGCTCACACACATCCATACCCCATACGGACTCTTATGGAGGCCAGTTTAGAACCACAAATCAAATTAACCTGCAAGTCTTTGGTACGTGAAACAAAAATTGGAACGGCAGAAGAAAAATGGCAAAGAAACGTGGGATAAGTGTGCAGACTAGACAAAGTGATGGGCCACAATTCTAGTACAGCCTTTTGGAGCTAATTTGGAATCCTGAGGTAGTTCGTCATGTCGTGAGTACACTAACATGCTCTATCAGTCCATGCTCCCAATCCCAACCTCCTCTTCCTCCTCCTTTGGGAGCCATAAGAGCCTTATGCTGCTGCAAGAATTATTACAGATAAAGTATGAACATATAACTCTAGTTCTTAAGTCCTTACACTGGCTCCCAGTTTAAGTTTAGAGCAGATTTCGAAAACCTCCTGTTAACATATAAAGCCTTAAATGGCCGAGGCCCTGCTAACATATCTGTACTTATCATTACTTACAAACCAGAGCGCACATTAAGATCTCAAGATGCCAGCCTGCTTATGATTCCAAGGATTAATGAAATAACAGTGGGAGGTCGAGCTTTTAGCTACAGGGCCCCCGAAGCTGTGGAGTGGTCTGCCTGCTACTATAAGAGGTGCCCCCCCTCCAGTCTCAGCTTTTAAAAACTCACAACTTCAGTTCAGCATACCCTGACTAGAGCTGCTCATTCACTGTGCATACTGCATCTCCATTTGTTAGTCATTAGTGCTAAAATATAAGTAACTAGAAGGAGTACCCGGCGTTGCCCAGGAATCTATAACAGGTACATTTCCCAAATGAAAGAAACAGAACATAGAAATAAAACAAACAGTTTTCTGATTCACATTTTATTGTAAGTTCCTCTACTTTGGATTGTGTCTGCTGTGGCATTTGAGACCCCCTTGAAATAGACTTTTCTCTGGCATCTGAAGTGGACCGTGGAATTGTACGTCTTTTTTTCGGTGGCATGGGGATATTCGCGTAAAGCAGGAGGATTATAATATGTTACATGGTATTACGTATGGAATACACACCACAGTGAGATGAATTTACTTTATTTACACTACGTCGCAAAGCGAACAAATCATAGACATATATAGATGGACACCACATTCACTGTGTTGCCCAGTCGACATGATACGTCAGCGTGTCCGCCCTACTGCGAGTGGCAAAAGTGCCATTTAAACTAATACACGCAGACGTAGAAACTGGGTTTTCTGATGAAAAAACCATAACGTTTAAAACAGTATCGTTTACATACAACAGATTTTGCCAAATCGTTTAAATGTAATTATTTATATCCATTTATACAGTAATAAAGGCAATTATTAAATAATACTAATAATAATTATTATTATTATTAAATAAATTCCTCCCATTTAAGTAACATTTCGCGGACTGCCTTCTTCCATCTCTGAAACATTTCTAGACTTCATTCTGTTCTTACGCAACACAGTACTGAAATATAGGTTAATGCCCAAGTCACCTCACATATAGATCACTGTAATGCTATTCTATCTGGCATCTTACAAAAACTTATCTATCGCTTACAACTTCTTCAAATTTCTGCTGCCAGGATAATAACCTGCTGTTCTAAATCCACAGAACATATTACACCGATTCTCTCCCAGCTTCCGTGGCTCCCTGTTAACTACAGAATACAATACAAAATACCGCTCTTAACATTTAAAGCTCTCCACAACCTCACTGATCTCCTACAGACTAATACCCCTCTCGCTCACACTTGGAGATCCTTATCTGCAGCCTTACTTTCTGTACCACACGTCAGACTCTGTTCTATGGGAGCTCGAGCGTCTCTCATAGTGCTCCTGAACTTGGGAATTCTCCTCCGGCTCATATACGTCAGCTCGATTCAATAACACATTTTAAAACACCGAACTTACTGTTATCTGCTCGAACCAACACCGACTTACTATACTTGGCCGTCCAGCGGCATCACTGTAGCATTCGAACATTCTTAGCAAATTATGCAATACTGCGTCCGCGTTTGCCACGTTATGTTCTAACTACAGAGGCAAAGTCCCATTGCATTGTTCTAACTGAGTCGAGGTATTGACGCGAACACCATACATATGGGGTATTGACACAAACACCAAACATTATCATATATACTAGGTATTGACGCGAACACCATACATCATCATACATACAGGGTATTGACGCAAACACCATACATACGGATACTATCAAATTACATATAAGGATACAATATTAACAATTTGATACTAACCCTCCCCTGTTCCGTTTCTCTTCTCAGTATGCTCATATGGAGCCACTGCTCTACTGCCAAGTTGTCTGCTTGCCTATGGAAAAGTCATCTGAAATGAAGGAGCACTGGAATCATCAGGTAGAAGGGTCCATTCATCTGATTGGCCGGCCCAGTACTGACTCAGCTGTGGAATGGCCAATAAGGGAGAAGGCAAAAGCTTCTTGTTGGCCGAGGTTTCCAAGACTCTGACTGTGTCTGGCTTGTTGGACTCCTCTTCTACAATCTGGCTGTGGTTCTGCAATTAACTGGTGGACAGATATTGTTGTTTTTCATCTACACTAATTAATTTCTACTTTGTTTTTGATATATTTGAAAAATTCTGTATCCTTATATATGGCAGTTCTATATTTTGGTGACTTGTGTAAAATCTGTTCTTGCATTTTTGCCTTCAGAGTTGTCATGGAGCTCTGCAAGAATAAAGTCGTTTGTACTGTTGTATTGTATTTCTGAGGTGGCCATGATACATTGGCCATCTAGCTCTTTTAAGAGGATTATCTGTGCTCTGTTTTGTGTGTTGTATTTATTTACCCCATTTTTGACATCCACTACATGCCCATCCCACCTAGAAGGGGATCTCTCTCTGAATTGCCTTTCCCAAGATATCTTCCATTTTTTGGGGGAGTTTTTCCTTTTCTTCAAAAAAGTTGTTTTTAGTTGACCAGACTACTGTAACACACTCCGCTCAGGACCACCCAAGAAAGACAACAATCGGTTGCAACCAGCGCAGAATGCAGCTGCCAGAATCTTAACTAGGAAAAGAAAATCTAACACATCACCCCAGTCTTAGCGTCACTACACTGGTTACCTGTGCCATTTAGAATTGACTTTAAAATACTGCTAATGGTTTACAAAGCCTTAAATAATCTTCTCTATCCTATATTTCAGAATACCTCTCACCTTACACTCCAGATCGTAAACTTAGATCTTCAAATGAGGGTCTGCTTATAATTTCAAGAGCTAAACTTAAAAGAACTGGTGAGGTGGCCTTCTGCTATTATGAACGTAAAATCTGAAATAGCTGACCAATAGAAATTCACCAGGCTAATACAGTGGACACTTTAAAAAATGATAAAAACACATTATTTTAATATTGCTTTCTCATAGCTACATTTTAGTGAACTCCTGATAAGCTATATATTGAATTAGCATTTTTATCTGCTATCCATACACACCCCTACTTTCTCTGCTGTTCTTTTTCTGTGGTGGCATTCTGCACCACCACCACCTGATCAAAGCACCACACAGTCTCTACATTGATGGATCTGAGTAGATGTGTAGTAATTTTCACAAACTAAATAAGAAGAAAATAGAAATCTTAGTGATTGCCAAACATGGATATAATGAGGATATTAGAAATAAGCTGGATCCATTAGGGTTAAAGGTCAAGAGAGAGGTAAAGAATTTAGGGGTAACTATTGACTCTGACCTGAATTTTAAATCACATATTAATCAGATTACTAGGAGAGCATTTATTTACTTAAGAAATACAGTGGTACCTTGAGATACGAGTGCCCCAACGTATGAGATTTTTGAGATACGAGCCATCACTAGGTCGTTTTTTTGCCTTGAGTTACAAGCCAAAATTCGAAATACGAGCCATCAAAGAGCATTCTGAGGAACTGACGACGGAGGAGTTGACGGAACTACAGACGCAGCAACATACGGAGGTTCTGCAAGAGATCGGTATCGCGGAGGAGGTTATCTCTTAAAGTGAGATAACGGAAGTGTTTGCAATGTGGGAAAAGTTTTGAACTTTAAAGAAAAGAAACACCCTGAAAAAGTTACAACTGATCATGCAGCGACGCTATTTAATGACAGTTGCCTAAAACTTGCCTTTATTTATAAGAAACACCAGTTGCAACTGATCGTGCAGCGGTGCTATTTAATGACACTTGCCTAACTCATTTCAGAAACATTCTAAAGGGGAGGACTAAACAAAGCTTGTTGGACAGGTTTCTATTGAAACGCCTTGAGAATGAAAGTGACGAAAACGTGGCAAAAAAGAAAAAAAACTAGTGAAGAAGAAAATTGAGTTAAGCAAAAGTGAACAACATTACAATACGCTAAACGGCTTCGCCAACATCTGTTTATTTCTTTAGATTCTCTTTTATGTATTAGGTTTTATTTTGTTTGTATACAATATTTGTTCAAAATACATACATACATACATACATAAATACATTTTTCTTATGTTGAAAACATTTAACAAAAAATTGGGGTGGTTTTTTGGGCGCTGACATGAATTAATCTCATTTCAATTAATTTCAATGGGGAAAATTGATTTGAGATATCAGCATTTTGACTTACGAGCTTGGTCACTGAACGAATTAAACTCGTATCTCAAGGTATCACTGTATAGCAAAAGTTAGACCCCATGTAACTCTAAGATGCTGAAAAATGAGTTCACGCTTTTGTTTTCAGTCGACTAGATTACTGTAACGCACTCCTCTCAGGACCACCCAAAAAAAGACATCAATTGATTACAACAAGTGCAGAATGGAGCTGCTAGAATCTTAACTAGGAAAAGAAAATCAGAGCACATCACCCCAGTCTTAGTGTCACTACACTGGTTACCTGTGCCATTTAGAATTAACTTTAAAAATCCTGCTTATGGTTTACAAAGCCTTAAACAATCTGCTCCATCCTATATTTCAGAATTCCTCTCACCTTACACTCCAAATCGCAACCTTAGATCTTCAAATGAGGGTCTGCTTAGAAATCTAACAGCTAAAGAAGTGGTGAGGCGGCCTTCTGCTGCTATGCACCTAAAATCAGGAATAGCTGATCGACAGAAATTCACCAGGCTGATACGATGGAGCACTTTAAAAAACTGCTAAAAACACATTATTGTAACATGGCTTTCTCATAGCTACATTTTAGTGTAACCCTGATATTATGTACAGGCATTTAATTATCATTATTATTATATCTCCATAATCCGTACTAACCCCTACTTTCTCTGCTGTTCTTTTTCTGGTTTTTGCACCACCACCACCTGATCAGGGCACCATGCAGTCATTACTATGTGCCCAAGAGGTTGTTCAACTGCCAGCCATCAAATGCCATACTTACAGCAGACACTTCAGAAGCAGGCTCCTACCGATGAGTTTGGAGTTTATAGAATTAAAGTTGTTGCTTCGCACAGGAATTCTGGGTAACTTTCCCTTACACTGATAGCCGAGGTACACAGTTACAACTTTGAATGTGGGATCTCCAAGTGAAGCAAAGCCCAAGCACGTCCACTCTGTGGACAATTCACCAATCGCAAAAAACAGCAGTTTCACAGTTGAGCCTCGATTACATGAAACATTAAAAGATTAAACTGTGTGTATTTCCAGAAAAACTGAGGTGTTATAAAACTTTGGAACGGAAGTGGAGATATTCTTCAATCCCAGTAATCATGAACAATTAGATTAACTACAAATGGTCAACCATGTTCATCTGTGGCACTTCATTAAAGAATTAGACTTAATGGTCAGTCAGTCAGTCATTATCCATCCCACTGTATCCTAACACAGGGTTATGGGGGTCTGCTGGAGTCAATCCCAGTCAACACAGGGCGCAAGGCAGGAACAAATCACGGGCAGGGTGCCAGGTCACCGCAAGACACATGCACACACCAAGCACACACTAGGGACAATTTATGATCACCAATGCACCTAACCTGCATGTCTTTGGACTGTGGGAGGAAACCCACGCAGACACGGGGAGAACATGCAAACTCCACACAGGGAGGACCCGGGAAGCAAACCCAGGTCTCCTTACTGTGAGACTTAATGGTATAAATAGTAATTCCTGAAGGTAGAAATGAATCATTCGTCTACCGATTTTCAAAACTTCTCTGTCACGTTCAGAACCATGACTAGCCATAGGCAACAAAACTAAATAAACTTATATTCATTATTATAGGGACAGATATAAAATACTATTACAATATTTACAAAATGCATCAGTTTTCATGCTAATAAATGCAGAGTATCTTTACTAAACCACCATTGTAATAAAGGCATTTCATGAATAAATGAATAAAACTGGCCCATTCATAGAGATTACAAAATAAATATAATGACCGTCTTTCAGAAAGGCTTTGTTTGTGGTGGACGCCCAAGTCTCTTCTGGAGGATGTTTAACAGTAGGTGTACTGTGGTATTTTCAACTCTTCTGTCAATAATGCTAAACACTTCCCACACTGCAGAATAAGCACCCTGCTCAGCACTATCAAAGTCGGCGTTCCCACATGAAACACTCAAGACAATTATACATTGATTAATCTCGGACTCGGGATAACATGCTAAAGCAACCAGGTCACTGCAAGCTAAATGCGCCTCCTCTTTTATACCATTTTGTGTATGTTAAATAACAGAGTACCGGCTGAACTGGGAAGTGAAGATAACAGATTTGCTTTTCTGTTTGTTTACCGCACATTTACATGGACCCACCCATCTCTGCAAGATCCAAATGGCAAATGGGAACACTTTAAGCCTGCAATTTTAATGATGACAATTTGCTTCGACTCCAGAATGTTCTAAAGGGAGATCAGGTGAATTGCAATTAATTGCAAAGTCTCTCTTTGCCATGAAAATGAACGTAATCCCAACAAACCCATTTCCACTGCATGTCAGCCCTGCCGTCTTTGCTTTGCACAAAAAGGGCTTCCCAGGCGAGGCTATTGCTGCTAGTAAGACTGCACCTCAATCAGCCATTTATCAGATCATCAAGAACTTCAAGAAGAGAGGCTCACTTGTTGTGAAGAAGGCTTCAGGGCGCCCAAGAAAGTCCAGCAAGCACCAGGAGCGTCTCCTAAAGTTGATTAAGCTGTGGGCACCAGGCAGGTGTGAGTGAAATGAAGACTTTTGGAGGATGGCCTGATGGGTGTCAAGAAGGGCATTAAAGAAGCCAAGAAAAACATCAGGGGCAGACTGATGCTCTGCAAAAGGTTCAGGGATTGGACTTCTGAGGACTGCTGGGGTCAAGTCTCTTTTCTCTGATGAATCCCCTTTCCGATTGTTTGGGGAATCCGGAAAAAAGAAAAGGTGAGCGACGCTACCATCAGTCCTGTGTCAGGCCAACAGTAAAGCATCCTGAGACCATTCATGTCACGTGGGGTAGCTTCTCAGCCAAGGCAGTGGGCTCACTCACAATTTTGCCTAAGAACACAGCACCGGGTCATAAGGTAAAAGTGAGAACTAAGTCCATCCATTATCCAACCCACTATATATCCTAACTACAGGGTCATGGGGGTCTGGTGGAGCCAATACCAGCCAACACAGGGCGTAACGCAGGAAACAAACCCTGGGCAGGATACCAGCCCACCGCAGTGAGAACTAAGTGGCTCAGGAAGCAAATCATCTAAATTTGGGGTCCATGGCCAGGAAACTCCTCAGACCTTAATACCCATTGGGCAAACAAAAACCCACCAATTCTGACAAACTCCAAGAATTGATTCTGCAAGAATAGGCAGCTGCTATCAGTCAGGAGTTGGCCCAGAAGTTGAGTGACAGCCAGCATGCCAAGGTGAATGGCAGAGGTCATGAAAAAGAAAGAAGGGCCAACACTGCAGATATTGACTCTGAACATAAACTTAATGTCATTGTCAATAAAAGCCTTTGAAACTTAGGAAATGCTTGTAATTCTACTTCAGTATACGATAGAAACATCTGACACAAAGATCTAAAAACACTGAAGCACACTTTGTGAAAACCAACACTTGGGTCATTCTCAAAACCTTTGGCCACAACTGTAGTAATCAGCATGTAAACTTTAAATGAAAATTGAGCATGAAAACACGGACAAATTTGTTGGTACCTTCACAGCTAGTTGCAAAAGTGTCATACGCCTCCTGAGAAGTGAATAAAAATAAAGCAACTGTCACGCATGTGCATCTCAAGATCACCATCCAAGTACTTCCCAGGGTACCTCTCAGTGGCACTGCCACTAACAGCCTTGTCATGCTCTTCCCTCCTGAGCTCCCAAAGAGAACAACTGACCCCGCTCCTTACAGTCTCAGGATTTAAAAGCAGGAGTCTTTGATGAAGGAGACGGTCCAGACCAAGAGAGTGTGTCACCTGCAGAGATCTGACAATCGAGGCCACATTGCTACGTGCCAGTCACTTTCTTGCTATTTTCATGCACTATTTTTGTTTAAAACAACAGTTACTAAACGAGGAAGGCCATGTCAGCACCACAAATTGCTTTTGGTTTCTCACCCCTTGTTTCCTCAACCACCACAACCTACAAGCCTTTGATACATTCCAGAGGACAGCAAAGCAAGTGTGAAAAGAGATCAAGTATTCCTTATTCTACAAAGTTCTTCCCAAACAGCCTGGATACACTTGTTGGCACCCCTAGGAAAGACCCTAAATAATCGAATTCAAGGGATTTTTCAAATTCGCTGCTTTCTTGAATTCATATCACACACACGCCTCCAATCGGGCAATCAGCTGATTTAAATGGAGAAAAGTTGTCACTCTGCTGTTTTACTCACCAGAGTTTTCTGTATAAATGTTGTATCTTTAATTTTTGGGTGCTTACAATGCCAGGAAACGTCTTTTCACATTCCCCACATTGTTGAAATATGTGTACTCTTCTCACTGAACAATCTGTGAGGTTTTCTGAATCAGGATGCGGAGAAGGATGCCTTTAAGAATTACGTATTTGACAAATCAATTACTGTCACCTCTTTCTAATACCTCATTGGCACTGCTGACTCATTCGTGGACCCACCATCCTGGCTTCAGATCTCATGTCCCATCAGTCAGTTGGTTCTCCCTGTAGCTGAGGGGGTTTTCTCCCAATCTGGATGGTTGTCAGTTCAAAACTCATTACTGTCAGAAGGGATCCTACTCTGTTGAGGCCCATAACGTGAAAATTACTCCAGTGGTGCTGTACAATGGCTGACTCTGCACTCTGACCGCCAGAGGTCATGCAAAAAAGCAATTTATCTTCTGGGATTAACAAAGTATATCAAAACCCACCTATCATGTGCGAGTTAACTATTGATTTTAACCTGGCCTCATGTAAGTGGGTCCAGGGATGGGCATACCACTCCATCTAGGGTTGATTACTGGCTTGTGTCTAATGCTGTTGGAAGAGGCTCTGGTTCTGGAAGAAGGCTAACAGAATGTCAGGTTATATAGCGCCTTGATGTGTGAAGTACAAGTCACAGGAGGTTCTGCTCAAGCTTTATAACACACTGGTGAGGCCTCATCTGGAGTACTGGGTGCAGTTTTGATCTCCAGGCTACAAAAAGAACATAACAGCACAAGAAAGTCCAGAGAAGAGCGACTAGGCTGAGTTCAGGGCTACAGGGGATGAGTTATGAGGAAAGATTAAAAGAGCTGAGCCTTTACAGCAGGGGTGTCCAACTGAGGTCCTGGTGGGCCGCAGAGGCTGGAGGTTTTCATTGTAACCATCTTCTTAATTTGTGAGCTGTTTTTGCTGCTGATTTGTTTTAATTGTCGTGACTCAAACCCCATAATTGTTTCTTTTTTCTTAATGAGCTGACAAACTATAACGAGACACAAAACAAGCCGCCACATGACCAGCTCACCTGAAAATAAAGAAAGGTGACGGTCACGGTCATGTTGGTCTGCTCAGGTTATCAAAACATCTTGACGGTGGTCTTAAAAAAAACAGAAAATCAACAGTCTGATATGGCAGAACAAAAACAGCAAAAATTCATGATATTCAATAAAAGCTTTAATTAACAGCAAGAACTGGCTTCTCATTAAGAAACTGGTTGGAGTGAAATTGGCTGGAGTTTGACGTTCCAGTTTAGCTGCTCATCTGTCGGCTTGTTTCACGTCTCATTTCTGCTTGGCTGGCATTCAATGAAGAAACGAATCAATTCAGAGGACTGAATCCTTAAAAACAGGGCTATTAAAATGATGGGAAAAGGAGTTAATTAGCAGTGAAAACTGATTAGGAAAAGGGTTAGAATGAAAACCTTCAGCCACTGCTTTACAGTTTAAGCAGAAGAAGATTAAGAGGAGACTTGACTGAAGTGTTTAAAATTATGAAGGGAATTAGTCCAGCGAATCGAGACGGTGACTTTAAAATGAGTTCATCAAGAACACGGGGACACAGTTGGAAACTTGTTAAGGGGAAATTTCACACAAACATTAGAAGTTTTTCTTCACACAGAGAACCACAGACACCTGGAATAAGAGACCAACTAGTGTGGTAGGGACAGTTACAACTCAACTTGATGTTACTCTGAAGAATGAAGTGGACAGGACTGGTGAGCTTTGTTGGGCTGAATGGCCTGTTCTCGTCTCGAGTGTTCTAATCAGAATACACAAGTCCACCTTATAAGAAGGATTTAGGAGTCATAGTGGACTCTAAGCTATCGACTGCCAGGCAGAAGCCATTAAGAAGGCAAACAGAATGTCAGGTTATATAGCGCCTTGATGTGTGGAGTACAAGTCACAGGAGGTCAAGCTTTAGAACACACTGGTGAGGTCTCATCTGGAGTACTGGGGACAGTTTTGGTCTCCAGGATATAAAAAAGGACATAGCAGCGCTACAAAATGTCCATAGAAGAGTGAGTCCAGGGCTACAGGAGATGAGTTATGAGGAAAGATTAGAAGAGCTGAGCCTTTAAAGAGATGAAGAGGAGACCTGACTGAAGTGTTTAAAATGATGAAGGGAATTAGTCCAGTGGATCAAGATGGTGACTTTAAAATGAGTTCATCAAGAACACGGGGACACAGCTGGAAACTTGTGAAGGGGAAATTTCACACAAACATTAGGAAGTTTTCCTTCACACAGACAGAGAACCACAGACATATTGAATAAGTGACCAAGTAGTGTGGTAGACAGTAGGACTTTATGGACTTTAAAAACTCGACTTGATGTTATTTTGGAAGAATGAAGTGGACAGGACTGGCGAGCTTTGTTGGGCTGAATGGCATATTCCAATCCAGATTGCTCTAATGTTCTAATACATGTTCTTTCATTTTGTAGAAGTCAGCAGCGGCTTGGCTGCAATGGCTCTGTTTCAAAGAGTCATAATGTAAAAAATAAAAGGGATGTTAAAGAAACAGTAGATTATCCACCTTATTGTATCCTGCTGAAACCTTGAGGCACTTGTAGTCAGTGTTGCTCCCACAGACGTTCCAGATTTTTGCATTTGAATTCTGGATTGTGTGGGTTTGTAGGTGTGACAAGACCACATACACACACACATAGAATAAGTGACCAAGTAGTGTGGTAGACAGTAGGAACTTCAGGGGCTTTCAAAAATTGACTTGATGTTATTTTAGAAGAATGAAGTGGACAGGACTGGCAAGCTTTGTTGGGCTGAATGGCCTGCTCTCGTCTAAATTGTTCTAATGTTCCCCTCACAGAGAATACTAAATCTGTTATCAGAGAAGTTGTTACTAATGTTTGTTTTGCTGTTTATTGCAACTTATTATTTTATATTAAAAATACTAGGGGGCTTCGCTCCCCCCCCAGCCTGTGCTATGCGCCTGCTCGCGTATGTGAATTTCACTTTCACCAAACAACAAAACTTTCAATTCTCGCGGATTCGACCTCTTTATTGGGAAGAAACACTACTTTTTTCCCTAATGGCAACACAAATTAGACAATCTACAAGTTCCAGACTTAAAAGTTTAAATCTGAACAATATATTCGATCTCTTTTCGCTGTTCCATTATTTCACCGAGTAATAATTTCCATTTGTTTGAGCTAATGCGATCTTTACTATCATTTTATTTGAGACTTTCCAATTGTAGTACTTCCATTATCTCTAACCTGCTCCGCATGGGTACTGCGCCAACATTTTTGAATTCTTTACGACGTTCTACTTTGTCATCTACTCTTTGTCTTTTATTTCCGGCCCCGGGTGTGGATAAATCTCTTGGCACAAAGTCTTGTCTCACGGGACGTGAAAGTGTCTCTCTGAAAAAGTCACGTCTCGTCTCTCTTAAAAAGTCTCGTCTCGTCCCAGGATTTTTTTATTATAATAGAGAGATGTTATCCAGGGTTGTAGAGATGATGATGACATTAAATATTATGTTTTATTTTGTTACGGATATTGCATACTCATCATATGTTTTCATTTTTAATTCTAAAAATGATCTGCACATTCTCCGCATATCCTATCTGGGTGGGTTTCCTCCAGACACTGGCATAGATGTGCATCTTAGGCTGACTGGTGTCACCATATTGATCTTGTATGAGCGAGTGTGGATGTGCATGTTCATGAGTATGCTCTGCAAGTGGACTGCTGGGAAAAACAGCCTGGAGGCAGCACCGTGCATGCAAAGCCGCTGGCTAAAGGCACCGTCATTCCCATAACCCTGAGCTGAATAAAGTGGATGAAGAATACCAAAGGAAACGTACAGAGTATACTACACATAAAACATGCCATGTTGGAGCAGCAGAGTCAGTTTAAAGTACGACCCCTAGGCCATATTGACCTCATTATTTACTCGACACTCTGCTGAAAGCAGTCATCAGTCAATCCTTAAAAATAGGCAGCCTCAATAAAACACTGTTTTATTAACTGCAAAGCTGTCACTGCTTCCATAAAAATGGCATACCTTAACCTACTAAATTTTTCAATGAAGACTCGGGCTGAGAACATTTCACACAAGTGCTGAGAGAAGTGCTTTAATGTGGTAAAGACCGGCTTCGCCGGAGAACAGGAGGTGAATTCTTACACTTTTAAAGAATTCACTTGCGTCTGACTGGGCACTGAAATTCCTGTCAATGAGTTTGTTCCGCACCTCTTGTGACCGCCTCAGAGGGTGGATGGGCGAAGAAGGGAGAGAATGAAAAAAGAGACGAGAAATTAAAGAGTCTGCAGGGTACGAGGAGGAGAAGGAAAAGAGACAGAACTGCGGCTGAGCTAGGGCTGCAGAGGGGAAGCAAGTGGTTGGCAAAGGCCCTGGGCAGTGTAGGCGGATGGCACTCACAGGGTCAGAGACGCTCCTGCTCAGCTGCTCCAACTGAGCTTCCACCTTAAAGCTGTGCAGAGGCATCAGATGGGAGACAGAGCACAGGGTCCCTACAGATGCCAAGGTATGGCAGCGAGGACACAGGCCAGGCTTGGAGCGTCCCGGTGGTGATCGAAAGACGGGGCTGAGGTGTAAGCACGCGTGATGGATGACTGCACTTATTGGAGGACGGCACTTGCTGTTGAGCTGAAATGACGCAGTTTTAGAAAGAGGCACTTCTGAAGCTTGTGACACTTTATCAATGACAGAATTTTGAACAATTTTTTTTACAGTATTCCTGAAAAACTGATTTGAACATTTTAACCTTCACTGACCACCTCACCTGCTTTCACTGGATTATTTATTGGTGCACTGCACATCTGAACACGTTGTTTTTGGAGTAAAAGCACTGAAGCCTACTCTTGTTGTTGGTGTCCTCATTTGCCCAGCTCATCCCACTCAGGTTATCAATGGTTCCAGATGCAAGGATGGTTAAGGTAGCTTCGGTCAACCCGGACTGTAACTGGTAGACAGAAAAATGTCTTTAATTCCCGAGTTGCTATATACCTGTTCCACAATCATGTTCATATGCGTAAAAAAAAAAATAAAAGTCCACGTGAGCATCTAAAAAAAGCAATTACGTCTAACTTAGCCACAGGGTGGGTTCCTTTTCATGTCAGAAGAGGTCATCCACCTGGAACTAAGCATGATTAGGGCCCGGCCAGTACTTGGATGGGAGACCATCTAGGAAAAGTTTGGGTTGCCGCTGGAGGGGGTGTTGATGAGGCCAGCAGAGGGCGCTTACCCTGAGCTCTGAATGTGGATCCCAATGCCACCAGTACAGTGACAGGGACACTGGGCTGTAAAAATGGCAGTGTCCTTCTGATGAGACGTAAAACTGCAGTCCTGACTCTCATTGGTCAGAAAAGAACCCTGGGCATCCTACATAAACATTAGGGTGTATCCCGATGTCCGGGCTAAATTGCCCACCACAGCCTAGTCGTTCTGGCCCCCAAACCATGCCTGTTTCTAATTGGCTCTCTGTCTCTCATCACTTCACCACCTCATGTGTGGTGATTGTACTGGCACAAAAATGGCTGCCCTTGCCTCATCCCGGTGGATGCTGCACATTAGTGGTGGTTGAAGTGCCTTCCCACTCTGGATGTAAAGTGCTTTGAGTAGTGATAAACGCACTATATACCGTATATACTCGTGTTTAAGTTCACCTGCAGATAAGTCGGGGCTTGATTTTACAGTATAATTTCTGGTATTTTACAATGTCGGTCGTATAAGTTGAATGCGGAAAACTCACGCTATTGGTCCAAGAGATTATGATATGCTAACGCCCAGCTAAGAGAGTAACCACGGAGCATACAGCCTTTTTTTTCTTTTTATTGTACCTATGTGACAACACGGTAATACCCAAACTATTTCGAAGCGACATTTGCACTGTTTTGTATTTTTTGTATCTCACCTCCCTTAAGTATCCCTTATCTACGAAGGAGCGTTCGATCAGAAGAAAATATGAAGCTGGTTTTAAATTAAAAGTTGTTGAAGTGGCGAAAGAAACTGGTAACTGCTGCAATGAAATTCGATGTGTCAGAGAAACTGGTGCAAGATTGGAGGAAGCAAGAAGATGTAAAAAAAAAAAATAAAAATTGAAGTGTCATATTTTTGAACGGAGGGTGGCACAGTGGGTAGCACTGCTGCCTCGCAGTTAGGAGACCCGGGTTCACTTCCCGGGTCCTCCCTGTGTGGAGTTTGCATGTTTCTCCCCGTGTCTGCATCGGTTTCCTCCCACAGTCCAAAGACATGCAGGTTAGGTGCATTGGCGATTCTAAATTGACCTTAGTGTGCGCTTGGTGTGTGGGGGTGTGTCTGTGTGCGCCCTGTGTTGGGCTAGCACCCTGCCCGGGGTTTGTTTCCTGCCTTGTGCCCTGTGTTGGCTGAGATTGGCTCCAGCAGCCCCCCAGTGACCGTGTAGTTAGGATAAAGCAGGTTGGATAATGGATGGATGGATATTTGTGAACGGGCGTATAAGTCAGGGTCAGATTTTATGATTGATTTTTTGGGTTTCAAGACCAGACTTGTATGCGAATATATATTGTAAATGTAAACAATTATTAATATTTTAGTTATTATTATTATCACCTCATGGGAAAGGGGGATATAAATGAACCTATTTGAAAGTTGTATAAAATTACTGAGTATCATACATTGAAGAAGACTGGGACATTGCAAGATTTAATTTATCTGCCATTATAACCCACTTAATCCAGTTCATGGCAGCTAGGACCACAGCTTGGGAGCAGGACAGGAGCAAATTCGGGTCCACAACAGGGTCAAACTCAGTCACACATTGACACTCATTCACACCGGACCATGTTATGGTCGCCAGTTCATTTTAACTTGTGTGTCATTTGGGTTGTTATGTGAAGGACGAAAACTGCAGTATCTGGAGAGCAGCCTGTGGAAACACCTGTAGAATATGCAAACTACACACAAACAGTGAAAGTGAAAGGGACGCGATTCAAATTCAGTCTCCTGAAGCCGTGAGGCAGCAGTGCTAACCGATACAAGACCATACCGCCCTGCCGCTGGGGCCAATTCTCACACTGCACTTTCCGTGTATGCAGATCAGCCTTCTGACGTCAATCCGGACAACCACAGTCAGTGGCGTAGCTTGAGTTCGTTCCGCTTGGGGCGGTGCTTCAATTTGCCGCCCTCCAACATATCTGAATATGTTAAACTATTTAAATAGAAAATACAAATGCCGTATAGAGAAAAATTAAGATACATTTTGCATAGATTTATTCATATATAAAGAAACAGCAGTAATTTTTTATATACATTTATAAGCATCAACTAGACAAGAGTAGACGCACTGATAAGCCGTGTTCTAATTATTAGTTTAATATAATTATGCTACGAAAACCAGAACCAAAGTAGGGTACAAGTGATAGAATGGGATGTTTTCTGTGCAGAGCAAGAACGCATTCGGATTAATAACGAAACAAAAATATGAATTGTAAATTAGTTGTTTATCTTCCTATAAAATTATCGGTGTAATGTTTATGTTTATTTTTGTCATTGCCTCATAAATTTCAACTGTTGTGTCTGATGCAGAAGGACAGTCTGAACATTATTTTTTAAGCATTTGTGGTTAAAAATCAGAGAATTTGACTTTTTTCATACATGAGTTTTTTTTCCGAACCCTGCTGCTTACACACGAATTGTACTGAGCCTTTTGGCCAATAATGCCACCCCCAAAAATGTGCCGCCCGGAGCGGACCGCCCCCTCCGCCCGTCCCTAGCTACGCCACTGACCACAGTCATCCAGACAGCGGTCTGTGAACGTCCAAATTTGTGTATCTGCACTGACTGTGAACATGCTGCAGAACACGCACATCACCAAAAAGTTATATGGAAACACACGTGTGGGAAAACTGAAGGAACCGCTACCTTGAAAATGTAGCATGAGATGACAACAATCTGCATGTGCTTGAATGAACAGCCCAGCACACTTCATGTCTACTTAAAGAACAATTTAAGACATTCATGAACTGAATAATTAGGGACAGTACTGGTCAAGCTTAAAGCATTTCCTCATGCTACCTCACAATGCCACTGAATTCTCAGCTGGACTTACCTTAAACGTCATAGACCCAACATTTTTGGAAATAAAAACCCCAAAACAGCGGACCATTTTTTAGTCATCTGCAAAGTTACAAATGAAAAAAACTAGGGATGCTCCATTCAGGATACTGATCTCCAATTTCATGTTACGTGATTGGTCAATTTCATTCTTTCTTAATTATTTATCCCTTTAGGAAACTTTTTACACTAAGCTCCTGCATAACCAGACACATAGAAACCTATATTAAAGTATATTTTTAAAGTACAGTAATCCCTCCTCGATCGCAGGGGTTGCGTTCCAGACCCCCCCGCGATAGATGAAAATCTGCGAAGTAGAAACCATATGTTTGTATGGTTATTTTTATATATTTTAAGCCCTTATAAACTCTCTCACACTGTTTATAAAAATTCCCTGCGCAGTTATACAGCATAAACCCTTGTATTCTCTTAGATATTAGGCAAGATTCATTGAAATTATGTATGTCACTGTTTATATACAGTAAAACCTAAATATTATTTTAAAGATTTCGTATGTCTCCAATATCATATATGTTACAGACATTACCATTTGTTTCTCGCAAAACAAGCTTCCACTTACTTTGTTTACACTGCCATTTACAGATCACTGATCAGAGTCCTTTTTTTTTCTGAAAATCATCTGATTTTGATCAGCGGCCAATCGATCAGAGAATCCCTAGCAAAAACTCATAGTCTTATTATGAAGACACTGGGAGCCTTGGAATCAACGGGTGGGATGCTGCTGTCCTCAGATCAGATGGTCTAGCACAGACCATGCAGTAGAATGACCAGGAAGTGGTGGGCGGCCAGTTGTCTGAGGTCTCCCAGCTGTGGTGAATTTAGGTATGGGCAATATGGGCAGCATCTTTCTGGGGGTGACACCCAAATATTCAGAATGGTGATTACAGTCTGAGCCCAGTCAATCCATTAGGGGCGGCGTTTATGATAGTTAAGGGGCGCGCTCTGTGAATTCCATGGTATGTACACAGAGGGGCACTATTTATGTAACTGAAGAGGTGCAGGCTCTGGACAATGAGGGGGACATTGATAGGCACCATCCCCAAACCTACACCACCACCTAGGGCTCCAAATGAGCTTCAACTGCTACTGACTCCATGTCTGTTATAAGTAACCATGGACCCCCCAGAGCAGGGGTGTCAAACTCCGGGCCTGGAGGGCTGCAGTGGCTGCAGGTTTTCATTCTGACCCTTTTCCTAATCAGTTTACACTGCTAAATAAATTCTTTTTCCCTTCATTTTAATAACCCTGTTTTTAAGGATTCCGTGCTCTGAATTGATTCTTTTATTCATTAAATGAAAGCCAAACAGAAATGAGACATAGAACAAGCCAACAGATGACGAGCTAAATTGGGGCTTCAAACTCCAACCAAATTCACTCCAATCACGTTCTTAATGAGAAGTCAATTCTTGCTGTTAATTAAACTTGTTATTTAATTTCACAACTTGTTGCTGCTCTCATTCCGCCACAGCAGACATTTCCAAATCTGTTGATTTTCTGTTTTTCCTAAGAACATCGTCAAGATGTTTTGGTGACCTGACAGATCAACCTTACCGAGACCTCCATCATTCTTTATTTTCAGATATTGTGTGATGGGTGCAGGTGAGCTGGTCATGTGGCGGCTCATTTTGTGTCTCATTATTGTTTGGCTGCTAATTAAAGAAAAAGAAACAACTAAGGGGGCCTGAGTCAAGTTAATTAAAACTAAGGCAAAAGAAGTTAATTAGCAGCACAAACTGGTCACTAATTAAGAAGATGGTTAGAATGAAAACCTGCAGCCACTGTGGCCCTCCAGGACCGGAGTTCGACACCCATGCTATAGATCAGGGGTCCTCACTTACAATCCTGGAGGGCCGCAGTGGATGCAGCTTTTCCTTCCAACCAGTTTCCTAATTAGACGATGGACCTTGCTGATAATGAAACTTGGTATTTAACTATTTGGCTTTTTAGTGCTTTCACACTGTGGAGTTTCCTTCTCTGAGGACATTATCCATGTGTTTTGTGGACCAGAAAAGATTTAAACTTAACAGTCCTTCCAGTTCCTCTCTCATTTATTGATTTCTTTATTTTTAACACAGATATCTGATGGTGTATATGGACAGGTTTACAAGGAAGCCTGTTAGCTGGAGAGCTGCTGGCTTATTGGCTATCTGCATTTCATTATTAAGGAATGTCTGGTTAATTAAACAGGCAACAATTAAAACTTAAATGCAGCTGCTAAAAACTAAAATAGGCAATTAAGGGTTCTGAATTGTAATAGGCAAGATAACTAAAATCCCAAGAACTGTATTGCTTTAGTAGTAAATAAATGGGTTCAAGCCACTGTGGACCTCCAGAACTGTAATTGAGGACCTCTGATCAACAATGTAACTAAAATTTGTCTTCGATGAATGAAAGTGCTAACAAGGCCTAGAAATAAATACCAAGTTTCATTATCAGCAAGAGCCGAGTTCTAATTGGGGAAGCTGGCTGGAATGAAAACCTGTAGCCACTGCGGCCCTCCAGGACCGGACTTCGACACCCGTGCTCCAGAGGTTTATTTTCTCCAAGATCGTTGCCTACTGGAGTTTTTGATTTCTTGTCAACTGACCACAGTTCAACATCTAATTAATGGATAGATGTTGCTGGTCTCTATTTGTGTTAATCATTCTCAAACTGCTTTGTTTAGTTGTTTAAACAAATCTGTGTCTTGATGTGCACTCCTTATGAAGTTGATAATTATTAAAATGTTTGTATTTGCCCTTTACCTGAGATCTTGAGTGCTCAGAGAAGCGAACAATACAAAAATAAAATTAACTCAATTGAACATTTAACATAACAAAATGGGTATACCTGGTCACCCCACTTTTTCTATTATTATGAGGCAATTCTGAAACTGTACATCAGCTATGACTAAACAAAAACAATTCTAACTTCTGCAAATCAAGAGCTTGTGAAATTTGGATTTTACACAAATAGGAAGCTTTAGGTGATTGACTTACTTTAGCCTCATACATTTCCTCAGCACAGCTCAAAAAAAAATCTTTAAGCAAACTAAACAAAAATTGAGATATTTTTACCCAACTGAATGCTCTCCTAAAATTTGTCATCTACTAACACATTTTACGATCATGTGGCTTTGAGCCCTGCATAAGAGTTAAATAAAATATGTGCATTTCACACAGAGACATAAGTACACAGGCCAATGCTGCCCACTGAAACTCTACAACTAATATAACACAATAAAACTTTCTGTTAGTAACATTTCTCAGCAAGTGGGTGAGGAAGAGTGTGTGTGCGTCTCAGGGGGGGACTGACTCTGCATCTAGGGATTGTGCTTGACGACACTCAACATGCAACAACAAGTTCCAGCTCCTCTGTGGTTCTGGAGGATTTTAAAGTGAATACAAGGGAATTTCAAAAGTATTAAATCAATTAAACGAAGAATGAATTTGACATGTGAGATTAACATACAACGTTAAGGAACCAAAGAACTGCAGCCTTACTAGGCTGTGATTACAAAAAGCTTAATCTGTCAGGTCATCGTTCAGAGAGAAGATGCAGAGGTAGTGCACTCCCTACAAGTACTTGGAGGGTCCACTTTAACGACAGGTTGATCTCAGATTATAAAAGCAGGCTCGTTCTTCTAGGAGACTGCATTCTACACAACCTTCACATCTTCTACAACTCTATGACGGCCAGTGCAATTTTCAACACTATGTTGTGCTGGGCTAGTAACATCACTTCAAGTGAGGCCCACCAAAATCAAAAAGCTAATTAAAAGGGCAGGCTCAATAACGGGATGACCAATGGCTGGTTGGACTGGTGTTGTAACATATGAGCAAGTACGTGGGGGGTCCACATTAATGAGAGAGTAGATTGGTCTCAGATCACAAAGGAACTAGATTATAAAAGCAGGCCCTTTCCTCTAGGAGACTGCATTCTATAAATGCAGGCTGTAAGAGCCAATCTTAGAAAGTTAAACTCATATTAATGTTTGCTTAATATGAATAGAATATACATTTCTTCCATAGTCATAGACAATGGTATAGTCTTTTCCCCCTATAAGTTAGTAACAGATAGAACCTTCTTACTATAACTGAGAAACGGTGTGATAATAAGCTCAGTTTTGTTTTAGAGCAGGTCCCAGTACATAGGGACTTGAAAGACCCATTTTCAACTCAGAAATGGGATAAGCGTACAGTTTTCTGACCATTTTGAAATGGTTCAGAAATGTTAAGTAAATAGTAACGATTTGAGATGTAACAAGATTACTATTCTGAACATGAATTTTTTCTTTTTTTTTGTGTGAAATGTTTTACTTTGAAACTTAACTAAACTTTTAAAAACGAAGATATTTTTGTCCGTGGAATCATTTTTGCGTGTCAGGCTTTTGTTGAATCCCATTTTTTGAGTTAGAGATGCTGAAATTTGGTAACTTTGTAAAAACGCAGCTACACAGGTAGTGACATCCTTCACATTTTCTACAACTCTATGACGACCAGTGCAATTTTCTACTCTGTGGTAGGCTAGGCTAGTAACATCACTTCAAGAGAGGCCCACCAAAATCAAAAAGCCAATTAAAAGGGCAGGCTCAATAACGGGACAACCAATGGCCGGTTGGACTGGTGTTGTAACATATGAGCAAGTACATGGGGGGTCCACATTAATGAGAGAGTAGATTGGTCTCAGATCACAAAGGAACTAGATTATAAAAGCAGGCTCTTTCCTCCAGAAGACTGCGTTCTTTAAATGTATGTGGGTAGTGACATCCTTTACATCTTCTATAACTCTATGATGGCCGGTGCAATTTTCTACTTGTGGTGTGCTGGGCAGGTAACATCACTTCAAGTGAGGCCCAGCAAAATCAAAAAGCTAATTACTCGTAAAAGGGCAGGCTCAATTGGACTGGTGTTGTAACATATGAGCAAGTACGTGGGGGGATCCACATTAATGACAGGGTAGACTGGTCTCAGATCACAGTGGAACTAGATTATAAAAGCAGGCTCTTTCCTCTAGGGGACTGTGTTCTTGTAATGTGGGTAGTGACATCCTTTACACCGTCAGCCATGCTACATGCACTGCAGAACAGGTCATCCACCAGAAGATACAGAAGTCTGCTCAGGCCCATGCAGTACTTGGATGGGAGACCATCTAGGAAAAGCTTGGTTTGCTACTGTAAGAGGTGCTGGTGAGGCCAGCAGGGGGCGCTTACCCTGGGACTGGAATGTGGATCCCAATGCCCAAGTGCAGTAAAAATGGTGCCGCCCTTCAGATGAGACGTAAAACCGAGGTCAGGTCAGAGATCTGCAAGTGGATGAGCCTGTGGTACCCTGGATGGTGGACTATCTGTTAGGCAGACTGCAGTTTGTGAGACTCAAGGACTGCGTGAGAACCACAAAAAAACAGGCCTGTCTCCCATTTCTCTTCACTCAGTACACCTCCGACTAGAAATATAACAGCTGGTCGGGTCACATGCAGGAAATCTCAAATGAGTCTGCACTTATGGGGTGCACTGTTAAAGGGGGATGTGAAAGAGAAGAGGAGTCCGGGGGAGAACTTGGAGAACTGTCTGCAACTAATCAGCAAAAGCAAAGAACTGGTGATTGACCTGACCTGCACTGCACCTAACAGTCTCTAAGTCCAGTCACTATTCAGGGAGTAGATGTAGAGTTGGTTCACTCCTACAAGTACTTGGGGGTCCACATTAATGACAAGTTGGACTGGTCTTGGAACACAGAAGAAATACAGAAAAAAAGGCAAGGCAGACTCATTCTTCAAAAAGTTTCAGCGCTTTTATATTTTCATTGGAAATGTAGTGAAGGTGGGAGGAGTAGTAATTGAGCATTAAAAAGTTGGTACGACACTGGGGAACCTGCATCGCAAATGGAGGTGACTATGTAGAAAAGTGATGTCATTTGTTTTTGAAATTCATAATAAATAGAGTCTGCAGTGGGCTGGCACCCTGCCCGGGGTTTGTTTCCTGCCTTGCGCACTGTGTTGTCTGGGATTGGCTCCAGCAGACCCCTGTGACCCTGTAGTTAGGTTATAGCGGGTTGGATAATGGATGGATGGATAATAAATAGAGTTAACAACTCTGTGATGGCCAGTGCGATTTTCTAAGTTGTGGTGTGCTCATCTCTTCAAGGTGGGCCCACCGACTCAACTAGCTAATTAAAAGGGCAGGCTCAGTCACTGGACACACTCTGGACCCACTGGGGGTCGTAGAGGAGGACAGAATGAAGACAAAACTGAGTGCCATAATGAACAATGCTGTACATCCTCTCTGTGATACAACTACACTGAGGAATTCTTTAGCGGAAGGGGGTCAAGAAGCGCAACTGGGGGTCCTTTATACCAACAGCAGTACGTCTGCATAATGCCTCACTGTGACTGGTACTGCCCAAGTCACAACTCTTCTTTCTTTTTAGCTCTTCCTGCTTTAAAGTAACGCCAGTGTGTGTTCAGACCAACATCTGTGTGTGCATATTTATGTATTTATTTACTTAACTATCTAATTATGTATTTATTTATTTAAAGAGTTTCTGGCAAAAGCCACAATTTTCTGCTGGGAGAAATAAAGTTCTGTGCATCTATCTATCTATCTACTGTAGCCTGATTTTGTTAAGTGGGAAAGACTCTGCTAACCTACAACAGCTTTAGGATGTGCTATACTTGAGGCAATAATAAAAATAAAATAAAATACAGGGATCAATCCAGCAGCCAACTCCGTATTAAATGCTTTTTCAACCATACTAACCTGCACTATGTGGGTGACAAGGCCTTCAGCTGTACAGCACCCAGACTTTGGATTGACCTCCCTAAATGAATGAGGCCAGCTGACCTCTTTTCAAAAACAACTTCAAACTCATCTGTTCAAGAAGCCATTTAACGTAACCTAACATTCTGCCCCGTCTTTCAGTTTACCTTTCTGTCCAAATGCTCAGGATAATTTGTGTGTTTGTGTGCACATAAATGATTAGGAGACCCGGGTTCGCTTCCTGGGTCCTCCCTGCGTGGAGTTTGCATGTTCTCTCCGTATCTGCATGGGATTCCTCCGGGTGTTCCGGTTTCCTCCCACAGTCCAAAGACATGCAGGTTATGTGCATTGGCGATTCTAAATTGTCCCTAGTGTGTGCTTGGTGTGTGGGGGTGTGTATGCGCACCCTGCAGTGGGCTGGCGCCTTGCCCGGGGTTTGTTTTCTGCCTTGCGCCCTGTGTTGGCTGGGATTGGCTCCAGCAGACCCCCGTGACCCTGTAGTTAGGATATAGCGGGTTGGATAATGGATGGATGGATGGATGGATGTTATTTGTTCAAGCTCTTCTTCTTAGTATTTTATTCTGGTTTATTGTCTTTTATTCTGTTTAATGCTTTGTTATGTCCTGTATTTATCTGTTTTAGTGTTCTAAACAGAAAATATTTGCATCCAGTACTACATATACCCTTGCTGTTCTTTCTGAGACTCTGTGGAGCGCCTTGAGCATGTGAATGGCGTATTATAAATTTGGACTTCAAACCCTGAGGTTGTGGGTTCAGATCCCACTACTGACACCACGGTGTGACCCTGAGCAAGTCACTTGACCTGCCTGTACTCCAAAAGGAAAACAAAAAGAAATGTAACAAACTGTATCATAAATGTTGTAAGACACCTTGGATAAAGATGTCAGCCAAATAAGTAAGCAAGTAAAATGTATTATTCGCATTGTCACACACGTGCAAGTAGGAGACAGCTAAAGGGCCTAAATAATAGTAATTCCACGCCAGACCAGGGAGTGGCAGGGTGCACTGACTGTCTCTCTCAATCTCTTGCAGACCACTCTCGGGAAATCCCGCCAGGTTCCAGCCCTAGAGATGACATCACTTCCATTTCTGGCCTTTAAAGCCGCCATCTTAGCTCTAAGACTTCAGTTCTGTTTTGGACTCAGACTTGTGAACATATCACAATTACTTAAAACCTTTTGCAGCAAGGGCATATTATACGGGTGGCTGCCCCAAACCTTCATAATGGCTTTGTCTCATTATTCTGACAGCATCATCATTATTATTATTACCAGTTCAACATTTTTTGACTTTTCTCTTCTGCTCTTTATTTGATAATATGTTATTGTGGTAATGTGAGGTTCACAGCTGATTTGCATCTTTTTAAATAAATAATCGGAAGGAGGGGGCGTGGTAGCGTGGCAGGAGCGGTTCCCGGGCATGATGCAGGAGCGGACGGGCCTACACTAAGTGCACAGGTGTAAGATCGTCCGTGACCCTAACTGGCACCGGGAGCTGCTAATCGACACAGCTGTGCCACATCACCCATTTTAAAAGGGGAAGCGCGAGTGCGAGGAGGAAAATCAGGAATCGAGGAGAAATAAAGAAAAGATGGAGGTTAAATGCAGAAAGAAAGAGGGCAGGAGGAGAGAAGGCTCAAGGGAGAGAAGGCAGGTAGCTGGGAAGTGAGAGCCCCTTGAGTAGAGTGTGAGGCTGACGCCCAGGGCTGAAGGAGTGATCAGTCTGGCCGAACAACTCGAGGAGCCAGAGCGATGTGCGTTAAAGGAGTGACTCGCCGTATAAAACCGGGAAGGCAGCAGGGGTCAAAGAGGCTTGGGAGGAGAACCCCAGTGTGAGTGCCCTGGCTGTTGGCGTCCCAACTCTTGGTCCAGCAAGGGAGACTTTCCATAACCCTAGGACAGCAGGCAACTGGACCTGAAGGAAGGTCAGCTGCGTCTGCTGTTAGGTCAACTCCTCTGTTGCAAAGACCTTATGGGGTAAGCAGATGAATGCCCTGTTTTCTGCCATTATTTTCTTCTTTTTTTAACTTTGTTTTAATGGATTGATTTATTTATTGGGATTATTTTAACCTCCACTTAACACCTCATTTTATGGATTATTTATTTATTAATGTATTGGAGCACTGCACTATTTATTTGGACACTGTTTTGATTTTTTTTTTAATAAAAGCACCTTCCCCTTGCCTCATGTGGTGTCCTCATTTGCACAGCTCATCCCGGTCATGATTATTAACGGTGTCGGGTTCAAGAGGCTCCCGAATGAGAAGAGGAAGCAAGGAGCTGGGCCCCGAACCATCACATCTATTCAACAGGAAAGAATGAAAGAGAATAAGAAAACAAAACAAACTGTAATAAGTGATATCATGTATTACTTAATTCTCCGTATTTTCAAATATATATATATATATATATATATATATATATATATAT
>JANRMT010062810.1:15061422-15075994 GCA_026402145.1 Polypterus bichir lapradei
CATTGAATGAGGAGGTGTGTCCAAACTTTTGGCCTGTACTGTATATACACATATATACATATATATACACATATATAAATATATATATACATATATAAATATATATATATACATATATAAATATATATATATATACATATACACATATATCTATACTAATAAAAGGCAAAGCCCTCACTGACTGACTGACTGACTGACTGACTCATCACTAATTCTCCAACTTCCCGTGTAGGTAGAAGGCTGAAATTTGGCAGGCTTATTCCTTACAGCTTCCTTACAAAAGTTGGGCAGGTTTCATTTCGAAATTCTACGCGTAATGGTCATAACTGGAAGCTGTTTTTCTCCATTTACTGTAATGGAGATGAGCTTGAAACCCGTGGGGGCGGAGTTTCGTCTGACATCATCACGCCTCCCACGTAATCACGCAGTACGTAGAAAACCAGGAAGAGGCCCAAAAAGCGCTGAAGAAAACATGCATTATATAATTGAGAAGGCAGCGAAACAATAAGAAGCGAGCGAGTGAAATATACAACCAAATTCATGAGTTCTGCTACTTCGGAAACAAAGCACAGTGTAAACCTACACTTTAAATTAAGTTCATAGACAGGCTGCCGCTGGCGTTTGTAATTTAGTGCCTGCCCATATAAGGCCGTCCGTCAGCGGCAATCCAATAGCAAACTGCCACGGGTAAATATTCACGGGTGAAGGACTGTGCTTATGCAGAGGAAGATGAGATGGTCAGGGTGGTGTTTGGCACAAACTCAGCGAAACTGCGAGAGAAAGTTTTAAGTACCGGGACTTAGGTAACATTAGATACAGGCCATGGACATAGCACGACATGGCACCAGCACAGCTGGGAACCTTCGATGCATGTACACCGAGCGGCTCACGTGAACTGACGCAGTGCACAGACAAAAAGCAAGAGTTCCGAAGAGCGCTGAACAAAAACCGAATTACACAATTGAAAAGGCAGCAAAAAAATATGAAGCGTCTGATACATACAAACATATTATTCGTAACTGCAGCTACTGCAGAAACAAAGCACACGGTGGAAAAAGTGAATGTCCCGCTAAAGGAAGACAGTGTTAAAAAAAAAAATCCATGCATGCAGTGTGTCAGGTCTCAGATAAAGAAGAAGACGAGCTGTTTATTGATGCAGTAAGAAACTAATCTTTTTCATAGCTTCTTTAACACACTACGTCTCCGCTGCGATACGCGGGTATATATATATGTATATATATACCCCGATCTACATACTCGAATAATGAATACTTTATTCGCAATCAATGATTGTTTTGGTAAAGCCATACTCAGTGTATTCATTAGATGAACGGTAAAAAAGTAAGAGCGAGGGGAGGGTCACTTATTGAGGCATGCAGGCAAAACCACATTAGCACGCGGGCTCGATGTACGAAAAAATATATCTTTTCAAGTTCTATTTAGTCCATATGTGTCAAACTCAAGGGCCACGGGCCACATCCGGCCCGGCGTGTAATTATATCCGGCCCGCGAGATCATTTTATATACTGTATTATTGTTATTAATGGCCCGGGTATATGAAGCGCTGGTAACACAATAAACTACAGATCCCATAATGCAGCGCTTCAGCTGCCTTGCCAAACACTTACCGCGTTAATCAAGTCTAGCTTTCAAGTTATTGCGAAGCTAGCCCACACGATGCTTAAGAGAAAAGTTGATTCTGAAAATAGAGCCTTTAAAAACCGATGGGAGGCTGAGTATATGTTTACTGACATTGCCGTTAAACCCGTGTGTCTCATTTGTGGAGCTAATGTGGCTGTAATTACAGAATTTAATCTAAGACGGCACTATGAGACAAAACATCAGGGTAACCTGAAAGACCTGAATGCAATGCAGAAGATACAGAAAGCAGAAGAATTAAATAAGAATCTGACACTTCAGCGGACGTTTTTACCCGTGCACAATCACAAAGTGATTTCAAGTGAAGCTGCTTTTATGGGAGACACAAATGCACCAGTGCAACTTGCCCCACTTTCCCTGTTGCCAAGTAATGTTGAACCAAGTCGTCACTACGGTGTTCCCAAATACGCACTTTGCTGATAAACTGAGCGCACGGCGCGTTGGTGACTTTGAAGAACAAAAAAAGTCCGTCTACATGCGGCTCGAACCTTGTGCATGTTTGGTAGCACATATCTGTGTGAGAAGCTCTTCTCAGTGATAAAGACTAACAAAACAGCACACAGGAGTCGCCTAATTAGATCTGGACCACCCTATATATATATATAAATGTATAATCCAACATACATCTGTCTGTCTGTCTGCTTTTCACGAGAGAACTACTTAACAGATTTAGATCGGGTTTTTTCCTATAATTTGCTTGAACATTCCAGTTGTTTTTTGCGACTTTTCTCATCGCACTAAGTATCACAGTTTGCTTGCAGCACTGATTTATTTGTGCAAATCTGAAACAAAGGCCAAAGGGAGGGGGGCGGGTCCACGCCAGCCTCCATTCGAGTTGTTCTACCTCTCACCACGTGTTGGAGGGCACCTTGCCTCCGTTTAGCTAGCGATACCTGTTTGTTCAGCAGACATTATCATCTACAGATTGTTGAGGAGTAACGTTTGACGTTTTTCAGAGAGAGATCACAGTTACGTGTGTTTTAGAGGGTAGCTGCTGATTGCCAGAGATATCACGGCCATGTGCTTTTATCCCCACACAGGAGACGCTCTCCCGTCAGAGCTGAACACGATCAGATACAGTGGAAATGTTTGAGGATGGAGCATACCAACCTTCCGCTTGGCCAGAATTATATATTTTTTTTAATTTTTTTATTGGTTTTAAAGTTTGTCCTCTTTCACTACTACGTGGGTGGAGCCGCGGGGGGACAGCTAGTTTATAATAATAAACCTTAGGTTTGCACCTAGGTCTTGTGTCTGGGGTTTGGGAGTGCTGCAATGGCCCGTACTGTAAAGACCATTTTTAGGTTCTGAGTTAAGCATAAACATAAAAAGTGAGCCAGGATAAAGGTGATGATTTACAAAATACAATGTCATCCAAAAAGTAGAACACAGGAGCTCAACATAAAGCTGACTA
This sequence comes from Polypterus bichir lapradei, assembly GCA_026402145.1. Lineage (NCBI taxonomy): Eukaryota > Metazoa > Chordata > Cladistia > Polypteriformes > Polypteridae > Polypterus > Polypterus bichir. The sequence continues at coordinate 15,064,496 of JANRMT010062810.1, forward strand.
TCATAGAACAATCATAACTGGTATATGAGAAACCTCCAAAAAGAAAAATCAAAAGGACATTGAACAGACAAGAACAGGACAAAAGCCACTGAATTAGTTAACTGAGACTGAATAAAAAAGGTGATTAACAGTAAAACAACACAAAAGCATTTCTTACAGGGGAAGTCACGGGTTGGTAAAGCCGCTTTAAGTATTTTCAGGTCTCTATTTTCAAACAGTTAAGCTCACTTCACTAAAATGAAATGCTGAGGAGTTTCATTTCTTGAGAAGGCTAAAGTTACAAAAGCATGACAGAAAAATAAGACAAACAGCAGATGCAGCAAAGTATTGTAGCTAATAGACACACAAGTCAGTCAGTCAATCAGTTTCTAACCAACTTATTCCTCAGCAGGATCGTGGGGTGGGTGCTGGAGCCTCACCCAGCTACCACAGAGTGCAAAGCAGGAATTATCCCTTAGATGGGACACCAGTCCATCACAGGGTGAACATGAACACCCCAACCACACACTAGGGCCTGTTTAGTATCACCAATGCACCTAACTTCCATGGCTTTGGACTGTGGGCGGAAACACACACACACGGACATGGGGAGCAAATGCAAACTCCGCGCAGGGATGGCCCAGGATGCAAAACCAGGTCTACTTACTGCACGACTGCATTGCCACCCAAACAAACACACTAACTTAATAAAAACACTTCAAAGCTTTTCTTTTGAGAAATTGTAGAACGCAGTTTTAACAGCAGCCAATAGGAAGCCACTACACCCTGCCATCAAGTTAAATTCCGGTACATTAAGTACTGGCGAATAAACGTGATTCTGATTCGGTTTCAAAATAATGTTTTCAATGAATAGCACAACAGTAGTTCTCAAACTCAATCCCGGAAACCGCCGTTTTTTTCTTCCAACTAACTTCTGGTTTTAATTGGACTCCTAGCCTAATCAAACAACTTGTTATTTCCCAGTTTCTATGTTTTGTTTTCAATATAGAAATTACGAAACCACGTTTGGCAAAACACCTCGGCTTTTTCAGTTTTTACGGAATTGCATGCAGTTTAATGTCTTAATGTTCTATGAAATCAAGGCATAGAATAAATAAACAATGGCAATCATTAAGTGTATAAAATGTTATTCAAATGTTTGTTTCATCAAAGTAGCATGCAACTTTTGCTGATATAACAGCCAAAATGCAGTAATCCTTGTGATTCAGAATGCCAGCCATTCAGTGCAAGTCACCAACTCTGCCTCCAGCTAAAAAACCCAAGACCATCACACTTCCACCTTCATGTTTGACAGTCGGTGTCACACACTGAGGAGCCATCCTGTCACCAACTTGATGGCATACAAACACCCTACGTGATGAACCAAAGATTTCAAATTTTGAGTCACCAGTCCATAGGACTTTCTTCCAGTCTGCAGTAGTCCAAAGCTGGTATTTCAAGGCCCAATTTTGTCCATTAAGGAATGGCTTTCTTAGTGCTACTCACTCTGTTAAATTTGGATTCATTGGCTTATAAGACTTTCTTCCAGTCTGTAGTATTCCACAGCTAAGTTTTCAAAGCCTTATTTTGCTCTTTAAAGAATGTCTTTCTTACTGCCACTCGCGCTGTCAAACCTGCAGCACAAAGTCTCCTCTTCACAGTACAAACTGACACTTGCTTTTTACAACCTGCACTGTTAAGCTGTATTGAAGCCGTTGTGCTGTGAGGCGCCTGTGATCACGCAAGCTGGCGACCCTCAGAAGCTAGTCTTCTGATTGGCTGGTGACTTTGGCTCTGCTAGATCTCCTCCTATCAGAGTTTCCTCCAGTTTCCAATCACCTTTGGATTGTGTAAGACACCACTGACTGACTCACTGACACGTGGATTCTTCTTGCAATGTCTCTAAATAAAAGGCCTGCACTTCTAAGGGTAATAACGCTCGTTCTCTTTTCATTTAATTGTAGTTTTCTTGCCATTATTATTGGAATATCGTCCAAGTAGGACTTCAGAGAGGTGTAGTAACACAGTCTGGTTCAACTCAGCTTTAAGACACACAGAGGATTTTTAAGTAATCAACAGAAGTTGGGACACCAGTACAAATTGTTTGCTTCAACTTGCAAGGCTTCATTTACTTTAATTTTTTTTTTTTTTTTTTGTTCTTTATTTCGCCTTATACAACTTCTTATATTAGGAATTTGTTAGTTTTCACATACCCCTTGGGGTCAGAGCGCAGGGTCAGCCATTGTGCAGCACCCCTGGAGCAATTGCAGGTTAAAGGCCTTGCTCAAGGGCCTGGCAACCTTCGGGATACCAGCACAGATCCTTAGCCTCAGAGCCACCACTCCGCCCTTGCTGCACAACATCTGTAGGTTGTAACCTATTAGTTGTTCCCTGAAGAAGGCCCATCTCTCTCTCTCACACTATACACACACACACTGTATATATAGACTCCAATGTCTGTCTGTCTGTCTGTCCACTTTTCACAAGAGAACTACTTAACAGATTTGCTTGAACATTCCAGTTGATTTTGCGACTTCTCTCATTGCGGAATGTTTCATGTTCACTTGTGGTACCGATTGTGGCACTCGGGGCATACCTTACTTCCAACTTTGCTAGTGAATGACAGAACTACTTAACGGATTTAGGTTATTTTTCAATAATTTACTTGAACATTCCAGTTGATTCTGCGACTTCTCTCATCGTGCTAAGCATCATAGTTTGCTTGCGGTACTGATTTTATTTGCACCAATCAGAGAGAGACACAGTGGGCCGAGAGGAGGAGGGTGGTGACCTCCTCACTCACGCGTCTCCACTTAGCTTGCAAATGAGAGAACTACTTAAAAGGATTTACATTGGGTTTTTTTCTAGAATTTGCTTGAACCTTCTGGTTGATTTTGCGACTTCTCTCATTACGCCAAGAATCATAGTTCGCTTGTGGTACTGATTTATTTGTGTGAATCCAAGACAGAGGCTGCGGGCCAAGGGGAGAGGGGTGTGGCCCTCCTCATACACGCACCAGCGAGCCGTTTAGCTAGCGAATGAGAGAACTACTTAATGGAGTTAGATCGGGTTTTTTTTTTCTAGAATTTGCGTGAACAATCGGGTTGATTTTGCGACTTCTCTAATTGTGCTATGTATCATAGTTTGCTTGTGGTACTGATTTATTTGCGCCAATCCGAGAGAGACGCAGCGGGGAAGAGAGGAGGGGGGTGGGGACCTCCTCACTCACGCACCTCCGCTTAGTTTGAGAATGAGAGAACTACTTAACGAATTTAGATTGGGTTTTTTCCTAGAATTTGCTTGAACATTCCGGTTAATTTTGTGACTTCTCTCATCGCGCTAAGCATCATAGTTTGCTTGCTGGAGCGATATATTCGCGCTAATCCGAGAGAGAGGCTGCGGGCCGAGGGGAGGGGTAAGCGTGACGTCAGGAGTGGGGAGCCAGGCCCTGTTCTGTTTCACTACTACGCAGGCGGAGCTGCGGGGGATGGCTAGTTTGTAAAATTCTGTAATTTTCTTTTTTCAGGTTTTACAAAAATCTAAACTTTAAATTTAAACCTCTGGCAGTTTAATGATTACCTTTTCACCATTTTGGTCATGCATTGCACTTAAACTGATCACATCTGAAGACAAACTGAGGTGTTCTAAAACTTTTGACCTGTAGTGTATGTATGTTACATGGAGATAATTTAGTGTCCGCCCCCCCCAATATTGCCGTTAATATTTTCATGCCGCTTTTACAGGCATTCTTTTTCTTGAATCCATTACTCACTAATGAGCACATTACTGTATCTGAGGCAGCAGTACTTCATTATTCAGTGTCTTCTGCCTGCATCTCTGATCTTCTCATTATTAATTGTCACTATTGGGATAGAATTAGAGGGCTGAGTGAAAAGTAATGAGGCAAATTTCTTTTTTTTTTTTTTATTATTTAGAACCTAAAAACAAAAGAAGCAAAATTAGCTTCCTCACCCAAAACTTTATGATGAAGAAATGCCTTTGGGGCAGCAATCCAGCATCAGTACCAGAGGCCACAGGTTCTGTGTCACCCAACTAATGGTCACTTATCACGAACACTGTCACAGTCATCAAAATATTCCATCTTGCAACAAACCCAGTTGTTTCAGACCAGCAGAATCAGCAGCTTTATATCTTTTCACTATGACATAGCTAAGGACTGTCTATTTAAAGCAAGCTTTTCCGCAAGCTGTTGCAACCAAAAAAAATATATTCTATGTCGATCCAGTAGATGGCAGCACCATAGAGAAACGGCAGCAAACACCGCCAACAATGGCGGCTGCATAATGAGGTACGAGTTCTCTCGTATGTTACACTCTGACAGGCCCAATGAGGTACGACTTGACTCATACCTCACATTCAAAGTGTTAAACAAGGACCACCAACTTTGAGACGGGGCGACAGACCATCATTGGACACCCTAATACACACCATCACACACCACCACCACTAGGCTTGTTTAGAGTCACTAATTAACCGAACACACGCATTCTGTAACGTGTAAGAAAACACAACAGAAGGCGCCTTTCTCCTAAAGCTACACTTCTCCTGGCGGCCCTTCACTCCTTTCCAGGCTCTGCAACTTGTGGCCTATGGAAACGGACTTAAGACCTGCTTCTTCTGTCAACCTCTGGCTTCTGAAATAAAGAAATTCTTACTCGCTGCTTGGCCCCCATTTTGTACAGCTACCTTTATTGTTATATCATGCCCTTCACAGCGTGGACCAATTTTAAAAACAAGCAGTAGTTCAACGAACTCTTAATTTCCTGCCCAGCTCATTTCTGATCCAGTGTTACTCGCTGTCCTCCATTTACCTGCCTTGTTTGATTTATAATGCAATGCAAAGCGGTCTGTGGCAAAGGACTTGTGCACTATTGCAATGGACACCACACTGAGAGAAATCATTCTGTTTGACTTATCATATGAAATCTGTTGAATAATAGTTATTATTATTTATATTTATATAGCGCTTTTCTCACTACTCAAAGCACTTTAGTGATTGGGGAGCCACTTCAACCACCACTAGTGTTTGGCAACCACCTGGATGATGGCAGCCATTTTTGTAGCTCACCACAGATGAACTGTTACCGTGTTTCCCCAAAAATAAGACCGGGTCTTATATTAATTTTTGCTCCAAAAGATGCACTAGGGCTTATTTTCAGGGGATTCTGTCGAAGTGAAAATCGTCAGGTCTTTACCTGAAATGAAGGCTCTAGGATTCAGAGGATAGGCAAACAGAGTATATAGTTTTATTGCAATAAAATAATAATGCAGACTCAACCCAATTCGGCCAAATCGAGTCGAGCCCCAAACAGTTTATATAATCATTCCTTATCATCTTGACCTCGTTTGAAACAATGCCTTTGCTGTCCATTCTGACTCACTTCTGCACCTGGCTACCTGGCTTCCCAAGTTTTCATGGGAACCATTATCATCTTCTGACTCCCTTCTGCAGCTGGTTTCTCACGTGCCTACCATGACCATCAACATTTTTCTGTATTTCGTCAATGGTATCATTCCTTGCTTCCTGACCTTCAAACAACAGGTGTTCTTATCCCCCCTTCTTTTGTCCTCGGCTAGTTTCTGTACATCATTTTCTTCTTGCTCTATCTTTCCAAGTTTCCCAATATTGGTGATTTTGCTTCAAGCTTAACTAGAAAATGCAATATGACTAATATCTTTATTGAACTATTTGCTTAACATGTCTAATTTATGCTAATTTTGATGCTTACAGAAATTGTTAATTACTTTTATGTCTATTTATGCTAATACATAAATTTTTCATTTTCCATAATATCTAATATTTTGTCATGTACAACAATGTACATTTATTCAAATGCTGTACAGTCATGTCATCTTCATCCGGAACATCATCATAACTCTCCACATTCAAACCCTGAATTCCGGCCTGAATTTCTTGCTACTCCAGCCGCTTTTAGGATCCTCCAAGAACAATGTGCGCGCTTCGATGTTTGATGAACGGTTCGATGTGGTGAAGCAAAATGCCGACATACAAATGTATTCATGTTGCTTTTATAATAATAATAATAATAATTCTTTGCATTTATATAGCGCTTTTCTCACTACTCAAAGTGCTCAGCAATTGCAGGTTAAGGGCCTTGCTCAAGGGCCCAACACAGCAGAGTCCCTTTTGGCATTCAAGGGATTCGAACTGGCAAACTTCGATTGCCAGTGCAGATCCCTAACCTTTATATTCAAGCGTCGAATATTCCCCCAAAGTAATGACACAATAAATTTTAAAAGTCTCACACACCATCTTCCGTGCCGTTTTTTTTTTTTTTTCTTCACACCTTCACAATACCATCAGAATGTACGGCGGCGTATTTGAGCCACAGAGGAAAAAAAAATAAGGAGATAATGAAAATGTCTATTTTGTGATCTTGTAAAGTGGAAATTTCGACTTTTAACTAGAAATGTCCACTTTAACCTCGTAGTTTACTTTATCATTAAAGTAGACCGTCGTAAATGTCATCTTAAAACTGACCATGTTGTTAATTGCTACGCGCTTCTGGGGTTTCCTCCTGACCTGAAAGAAGCAGCAAACAGCAATAGATCACCACACAGAACACATTAACTTCATGATATTCCAGCTCTTTGCACATTTAGAATGCTTAGATTTATACTTGGTATCACTTTCATAATGAAATGCATTAAAGTATGTATGTTACATTTTACAGATAAGTCGTTAACTTTGTTTAAATAATGAATACTCTTAATAGTTACACATATGTGGTGGCATGGTGGTAGAGCGGTAGGGCTGCTGTCTCGCAGGAAGTCACGTCCCTTGTGATCCCTGCCTGGAGTTTGCTTGTTTTTCCTGTTGGGTTTGCACAATGTGCTCAGTTTTCCATCCAAAGACATGAAGGTTTGGGGATTTGGTGAAGCTACAATGACGTTAGTGTATTTCTGTGCTTGTGTTCACCTTGCGATGAGCTGATGCCCCGTCCAAGGATTTTGTTTCTGTCTTGCGCCGATGCTGCTGTAATGGGCACAATTTCCGAATTGATGGATGTAATCATTAAACATCCTGTTCGGAGAGATTGTGGCAAGGTGTCCTCAGAATTTAATGGATGTTTCGGGCACACGCGTCGCATCGTGAGAAGTACAAACCTGACCTTAGGCTCCTTACTTTTCAGCTGATGATCTTGACTAGGGCTTATTTTTGGGGTAGGGCTTATATTACAGAGCATACTCCCATGTGATACATACTGAAAAACTAACAATTTACAAAGTTATCAGGATTCGCATCTTTGTTACGGCAAACTCATTCAGATGGTGACATGATAAAAAAGGAGAAAAAAAGGTCTGCAACATCTGCTAATCGTCAAGCTCACTGCCGAGGCCGCTCACAGTAAGAAGAAGAAGAAGAACAGCAGCACCATCTGCAGAGAGTCGAGTTCTTTAAACAGAATGCACTCATGACAAAGACAGACCCAAACTGCCCTGTGCTCCTGACCTCACACCAAAATGACCGTTGTGATCACAAACTGTGAAGATACACACCTTGTGATGGCACAAAGAAGAACTCAAGAGACGACATCTCCGGAACTTCAAACCAAACACAGGAGGCACTTCACGGGTGGAGAATGTCGAAAGGTAAGCCTGAATTGAGAGCAACTGAGCTGCCAGCTAATACTATGGCTCATCAGCATAGCACACATAAAACAAGATACAGAAAGCAAGACCGATAATGATGGAGAAATGCATGCAACAAACAAAGAGATTGTCAAATACTCACAGCTTTGGCCCATATGCAGTCATTGCTTTTACAGCCTTACATCAAAGTTGGATTGAAAAACACAACTTTCAACATTTAAATCAGCGATGTGCTAACTGGGGAACGGAAATATTTCATACTGAAAACAAAAGAATGTGTGGCTAAGATGGAAATGTTCAGCTTGTTCTATACGAATCGGTTTTATGTGAAGACCAGAGGTCTGCTCGTTTCCTACTGAATTTAAAAAAATATTACTCCTAAAGACAGAGCACATTTAAATTATTTACACCAAATTGGCATTAAATGAAGAACAGCAGCACTGTCCTATAGTTCTACCTGTGGTTTGTTCCTGTCATTTGTTCATTATGGATGTCACATATACTCCACATTAAAGTCGAGAACAACACTAACAGCATATCTCTGAATGTGGGAGGAATCTCAGGAAGAGTTTCAAGGTCAGCTAGAATGAGACCACAGACAGGAATTCAAGTGAAGTTCCAGTGCCGCGAGGCAACAATACAGCAAACTGCTTCATCATTCATCACGCCATCATTAATGAATATTCACAAGGTTAAATCATTGGAATATTTTATAGACAGACAGACAGACAGACAGAGCACCATATAAAATAGATAGATACACATACTCCAGCAGCAGCATACTGATAAAAAACAATATTAAATTAAAGAATGATAAAAATGCAAATATGGCCTGAATATTTGTCTCCAAAGGGACATCTGGCAAATAGAACTTTATTTATTGTAATTACTGGAGACATAATGATGTTTGAGGCAATTTCATAACAATAAGTTTGCAATTTCCTTATCAATACCTACTGTATTTTTAATTACTGCCTTGTTATTCTTAATGCACCTCTCCTACTCTTTGACTGAAGGAACCCTTTATATAAACGATTATATGCTCGCTCTCTACTTATACAGAACTTTGGGGTACTGTTTACTATAAAAAAAGGTGCTATATAAAACCAAGTGAGGTCTTTTACATTTGAATTGTTAGTGATGGTCTTTTCCAGGGGCCTTTCAGTATTTTTCACTTCCTTTTTAATGTTTTCTGTCACATGAAGAGGCTATGGAGACAAAGTCAAAGTCAAACGCAATTATCGGGTTACTGGAGCCAGAAAAAATGTACTGACTCCAACCAACTACATGCATTTCTCGCTGTTTTTATTTTTCTCTTTATTATTATTTATTTTTTTTAAAGAGATTCTGTAAAAATCCAAATTTCCCCCTCAGGACAAATAAAGTTCTATCTATCTGTTACAGACTGCGATTCATATCTATCTACCTAAATGCAAATTGTAATATAATGTGTTAAAATTTCCAATTTTACATATTAATACTAATTTAATAAAAATATTTTTTCTTTTAGCCTTTTGATAAAAATAGTTTATTTTCTTAATCTTGTAGATTTGCCTTTTTGTTTGATGTTACTCGATGTTTACAACTTCTTTAATAAATACGAGGGATATCCAGAAAAAAAGGTTACAAGTGCCCTGGAGGGTGCAGGGAATTTTTTTTTTCGAAGGTTGGCATACCTGCGTGTAGGGGGGTCCTAACGGTCAAAATAAGCCCGGGACGGCGTCAGTCAGTTGTGAAATGTCATCACAGCAAGCGAGTTCGTCAACCCCTGCTGAGGCCGTTTGCTCCACCTACCGCCGATGCGAGATTCGTTCGGTCATCAAGTTCCTCACTTTGCGTCGCAAATCCGCGGCCGAGATCCATCGTCAGCTTGTGGAAGAATTGTGAAAGAATTCTTGGGTGGGAAATATTTTTCCAACGATAAGGAGGTGAAGGAGACAGTGGAGAAGTGGCTTTCGGAGGTGGAGCGGAGCGTATTCAACGAGGGTATAAAAAAGCTGGTGCCCAGGCTGAAGAAGTGCATCGAAGTTGACGGCGATTATGTTGAGAAATAAACACATATTTTGGAACATACCCTGTAAATTTGGTTGAAATATATTCATTTTTCGATTTTTAACAGCCGTTGTAACCTTTTTTTCTGGATATCCTTCGTAATATAAAAAAAAAATCACGCACACACAATGGCATCACTACAGCCTTTAAACCCAAACTTTAACAGGTTAGGGGTGCTAATCAGTCACCAGATGATTCATGTTGGCAGTGACGAAATGCTTTGCATCTTGTACTGGATGTCATGCGCTTTCATTCAGCATAATACAAGTCTAATTATAAATAGAGGAGTCGGCAGGACCAGAAATTGAGGAGTCGGAGTCCAAGGTTTCGTGTCCCGACTCCACCACCCTGGCCACATGGTCATATATCTTACTGTTAACACATGGGTCATATTTTCTTAGAGATTATATAGCACTTTTCCTTCATCTTCATCCTACAGCTTCAATATTTGTGGATTTTGATAACTTTTTATTTTTTAGTCTTGCACATTACTTTTAAACTAGCTCTACATGTAAAAATTTGTCCTACCTTATTTTTTTTTATAGTTTTTCACATCTGTTCTAATATTCCTTCGTTCCTTTCTTGTATACAAAGTATAGTGAAAGTATTGTAATCGTCCAAAAATTCAATGTTGAGATTTTGATGAATCTCAACGTTTTAGACCTCCCAGACTTTCTTATATACGAAGTATAGGGAAAATATTGGAATCCTCTACAATTTCCATTTCGAAATTTTGATGAATCTCGATGTTTTAGATGTCCCCGAGTCTGAAAATACCATTTTTGGAATTATGTCTGCCTGTCTGTGTGTGTGTGTATAAACACGATAACTTGAGTACGCTTTCACTTCGGTCAACCAAATTTTGCATACAAGTATTAAGTACAATGCATAGATTCTTATCAACTTTTGAGCTATTTCTGCTAAACAGAAGTGGTACTTTACATTTTATTCATGCAGCTGCAGAGTCCGATTTATTCAATTTAACTTCTATATATACAGTAATCCCTCGCTATATCGCGCTTCGACTTTCGCGGCTTCACTCTATCGCGGATTTTATATGAAAGCATAACTAAATATATAACGCGGATTTTTCGCTGTTTCGCGGGTTCTGCGGACAATGTGTCTTTTTACTTCCTGTATATGCTTCCTCAGTTGGTTTGCCCAGTTGATTTCATACAAGGGACGCTATTGGCGGATGGCTGAGAAGCTAACCAATCAGAGCACGCAGTTAAGTTCTCCTGACTGAGAAGCTAACCAATCAGAGCACGCAGTTGAGCTCCTGCGTGCTGAATGCAGTGTTAACCAGGAAGTCTCATCTCGCTCATTCAGCATCAACGTGTTTCGCTGTGTAAAGAGTTGTGCTCTTTAGTGTTTATCTTTGTGCATAGTCAAGCCCTTCATTATGGCTCCAAAACGATCTGCTACTGCTTCAGGGGCCGTGCCCAAGCGCAAGAAGAAGATGTTAACGATTGCCGAAAAGGTAAACGTTTTGGATTTGTTGAAGGCTACGATTCTTTTTATTTAAAAAGTAGGAAAGGAATATAAGATCTACGGCTGCAGCGTCCTTTTAACCAGGGTGCAAAACGAGTTGTAAGTGGATGTAATAAGGCAGTAGTCTGGATGGAATCTGCTTTAGGGATTTGGATTGAAGACTGCCAGAAGAAGAACAACGGCAGTGCTACACAATCGCCTGAAGTGGCTCCTTTACAAGGGCTGTAACGCTCTCCTTTGTTGTGCAGTAAAATTAAACTCATTGTTATCGGACAAGTCATCGTGTCATTGTTGGTGAGTAACCATAATTAATTTTCTTCTTACAGTGCTTAGTACATGTAT
>JANRMT010062810.1:15076094-15106052 GCA_026402145.1 Polypterus bichir lapradei
TGTCATTGTTGGTGAGTAACCATAATTAATTTTCTTCTTACAGTGCTTAGTACATGTACGTACGTTTAGTGTCACTGTACACACATTTACTGTACTGTATACTATTTTTCTTGCATTGTACGTATTTATTGCTGGTGACCTGTCTATCGTAATGGCTGTAACATATGTGATATCGGAGACACTCAATAGCTTTAAAATAATATTTAGGTTTTACTGTATATAAACAGTGTGTTTATATACATAATTTCAATGAATCTTACCTAATATCTAAGAGAATACAAAGGGATTATGCTGTATAACTCTGCGGGGAATATTTATAAACAGTGCGGGAGAGTTTATAAGGGCTTAAAATATAAAAAAAAACAATCCAAACATATGGTTTCTACTTCGCAGATTTTCATCTTTCATCTAAATTAAGAGTCCAACACCTGTGTCCATTACACAATTCACAAAACTAAAGCAAGGTGAAGATCTCGGTGATGTTGATCTTCTAGGGTCCACCAAACACCTTGATGGTGCTCTCTGCTGAGGCAGAATGAGAGCAACAACAAGCCATGGAATTATAAAACGAGTTATATTAACAACAGAAATCATTTTCTAATTATGAAAATTGTCAGAGTGGAATTGTTTGGAGTTTGAGACCCCCCAACTTAGCAGGTCATCTGTTGCCTCACTTCATATCCCGTTTTGATGTCACTACATTGGTTACCTGTGTCATTCAGAATTGACTTTAAAATACTGCTTATGGTTTACAAAGCCTTAAATAATCTCGCTCCATCTTATATATTGGAGTGTCTGACATCTTATATTTCAAATCGCAACCTTAGATCTTCAAATGAGGGTCTGCTTAGAATTCCAAGAGCTAAACTTAAAAAAACTGGTGAGGCGGGTGGCCTTCTGCTGGTATGCACCTAAAATCTGGAATAGCCTACCAATAGGAATTCAAAAGGCTAATACAGTGGAGCACTTTAAAAAACTGCTAAAAACACATTACTTTAACATGGCTTTCTCATAACTTCATTTTAATTTAATTTTGATGCTCTGCATATTCAATTAATTATCATTACTATTCATGGTGGCTCCGTAATCCGTACGAACCCCTACTCTCTCTTCTGTTCTTTTTCCGGTTTTCTGTGGTGTTGATCTGCACCAGCACCATCTGATCAAAGCACCGTGATGTCCCTACTTTGATGAATTAAAGGGCAGAAGTCCACGTGACCATCATCATCAAGTCATTCCTTGAGAACTCTGAATACAATGAGGACTGGTCATTTATGTTAGGTAGAATGCCTATTGTGGCCTCAGAACCCCTGCAGATTTTATTTTTTCTCCAGCCGTCTGGAGTTTTTTTTTGGTTTTTCTATCCACCCTGGCCGTCAGACCTTACTTTTATTCTATGTTAATTAGTGTTCTCTGATTTTAATTCTTACTTTGTCTTTTATTTCTCTTTTCTTCATCATGTAAAGCACTTTGAGCTACATTATTTGTATGAAAATGTGCTATAGAAATAAATGTTGTTGCTGTTGTTGTTGTTTTTATTTGGCTGCCGTTTCAAGCAAAAAAGAAGCAATTCAGAGGATTGTTAAATAGCAAAGGTAATTAAAATGAAGGTAAAAGAAGTCGATTAACAGCAGAAATTGGTTACTGATTAAGAAAGTGGCAGGAAGGAAATCCTGCAGCCAATATAGCCCTCCGTGGTCGGAGCTGAAGACCCCTGATTTATGGCATTCTTCTGGATATATAAGAGAAAAGTAAGATGGCTCGGCAAGTCTGATTTCAAACAGGGCATCAGAACAATTCTGACGAGAACAAAGCCTGCCAATCTTCTCCACCTAAGATCTCCAAAATAGCACCACGTCAAGTTCCGAGGGTCCCTAAATTCCTAAAAATGTAAAGGGGGAATAAGGATTTAATGGAGAAGTGAAAGTCAAGTAAACACGTGCAGCAAAACGGTTTGTACTGCTGGCCAACTGCTCTAGGAGTGCAATGCTGTATATTGTGTTCGATTTTCTTCAGTATGTGAGATTAAATGGCAACTGTAAATTCGTAATGGGTAAGCAGGTACATAGAACTTTATTTTTCCCAATGGGGAAATCTGAGCTTTGGTAAAAAGCTAATAAACAAATAAATATTATCTCCAAAAATTCCGACGTGAGTGTCAGTAGGCTTTCCGCCCTAGGAGCTAAGTTACCCGAACTATTCTAGAACATTTCAGTATATTATTTACCGCACTGATGCTGATCTTTCTGAACAAAAAATAGGTCATTATGATAGCAATTGACAAGCAGAATTCATAATTCATGGCAGAATTACAGTATTTGAGGGTTCTTCTAGAGCAGGGGTTGCAAAGTCCGGTCCTGGAGGACCACCGTAGCTGCAGGTTTTCATTCTAACCCTTTTTTTAATGAGTGCCCTGTTTGTGCTGCTAATTAACTTCTTATGAATTCATTTTAATTGAATTGCTTTTTTAAGATTTGTTCCCCTGAATGCCTTCATCGTTCCTCTGAATTGCTTCATTTCTTTCCTTAAATGGCACCCAAACAGAAATACAATGTGAAGTGAGGGAGACATCAGAAGGCCAACTAAGTCAGGGCCTCACACTCCAACCAGCTGCTTAATGAGGTGCCGAGTCTTGTCGTTAATTAAACCCGCTCTTTAATTCCGTGGCTTGTTGTTGTTCTCGTGGTACACTAGCGGACATTTTTGAAATTGTTGATTTTCCCTTTCTAAGAGCGCTGGGGACCTGACAAGATCTATATTCCTGAGATATTCATCTTTCTTTATTTTCACATATTGTATGATGGACGCCAGTTGTTTTGGCTCATTTTGTATCTCATTATTGTTTGGCTGCCAATTAAGGAAAACGAAACAGTTAAGGGGTCTGAGTCTTCAAGAGTAAGTCGATTCAAATGAATTCAAAAGAAGTTAATTAGCAGCAAAACCAGATCACTCATTAAGAAAAGGGTTAGAATGAAAACGTGCAGCGACGATGACCCCTGTTCTAGAGTGCTTCTTTCTCTGGCAAGATTTGGTTCAAAAACTAATCAGCACATCATCATCTCATGACAGGCTTAAATTTCCATCCAGCCTTTTTAGCTCGAGAGCGTCCTCAAGAAACATGTTGACGCACACAGACAGACCGATACACAGTCATCATCGAGATATTAATGTTTTCGGTATCAGGGGACCCTAAATCATCAAGATCCGTTGAAAACCGGTGACCGAACTTTTTGACAAATCTAAAGCTTTCATTCTTCCCCCATAAACGACAGGTTATAGTGGGGGTGGGCGAAGGGCAAAAACAATCCTGTTTAAAATATGCACACGAATTACGGAAAATAAAAAGAGCAGTCGCTGTCACAGTCAGACATTATAAAGGCATAATGCCGGTAGAATTAAGGAGCCCCAGTAGAATATCTTAAAAACACTTCTGCTCAATAATTCGTTAGCTGTAAGTGCGTACTTAATGGTGGCGTGTCACAGAAAGGATGTGCAGTGCGCTCATAATGGCTACCAGTTTCTTTCTTCATTCTCTCCCTGGCTACTGCCTCCAGTGGGTTGAGGCGGCCTACATGTGTGCACTGCAGTAAAATGATCCCAACAGGACTGACTCCTGCCACCCACCCACCGCTGAAGAGATTCTAGTTCTGGTCAACATCTGTGTGACGTTTGCACGTTACAAAATTAGAGCAATCAAGACGAGGAAGAGGCCGTTCGGCCCAACAAGCTCATTATTCCTATTCACCTGGAACAGGGTTGGGCAATGTCGGTCCTGGAGAGCCGCAGCGGCTGCAGGTTTTTGTTCCAACCCAGTTTCTTAATGAGAAGTCAATTACTGCTTAAGTGACATTTTAATGCTTCCTTTTAGTGGTCTCATTTGTTAAGGTTTCCCCACCCTTAACTGCTGATTTCAATCTTAAAAAACTGCATTCAGTGCTTTAATGGCTCCTTATTAGCAAAAAGATGTAAATGACAAAGCAGCCAGCAGTTCTCCATCTAGCGTGTTTCTATTTACATCTCTTGTGTGTGTGTCCATCATGCACTGTTTGATTTAATAAAAACTTAAAATGATCCATTTTAGGCTTCAAATCATTTGGATGATATCCTTGGAAAGGAAAAAATCTACAATATAAAAACCTTACATTGCAGACTAGCAAGCCATAGAATTAAACAAGGTCCAAGATTGGCTTATAATTAAGGTGTAGTGGTGGCTCTGAGGCAAGGGATCTGCACTGCCAGTCGGAAGGTTGCCGGTTCGAATCCCGTAAATGCCAATAGGGACTCTGCTCTGTTGGGCCCTTGAGCAAGGCCCTTTACCTGCAACTGCTGAGCGCTTTGAGTAGTGAGAAAAGCGCTATATACATGCAAAGAATTATTATCAGCTAATCTTCACTCCATGGGTGACAGCAGGGCCTTCAGCTGTATAGCGAGCGCCCAGACTCTGGAATGACCTACTGAAATTAATCAGGTCAGCTGACTCCATGAATTCTTTTATAAAACAAGTCAAAACTCATCTGTTCAGGAAGGCTTTTAGCTCTACTTGACTTTATTACCCTTCTCTCAGTTTACCTCTCTGTCAAGATGCTCATGTAACCTGTGTGTGTGTGTGTGTGTGCTGGACCATCAATTGTGTTGTCTGTTAGGCTTTTCTCTGAATTTACTGTCTTACTCTTCTTTATTTATTATTCTGGTTTAGTACAATGCTATATACCGTATACCCTGCTGTTCTTTCTTAAACTCTGTGAAGTGCCTTGAGCATGGGAAAGGTGCTATATAAATAAAATGTATTATTTTTTATTATTAAAGAATTATTATTATTAAGCAATAATAATAATAATAATAATATAATAATAATAATAATTCATTACATTTATATAGCGCTTTTCTCAGTACTCAAAGCGCTATCCACACAGGGAGGAACCGGGAAGCGAACCCACAATCTTCCAATTGGGTTGGAATGAAAACCTGCAGCCATTGCGGCCCTCCAGGACCGACATTGCCTACCCCTGACCTAGAATGTCTAAAATAACATCAAGTTGAGTTCTCCCTGTTCTTTTGTACAAGTATGTGCTTTCCTTCCAAGACCCCTCCATCCATCTCTGACACCTAGTTTAATAACAATACTACATTTTATTTATATAGCAGGGAAGCTACAGTCGATCCCAGCAAGCGCTGGATGTCCAGATTACAGAGCAATTCAAAAAGATTCATCCGATTTCAAAATGATTTATTTCACTTGTAAATCGTAACAGAACAATGCAGTAAATTGTAAACTGTTTAGATGAAGTGCTCACTATGACCTCCTTCAGCTGTACGGACAACATCAACACGATAGTCAAATTCACCCCATACTCGATTGAGCGTGTTGTTTTGTGCAAAACGCTTTCTGCTCAGGGGTTGCAATCTCCTCGTGGACTGAAACTCTGTGACCCCCCTCTTTCAATTGGTATGTGATTGGTTCCTAGATGCCTCACGGCTGTAAAAATATGGCACTTTGAAATCGGATGAAACTTTTTGAATCACCCTGTATACTGAATGGCATCTTTAAATTGAAACTTCTGATCGAGTGTGGGGGTTTAAATGCGTTCTGAGACAGATTGGCATGCCAGCCTATGTTGCTCCCTGTTTTGTGCCAAGTGTCACCAGGACCAGCCACTGCTCCTCACTACTCTGAAGTAAAATTATCCAATTAAAAAAAAAAAAAAAAGGTGGATAAACCTGTGAACCTGCCATCACACGTGAGAAGTGTGAAGCCCACCTGATAAGTTCAGACTAAACTCTTCCGACTTCCTCAGCCAAGTGATTAAGGGGGTGTTAGGATTCTAATTGGGGGGAAAAACTGATCTGGAGTGTACCAGAGTGAAGGGAACAAAAAGGTGATCAGACCAACAGCGTTGGATGGGTCAGATACCTGGGAAGTTAAAAAGGTGCATGGAAGGAACCTGGATGCTACAGAAATGAGAAGGTTGAGATTAATGTGAGGAGTAGCAAAGTTTGGAAAGAGCAGGAGTGTGGGAATCAAAGTTCCAGTTAAAACTGGGGAAATCTGCATGAAAAAAATACAAGAAGGTTAAAATTGATATGGGAATGTAATGGGAAGAAAGGTAAAAACACTTAAGGAGATGAATAACGGATATGGAGGTGTCTACACCACATACGAGAAAGTGGACTGTGTGAAAGGGGGGCATCTAATGGAGAAAAGGGTATCAGGCTGGTCAGATATTGCGACCGTACGTGAACGTGAGAAAAGCTTAGGAAGAAGAATACGATTGTATGGAAACCCCCACGTGTTCCCCGACCTGTGGTGTGGTGGAGTGGACCCTGCTCATGGAACAAGCAATAACGCTGCAAAACTCCAAACCGTCCATCCAATTTTTCTAACTCGCTTATCCAGTCCAGCATCGCCGCACATGACGCAAAGCGCGACAATAACAAGTCAATCACATGGCAGCATTTCTCTCCTTTGCAAAAGAACCCACCGGCCATTCTTGCCCACCCCCGATTGTGGAGGGGGGGGGGGTGGAGGTACTGGTGAACAACGCGAAGCTGGCTGGCGCAGATGACAGCTCCCCTTAAACTGGACGCTAAATGAAGTCACTCGGCCGCTCGACGGCCACGCCAGCTTCTTCTTCTTTTTTTTTTTTTTTTTTCACCCCCGAGCCGCCACCCCCTCCTTCTCCCGGGGGATCACACGCGTCGATCGCCACAGCTGACGGAGAGGCCGCCCCTCGACACCCCCAAAACGGAGCGGCACTCCCGCAACACCTCAGACAGATACAAGCTCTTCTTCATTCCACAAGCGCTTCAATAAACACCCCCCGTCTTCCACCCCCAACCAAAATAAAAGCAGCAGCTTATTTTTTTTTATTATTTCAATGACCACACTGAAAATTAAAACTCACCTCCTCTCCACGCTTCCTGGGTTGCCGTGGCGCTAATTTCCACACCTCATATCCCCCCTCCGCATTTGGAAAGGCTGTCTGTTTATTTTAATGTTTACAAATGGTGGTTTAGGAGATCAATGGGTGGGAAAACGCTAGAAGTCTGAGCGGTGCGCTTATTGGTTTGGGTCAGAAATGCAATTGAGAAGAGAAAAAAAAATCACAAAACGAAAGAAAGGAAAAAAAACACCTCGACGAAACTGATTATCATAAATCCCCCCTTGTGTTTAGTAGCTGCAGTGGCGGAGATTGTCGAGATAAGCAATTTGAATTTACAAGGCATTGACGATCCAGGAAAACAGAAGGTGCACTTTGGAACTAAAAATGAACCGAGGATGAGGTCATGCTTCTGAAAAAAAAAAAAAAATTACAGGCTGACATCACTGGCAGCCAATCACGGCGTGCGCCTCAGGGGCAGGGTGACGTCATACGCAGATTAAAGGGAAAAGGCCGCTTCTCGGAGCGACGGCGAGCTTCTTAAAGAGAAACACCTGCTTGGTTTCGCGCCGGGCCCACGCTTGACTGCGCGCACGCGTTCGCCGGGCATGGCTCGTCTCGTTTGAAAAAGGCAAAAAAAAAAACAGGCCTTTTAGGCGGCGAGATGTTAATTGGAAACAGGAGATGCGATAAAAGCGGCGGAGAACGTCACAAGCCGGTCATGGAAACATTGACAACCCACCTTGGAACTTGTAGGTGTACAGTTTGCGGTAGTACTATATAGGGGTGGGAAAGGTGGGAGCGCATTAACACTGAAATGGAGCGACATGTGGTTTTACTCCATACAAACACGCACACTTTTCATGAACATCAAATAAAGTTCTGTCTATCAATCACAGTGCACCGCAGGTTTGACTTTGTGTCAAATGATCAGTTGCCCACCGAGTCCCAAATGAGACACTGTGATGGACCGTCAGCTACGGCACTATGGCCATGTGGCGTGATTCCCTGAGGGTGGTCCAGCTCGCAGGATCCTCATTGCTGAGGACCCGAGTGGCTGGACCAGGCCAAGGGAATGCCCATGTAACACCTGGTTGTGGCAGATAGAGGGTTATTTCTGGGGGGTTGCCAACCAAAATCCTGAGCTGTTTCGTTGTGTGGTGGGTGCGGCAATGTGCTGTACCAGTGTATGCTGCCCAACCTGTCTTGACCTGATGTATCAATCATATAGCGCAGCGTTTCTCAACCTTTAAGTATTTGCGATCCGAGTTTTCATAACAGTTTTAACATTTTTTTGAAACGTAGATGCATATTTTATTATACCTACTTAACTTTTATCATCACAGGACCATCTTAATGTATGGGCACACTGGGCATTGGCGAGGGGCCCACAATGCTTCTGATGTCTATGTATGTTTCAGTTTTGCTGTCCAAACAGGGGCCCCAATGCACTACTTTGCCTGTGGGTCTATGATGCTGTTAAGATGGCCCAGTGAATGGATAAGAAGGCACATTGATATTTGTACTGAGTAGTAATTGATGTACGAACCTCATTCAGAAAAGCTCTCTATTTCTCTCTATCTCTCTCTCTTTCTCTCACTCTGTCTCTCTGATCTGATCCAAAAAATGATTGGTCTTGTATTTTAGTATGTTGTAATATAGCGGCCGAATGTTGTACATTGGGTGTTACCGTCATCAGGCTCGTTTTCATCTTTTTGATTTCAAAAAGCTAAATATCACATAGCAACTGCGGTGGGCTGGCGCCCTGCCTGGGGTTTGTTTCCTGCCTTGCGCCCTGTGTTGGCTGGGATTGGCTCCAGCAGACCCCTATGACCCTATAGTTAGGATATAGCGGGTTGGATAATGGATGGATGGATCACATAGCAACATACTCTCTGATCCCTAGCTGGCGGCTGGAGGAGGCAGTTGGCCACACACCCGGTATGTTGCTGTGGGTGCCGCAGGATTTTGGACTCTCTTCATGATGCTTTTCCATGCTTTATGGCCTAGGGCGATGGTCCTGGCCTGGTTCAGGTCGAGTTGCCGGGTCTTCAGATTTTCCTCCACATGTTTGGTCCATGTTTTGTTGGGCGCATTCATTGTGCAGTGAATGGAGAGAGTGTGTGTGTGTGGTGGTAATAATAATAAAAACTAGCTGTCCCTTGCAGCTCCGCCTGTGTAGCAGTGAAACAGGACAAACTTTAAAAATCAATAAAAAAAAATGTAATTTTTATTGAGAAGAATTTATATTGACAGCTTTCGTATCCAAGTGCCTCTTGATATACGATATTTTGGTTTTGGAGAATGTATATGTGATCTCTTTGCCAAAAACGTAAAACGCTGGTAAGGTATCTCTGGCCAAGCAGAAGCCAGGTAGATACTGTAGATAGATAGATACTTTATTAATCCCCAAGGTATGCTCCAACGTCAAATATTGCCACTGTATCTGATCTTGTTCACCTCTGACGGTCCCCCACATGGGAGGAAGAGCACATGGCCGTAATATCTGCCAATGAGCAGGTACCCTCTAAAATACAAATAGCTCTGATCTCTCTCTTAATAATGTCAAACGTTACTCTTTAACAATCTCTAGATGATAATGTGTGCTGAACAAACATCTATCGCTAGCTAAGTGGAGACGAGGTGCGCTCCAACATGTGGCGTGAGGTAGAGTGACTCGAGCGGTGGCTGGCACATGAGTGACGAGGATGGCCCCGCCCAGGTCCCTACTCTGAGGTCCTGCTTCCCTCTCCCCTTGGCCTGCACTATCTCGGATTCACGCAAATAAATCGGTGCCACAACCAAACTACAGTATACTATGTACAAAATCAACCAGAATGTTCAAGTATATTACAGAAAAAAAATGGTCTAAATCCGTTAAGTAGTTCTCTCGTGGAAAGCAGACAGACAGATGTTGGATTGTATATATATAGAGAGTGAGATAATAATAATAACCCCATGCGCAGAAGGTTGTGAAACCCTTTCATGTCAACAATCTATATTACAACATGAAAAGAAATGATTAAATATGGCAGTTACTTCAGTAAGTCAATCAGATGACATATTGAATTTGACTCTAAAGAGAACGATTATAACAGTACCAAGAAATGGTACTACGGCGGTGTAAGAATAGGAACGGAAAGCGGTGCATTGCCTTTGTGAACCGTTTGTGTCAAGAAATAACCCACTGATAGGAACAGGCCGTTGCCGGATCCCGGAATAGAGATGACGTTGTACAAAAACCCGTCGACAGAGAAGATACTGTCGTTCATTTTATAACAAAGGCTTAGGAAACAACCGTCACAGTATAACGAAAATAGCAAGGTGTATGGGAGGTGGCAGGCAGCGTGGGGAAGGGTTTGGAAGAGGACGAATAGGAATTGAGAAATGCCGTGTCGGCTGCGTGTGGGCGGGACCGGTTTTGAAGAGGATGGAACACGGTAGTCCGAAGGAGGAATAGGAATCGAGAAAAGCGACATGAGGGTGTATGGGAGGCCGCAGGCAGCGTGGGAAAGGGTTTGGAAGAGGACGAATAGGAATCGAGAAAGGCCGTGTCAGCTGTGTGTGGGCGGGACCGGTTTTGAAGTGGAAGCAGGACGAACCAGAAGAGAAATATATATATATAAGAGATGTTGGAATATAGCAGCCGAATGTTGTGCATTGGGTGTGACCTTCGTTAGGCTCACTTTAATCTTTTTGATTTCAAAAAGCTAAAAATCATATAGCAACATACTCTCTGATCCCTAGCTGGCGGCTGGAGGAGGCGGTTAGCCACATACCCGGTATGCTGCTATGGGTGCCGCAGGACTTCGGACTCTCTTCATGATGCTTTTCCATGCTTTATGGCCCAGGGTGACAGTCCTGGCCTGGTTCAGGTTGAGTTATTGGGTCTTCAGATCTTCCTCCACTTGTTCACTCCACTTTTCCTTGGGTGCAGTCCCTTGTATCCGCCACTGGGTGGATCGCTGTTTCCAGAGAAGTCTGTGTGGTGGCCTGTTTGTGCCCATTCTGCACATGTGGCTGAACCACCTCAGACTTCACTGCTAGGTTTGCCTGTAAGGGATGTTCAGTAAATTATCTCAGGGTGGACTTGAAATCACAAAATAACACTACTTTCAAGTATATAAGATAACAACTGGACATAGGAGAAGGTCTCATGGAAGATGCTAAGAGCTGAATTTACACTGTGTGGATGAGATGGTCCAACCCATTGTGTTGTCCAGCTTGGAGTGCTGCAAGAGACAAAGCGATAGATAAATGGATGGATGGATGCCTACTTTATTAATCCCATCACAGAAATCCAATAGCTCAAACACATCAGTAAAAATTGTGAAAAAGTATTATAAAAACAAGGAGAACAAATATGAATAAATAGTAAAAAGTACAAATTGGTCAGTTGTTATGGAGTGGGAATATAGACAGGTGACCAGGTCATGAATCACTCGTTATAAAATCTCACAGTAGTAGGAACAAATGATTTTGTAAAGTGTTCTGTTCTACGTGCAGTGAGAGAAGACGACTGCTACGTTTATTTCCCCGACCTGCTAAAATGTGGTGGAGAGGGTGACTGCTATGGTCAAGGATGGTTCTGTCTGTACCTTATTTCCCATCCACCTTTACATCACAATTCCCAACAAGTCCACAGTCCTGCCCGGCACCGAGCCAGCCTTTTTCACCAGCTTGTCCAACCTGTCAAGGTTCTTATCTGCCATACTGTCTCCCCAACAAATGGCAGCGAAAAAAAGGACCCTGGCAACGGCTGTCTGATAAATAAATGGCAGCAATTCACTACATACGGGGGACATTTAAAAGTTTCTGTACTTTTATATTTTCCTTAGAAATGGTGAAGGTGGGAGGAGTCATAATTAATTGTGTCTGAGAGTGTCATGTGACTAGTTCTGTCTGGAAGGTGACTTATGTAGACTATGTAGAAAAGTGATGTCATTTGTTTTTGAAATACTTAATACATATAGTTAAAATAAAGTGCGGAAACGTTTTGACGTCCCTCGTATGTGGAAAGATCTGAGACTTATGATGTAAAAGAGCCTGCACTGCCCCTACCAGTAGAGGACATCTGTGTTCACAGACCAGTCCAGTCTCTCATCAAGGTGGACATCTACAGATCTTTATCAGTCTGCACAACCTCAATGTCCTCCCCTCAGATGTTAACAGCCTAAAGGGTGAACTCAGAACCTCCAAAATTTACAATTATCTCTTTGGAGCAAACACTTTTTATGATGGAAATTACAATACATATTGCGGCGGACGGCCAGCTGCTCAACCTGACCGGGACACCCAAAATTGGAAAAGGTTGGGGGAAGGCAGCTACTGTGGATCACTGCCTCCCCCAAGACGCTAGATGGCGAGTTCCCTGCATCATAGCGGTAACCCGGATTGCCACAGTGCATATTGGAATCTGTAGTTCGGCATCACAGCCCGGCTGGGTACTGTGGGTGCCGCCAGGAAACACTGCAGGAAGATCTGGGGATTTGTATTTCCCATTTAGCCCAGAAGTACTCCCAAGTCACGGGGTCGGAAGCCGCAAAGTACTTCCGGACTGAAGAAAACCTCAAGTCCTCCATCTGACCCGGAAGTGCTGGCCAGTCACGGGGACGGAAGAAAGAAGCACTTCTGGATCAAAGACTATATAAAGGACTACTGAAGACCCAGCAAGTGAGCCGGAGTTGGGAGGTAGAAGGACAGAGCTTGCTGGGAGGAGGGGAGGAGAGATTTGTGCATTGTTGTTTTGCCTGTGTATGGTGGCGGAGGTGCTTTTGGGCACTATTTCAAGAAGAAAGAGAATTAAAGACCTTCTTGGTGATTTTACCCTGTGTTCAGTGTGTCTGTCTGTTGGGTTGAAAGGGGCAACAGCGACCCCTAGCGTCTTACAATAGACATACAGTAAAAACTCGGTTTTCTGTCACTGGATTAACCGTCAATCTCTGTTAACCGTCAGCGCAAAAAAAAAAAATTTAAAGAGCTGTATGTTTACTTGTGACGTTTACCCCTACGTATTTGAACTGATCTGCGATGATTAAAGGGAAGGTGTCCAATCTAATATTGTGTGCTGGAGAGTTCACTGGAAAGAGCAGGGCCGGATTAAGGTGGGTGCTATGGATGCTGCAGCATTAGGCCCATTCCTGAAATAGGCCCAGATGAAAACAGACGAGAATTTTCCGGAAGCTGAACAGTTTTCCTTTGCTATATTAACCTCAAAATAATTCTTAGAATGAAATTTGGAGTCCGACGTTCGGACGCCTAGGCACAGCGTTATTTATTATACAGTTACTATTGTTCTTTGCGCTGTGACGTAACTATAACGTCGTTGTGTTTATTGTTAACCGAAAATTTCAAGTTAATGTTATCAATTTTACGTTAAACAGTTTACTTAATAATTTAGCTGCGTTTTTTGCAATATCTTGGGGATTCTTGCCACTTTATTATTGTTCGGTAAGTACCACGTAGTAAATTTTTCACCTAGAAAGTTAGTTGTACAGTAAAAATCGATGGCTATTTAAATGATTATCTGTAAAGGTAAAACTAAAAGCTGGCCCGCGGGCCCGGCATGGATGTTTAGAATTTTTAAAATCCTCGACAGGATTCTGGTCTATTATGAAATTTAAATCGTGGACAAATTTTTACCCTCAAGACCCTGAACTGAGTCACTTTGTACCCAATGTCTCTGCAAATTCATTTTTTCTTACTCTGTTTCGTAAGAGAATTGCGAAATTTTGTGTATTTCATTGGTAGGTTTTCTGCATTAAGTGCACTTTTCAGACAATTGCTATTGAATGTTTATGTTACATAGTTTGATGTTAATCTCGAGTTGTTACGATACTACGTCGTTATTATTATTCATGTTCAATAAAGGCTGGCTGGTTGCGTCACAAGCAATTAAGGCTCCTTGGTCGGTCTGAGTGCGCATGTACGGTGAGTGTCAAATGCATATGCACCAATGCCGAGAAAAAATAGGCCTTTTTTGCGCTGCAGCATCAGTCCCAATTTCATCTTAATCCGCCCCTGGGCAAGAGCTCACTTTTATTCAAATTAATTCTGACACCGGAAATCTTGTGAAATTCTGTTAGTGCTGTTAGGACTGCAGGCTCAGTATTTTGTGGGTCTGATATATACAGTACCATATCATCTGCATTTAGAGAAACTTTCTGATCCAGTCCTTCTCTGATAATCCCCGTTATTTCATAAGCATTTTGACAGTGAACTGCCAGTGGCTCAATGGCGATTGCAAAAAGCAGTGGTGACAAGGGGCATCCTTGTCTAGTACCATGATCTAGTTTGAGGTACTCTGAAATAATGTTGTTAATACAAACTGCACTTCTGGATTGTTATACAGCAGTTTGATCCATGCACGTACATTCGGGACAAACCCAAAATTTTTCCAAAATAGTAAAAAGGTCAAAAATTTTTTTTATATATTGTGAGGGATTGCCGGCCAACAACCCCAAACAGTCAGATGGAGCCATCCCTGCAACATGGAAGGGCCCCTAATTCCAGCAGGGCATCATGGAACTTGGAGTTTTTCACCACAGCCTTGCTGGATACCATGGGGGCCACCGGAGGACGCTGCAGGGAGGCCCAGGGACTTATACTTTCCTTATAGCCCGGAAGTAATTCACAATCACGGAAACGGAAGAAATGATATACTTCCGGGCTGAAGAAAAAGAGAAAATTACTTGACCCGGAAATGTTGGATAATCACATGGACTGAGGGCTCAGAAACACTTCCGGGTCAAGGAATATAAAGGACTGTGAGAGATCCCAGACAGACGAGCTGAGTTGGGAGGCAGGGTGGCTAAGCGTCTGGGAGCTTGGAGGATTGTTATTGGTTATTGTTTATTTGTTTATTGAGAATTGTGGAGAGGAGCGTGCTTTGTGCACTTATTATTATAATAAATAATAATTATTTGGACTTTTACCTGGTGTCTGACGTGTGGTCTGATGGTACAAGGGTGCGAGAAAGCCCTAATCTGTTAGTGCCCTACTACTGCCGTGCGGTACGCTGTGAGCTTTGCACATCGGAATGACTGTCCCTTCTGCTAGCGCGTAATGTTCTTCCCCAGCTCTACGTGTCAGGCCGCATTTTGAAAATCACAGTGTCAGTTACGTACATTAAAATTTAATAGTGTTTCGCAGCTTTTCTCTTTTGTTATAATTAATCTACTATACACTGTTAAGACCAATAATCGTAATGTGTGGTGTTGGAATTGTCACAAAAAATGAAATTATTAAACATTTCGGAAATGACAGAAGTGCTTCAAGTATTGCTTCAATTGACAGAGTAGGAAGAACGACAATGAACGATGTAAAGCGTGATGCCGACAGAATTGAAAAATATGTTGAAAATGGAAACCACTGACGGTAATGTTATTCTGTATTAATATTAATGTTCTTCTGTGCTGTAATTTTCTTTTAAAATTCTGTTACATTATGTTTTGTTAAGAAATGATGGGCTGCGCAGGAGCACAATGGGTTTCCGTTCTGTAAAGGGCGGACACGCCTCTCAGGAGATGAGTGACAGAAGACAGGAAGAAAGTTTTGAGTAGGGAGTCAGGAGACAATCGGCAGGAGTGTTTACAGGATAGAGAGGGACAGAACATGAGTGGCACGAGGTAAAGTGATTGGCAGGGAAAGCTTTATTTTATTGTTTTGGAGATGTGCTTCATAACCCAGATAACGGAGTAGAAGACAGGGCAACGTTTGTTACGGAATGAAGACTCCAAGTAAAACGTAGAGAACTCCAGTACCTCTGAGTTGTATTTTCTTATCACAATGGTTGTTACAATATTACTTGAATTAATAAATTTTGTTAATACTATATTATATTTTGTTAATATGGTTTGTTTTGTAAATAATTACGACTGTGCGGCAAACTAATCTGTTGTATATCATTTTTAAAGTTGCTGTTCTGTTATCTGTCTTTTCTCTTATCCGTCACGGCCTCGGATAATCAAGGTTTTACTGCATTATGGGAATCACATACATGGACCCCAAACAATGTAATACAGGACAAACTAGCAGTGATGCCAATCAGCTTCAATGGCACAGGCACATATTGAAAAGCCGGCTCAGTGGTGTCCATAGCATTAGCAACCTCAGTGGAAAAAGACCAAGATGGAGCCTGAAGACACAGTAATGCAACAAGCTGGAAATGAAGGAAGTCCGCCTAAAAGAGTGGTAAATGGAAGGCACTAAGTCAAAGAGTGAACGCTTTAGCCAGGGGGGGTCAAACTCTGATCCAGGAGGGGGTCGCAGTGGCTTCAGGCTTTTTTTTTGCTTCAACCACTTTCTTGCCCAGAGGGGACTGGGCGGTCTCTTGGTCTGGAATCCCTACAGATTTTATTTTTTTTTCTCCAGCCTCTGGAGTTTTTTTTTGTTTTTTCTGTCCACCCTGGCCATCGGACCTTACTTATTCTATGTTAATTAATGTTGACTTATGTTTATTTTTTATTGTGTCTTCTATTTTTCTGTTCTTCATTTTGTAAAGCACTTTGAGCTACATTTTTTTGTATGAAAACGTGCTATATAAATAAATGTTGTTGTTGTTGTTCTTAATGGGTAACCAGTTACTGCTGCTCATTTAGCATAATGAATATACTGTAATTATGATTGACTTGCTTTATTGTTTTTGGTTTTTTTTTTTCTTTAGCCAAATAGGGGTCTGCTCCAGAATGAGAGATTAGTTAATCCTAAATCTCAGAACGAATCCCAGCTCAGTTTAGTGTGATTTTGCACCAGTGGATTAGCTGGTTCCAAATTTTAATCAGCTCAGGCAATCCCAGATACACTGATCCGGATTAACGTACGTTCCCAGCAAAATTCACAAGCCCTTATGAGTGGAGCACTGAATGGTTGATTCCACAATGGGACTGCAAGTTTGAGATATCGAAGGGACAATCTTCATGCCAGCAAAGCAACATGCGTCGGTGGCAGTGCATGAAGATTATCTGCACGTCCGGGAAAAGAGGAGTAACAGCAGCCACATCGGCCAAGGAAAGGTACAGGTTGTGGAGGAATATCACTGAAGGAGTGAATGCATTAAACAGTTAATCGGTGAAGCCCGTGCAAAGTTTGGGTGGTAAAGTTTCGCATTGTGCAAAATGTCCCTTTACTGTACTAGAAACATTATATGCCTTGGGTGGCACGGTGGCGCAGTGGGTAGCGCTGATACTTCGCAGTTAGGAGACCTGGGTTCGCTTCCTGGATCCTCCCTGCGTGGAGTTTGCATTTTCTCCCCGTGGGTTTCCCCCAGGTATTCCGGTTTCCTCCCACAGTCCAAAGACATGCAGGCTAGGTGCATTGGCGATCCTAAATTGTCCCTAGTGTGTGCTTGGTGTGTGGGTGTGTGTGTGTGCCCTGCGGTGGGCTGGCGCCCTGCCCGGGGTTTGTTTCCTGCCTAGCGCCCTGTGTTGGCTTGGATTGGCTCCAGTGGACCCCTGAGACCCTATAGTTAGGATATAGTGGGTTGGATAATGGATGGATGGATTATATGCCCTCAAGTAAGCATCACATTCCAGCCATTTTTGCAATGTTGATGATATAAAAAAAAAGTCTAAGACCCATGGCAGTAAGTGTTCAGCATACAAGATGCTGTTCTAGTCGTCATACTTTGAGGGATGTGGAATGTTCTCCTGCCTGCACTGAAGACTGTACTGACCGGTGATGGCATCCAAAAGGAAGGAAAGGTTCATTTACCTTCATGTACAAATGTGCAAAGAGAAGACTCACAGTGCCCACTCTTTGAATGGTAGCGTAGCCTGTTCAAACGTGAGACCCTGGATATTTGGCCTGTGATCCTCCAGGAGGCATTACACTCCCCCCATCCCCGACACTGACGGGCTGAGACACAAGTTCAAAAAAGCACACCTTTATTCTTCAGTGGGGAAGGGTCTGTTTCTTGCTCCAAAATTCACAACACAGTACCCAGCACCAGATATAAATAAACACAGTCTTTTCTTCCTCTGTCTCCCTCTCCTCTCCTCCTCACAAGCGTTGTCCTCTACCACCCGACTCTGGCTCCCTGATTGGTGGTGAGACGGTTCCCTTTATAATGCACCCAGAAGTGCTCCAGGTGCTTCTCGATCTTCTTTCGGCTGCACTTCCGGGTGTGGCGAAAGAGGTTCCTCCAAGGACCCAGCAGCTCCTGCAGCACCCCCTGGTGGTGCCCATGGAGCCCAACAGGGCTACTCCAAACTACCAGTCCCAACATGCCCTGTGGGGATCCGTGGGGCTGCCCTCTAGTGTCTTGAGGGAGGTAACGTCCTGAATACAGTCTCTCCCTCTGTCCTTCCACCCAGGTGGCATCCCGGGCCAGGTGATGCTCCTGGCCATCTGTCACAGGCCTCGGCATTTGAAATTATGTGCGTGTCGTTTCATATTATCTTAAGATTGGAGAAGAGGGCACATTGATATTTGTACCGAGTATTTGATATACAGCCATCATTCAGAAAAGTCATCAGCCAAATGAACTACAATACAATGCAGAAGTCACATTGTTGCCTTATTCCATTACAAAAGCCGGAATCGAATCTGCATTAATAAGGATGTCAGGTATACAGTAGGCACCCGCTGAGGAGGTGTTTCTTTTAAGGGTGAGGGACGCCGCAGAGGGGATGAAGGTGGGCAGCTTGTTCCACCAGTGCATCTATCATCAGTTATTATTGCTCAGAAGTGCCACAGATGTTTAAATTCGATTGCCTTAACTGTGACTCTGTGGAATTCCTCTTTGACTGTGGTTATTTATCTCTGTTTCGGGAACACAGTCCCTGTGTGTTGTAGGCATAAACGTGCATGCAGATGCCGTTTCTAAGTTAGGTACACTTTTCCAATCATTTTGCTGATATGTGTGATATTTCCAATCTAATATATAAAGCAGAATCGATGTGTGTGTGTATGTTTGTTTGTCCACCATACAAATCTGCACTGGGTGTCCGATCGCCACCAAACTGGGCATGGGGCTCCTTTGTGACCAGGAGGAGGTCATGGGGTATGTTTGGTTGGGAAAAATGTTCGTGGTGAAGGGCAGGGCACCTTTTCACCTTCGGCACATGTCCCCATACTTATCATCGACAAGATGGCCGCACGTTGCAACAAACCTTCACGGCGGCGCCATCTAGTGGCATGTTTGGTCCCTGTGCGTTGCTCTTTACCCATGTTTCTATAAATTGCCAAGACATACCAGAAGTGTCCAAGTATGAGAAGGCCGACTGCTTTGATCAGGTGAAGGGGGACTGCCGTATGGATGTAAAACGTGAATGACCCAGTGCGCGTGACCGGCTGACACACCCGCATTTCTGCACGTCACACTCCCACACACACTGATAGTGCTATATTTCATTCGCCAACGTTCGTTATATGGCAGCTTGTTTGAACAGAGACTCGCCTTAAAAAGACAGCATCCTTCCACCACCATTTTTCCCACACGTAGCACCGGTTGTATGTCACTTCGCTCTGTAGTTACCATCGTCAACGTCCATTAGATACTATCACACTTCAACACAGACGCTCCTTACAAACACAGCACCCCTCCTCGCCATTTTTCCCAGTACGGTTTCAGTGCTACTCTTTCTCACTGGCTTTCTGTATTTGTGGTGCTATTTGCTCGCTTTCCGACTCACAGTACGATTTCAGTGTTGCTCTTTCTGACTGACTGGTGCTATTTGTTCGCTTTATGATGTTTTGTAAATAACGTAAATTAATCTCACTGTGGTGCGTATTCCGTACGTAATACCATGTAACACATTATTATTGTCCTACTTTTCACGAAAATACCCATACCACCGAAAAAAAGACGTACAATTCAACGGTCCACTTCAGATGCCAGAACAAAGTCTATTTCAAACGCCACAGCAGACACAATCCAAAGTGGAGGAACTTACAATAAAATGTGAATCAGAAAACTGTTTATTCTATTTCTATATTCTGTTTCTTTCATTTGGGAAATTCACCGGTTATAGATTCCCGGGCAATGCCGGGTACTCCTGCTAGTATTGAATAAAAAAAACTGCCCTAAGGATGAGGAGGAGGTTGGGAGCTCACGCTGATGGCACATTGTCATACCCACCACACAACGAACCACCTGTGGGGTGACACCTCAGTTCCACACTGAACAGTGTGAGGTTTTTTCCGGTGGCTGAGTGCCAATCCTGTCGCCAACCCCCTGTAAGCTGGAGGACCTTCTTGCAGGGCTGGATGCAAATTTACGTCATTCGCAGGACGGAGCAATTGCAGGTTAGGGGTCTTGCACAGGGGCCCAATGGAGTAGAGTTACTTCTGGTGTTTTATAGGATTCATACTGGCAACCTTCTGCAGATCAACCAAAAAACAAAAAAAAAAAAAAATTGGAAAATGTCCATGATATGCATCAATGTGAACTCCAAGCCACAATGTGTTAACTCTAAACATGTCACGTTTTAGAAGGTCGCTCAGACATATTAAAGCTTCACATGTGCAATACCGGTCAAATGTTTTAGAACAATTCTAGTTTTTCTTCAAATTTATTCAGTTGAAATGCAATGAATGACCTAAAATGGTGAAAAGGTGAGCAGTAAATTGTCATAGGTCTACATTTAAAGTTTACGTTCGCAAAAACTGTCATTATCCAACCCGCTACATCTTAACACAGGGTCTGCTGGAGCCAGTTCCAACCAGCACAGGGCGCAAGGCAGGAACAAACCCCGGGAAGGGCACCAGCCCACTGCAGGGCGCACACACTAGGGAAATTTTAGAATCGCCAATGCACCTAACATGCATGTCTTTGGACTGTGGGATGAAACCCACGCAGACACGGGGAGAACATGCAAACTTCATGCAGGGAGGACCCGGGAAGCGATCCCAGGTCTCCTTACTGCAAGGCACTGAAAAAGGGAAATTTTTGAATATTACAAATGGGCCTTCTTGAACGAACAACTAATAGGTTGCAACCTACAGAAGGTCTGCAGCAATTAAAGTAAATGAAGCCTTGCAAGTTGAAGCGAACAATTTGCGCAGGTGTCCCAACTTCTGTTGATAACTTAAAAACCCCTCTGTATGTCTTAAAGCAGCGCTGGAACAGACTGTGTTACTACACCTCTCTGAAGTATGACTTGGACGATATTCCAGTGATAATGGCAAGACAAAGGCAATTAACAATTGAATTGAGGCCGAGTGTTACTACCCTTAGAAGTGACAGATGGTTTGGGGTTGTAAGCACAGTCACTATACTGATCTGTAATGGTGAAGAAGCAGTCAGAAGGCAGTGGTCTCGATTTACCAGGCAATCTATGTCCCCACTCTCACCTATGGTCATGAGTTTTGAGTAATGTGGCCAGAATGAGCTTTCTGTACAGGATGGCTGGGCTCTCCCTTAGAGACTGGGTGAGAAGTATAGACGTTCAGGAGAGGCTCAGAGTCAAGCTGCTGACCCTCCGCATCGAGAGGAGCCAGTTGAGGTGGTTTGGACATTTGATACAGGTGGAGGTTTTATGGGTACCAGCCAGGAGGAGACCCCAGGAAAAACCCAGGGCTCACTGGGAAGATTATATCTCTCAGCGGGCCTGGGAATGCTTTGGGATCCTACAGCATGAGATGGCAAGTGTTTCTGGGGAAAAGGGACATGTGGGCCTCACTGCTACGAATGTTGCCCCTGAAACCTGGCTTAGAATAAGCGGTGGAAAATTAAATGAATAAATGAATGCCACAGTCATTTCCAAAACTGTTTGTTTTTTTCTGAGATTACCATTACCATGTACTCGACCCTTTGCAGTTCGCATACCAGGAGAAGGTGGGAGCGGAGGATGCCATCATCTGTATGCTACACCGATCCCTCTCCCACTTGGACAGAGGCAGTGGTGCTGTAAGAATTGTTTCTGGGCTTCTCTAGTGCCTTCAACACCATCCAACCTCTGCTCCTTAGTGACAAGCTGACAGAGATGGGAGTAGATTCATACCTGGTGGCATGGATCATGGACTATCTTACAGACAGACCTCAGTATGTGCGTCTCAGCAACTTCAGGTCTGACATTGTGGTCAGCAGCACAGGAGCACCGCAGGGGACTGTACTTCCTCCGGTCCTGTTCAGCCAACATACATCAGACTTCCAATACAACTCGGAGTCCTGCCACGTGCAAAAGTTCACTGACGACACTGCTATCGTGGGCTGCATCAGGAGTGGGCAGGAGGAGGAGTATAGGAACCTAATCAAGGACTTTGTTAAATGGTGCGACTCAAACCACCTACACCTGAACACCAGCAAAACCAAGGAGCTGGTGGTGGATTTTAGGAGGCCCAGGCCCCTCATGGACCCCGTGATCATCAGAGGTGACTGTGTGCAGAAAGTACAGACCTATAAACACCTGGGAGTGCAGCTGGATGACAAATTGGACTGGACTGCCAACACTGATGCTCTGTGCAAGAGAGGACAGAGCCGACTATACTTCCTTAGAAGGCTGGCGTCCTTCAACATCTGCAATGAGATGCTGCAGATGTTCTACCAGACGGTTGTGGTGAGCGCCCTTTTCAACACAATGGTGTGCTGGGGAGGCAGCATAAAGATGAAGGATGCCTCACGCCTGGACAAACTGGTGAGGAAGGCAGGCTCTATTGTAGGCACGGAGCTGGACAGTTTGACATCTGTGGCAGAGCGACGGGCGCTGAGCAGGCTCCTGTCAATCATGGAGAATCCACTGCATCTACTGAACAGGATCATCTCCAGACAGAGGAGCAGCTTCAGTGACAGACTGCTGTCACCATCCTGCTCCTCTGACAGACTGAGGAGATCGTTCCTCCGCCACACTATGCGACTCTTCAATTCCACCCGGGGGGGTAAACGTTAACATTATACAAAGTTATTGTCTGTTATACCTGCATTGTTATCACTCTTTAATTTAATATTGATTTTATCAGTATGCTGCTGCTGGAGTATGTGAATTACCTCTTGGGATTAATAAAGTATCTATCTATCTATCTATCTATCTATCTATCTATCTATCTATCTATCTATCTATCTAAATATTTACAGAAATATAGCCAGTCACTGTTTTTCAGGCCTTCATTTTATTTTTATTTTCAAATATTTTATTGACAGAAATATTGTATGAAACAAACAGCTGCAAAATGGGATCTAAGCTAGCCTGGCCATCTTTTTGGTTTGCTTGGCATCTCATTTTTGTTTTCCTGCTTGTGAAAGAAGACATAAAACAATTAAAATGGAAGTCAAGTAAAATCAAAGCAGTGTGTTCCATTATCATTAGTGATGGGTGTATAATGGGGAATGTGGTTTGGAATGAAAACCTGCAGGAACTGAGTTTGACAAACCTGCCCTAAGCCAACCACAGGTATGGCGGGCCACCGTCAACACCTTTTCTTCCCCATAAAAGCACATAAATCACCCTGCCAGGCCAAAAGTCCTGTATTCTTGTGGGTTTCTCTTTCCTTTTTCTCACTCTTTGAGGACCCATGCCCATCCAGTTTCACCCTGGTACCATTCTTTACATCTTAGTGATCCTTTTTTTTTTTTTTTTAAATAAATGCTGCCCAAAGACAAGTTAAAATGACATAATATTCTCAAATTTCTAAATCGAAATCATGATGGCATGGTGTGTGGAGTATGGGCCCAAGGTATGGGCCCATTTGCCCACATAAGAACAAATTTCCAATTGCCAATCAACCTGACAGGCACACCTTTGGGGATGTGGAAGAAAAACTGGAATACCTGAAAGAGAATCTGCTTAGATATGAAGAGAACGTGCCAACTCAACGCCAACAATGGCCAGTGTGATGGATGGTGATCTCAGCTGAGATGGGGCATGGTTTTCTAACTGTAGGAAGGGCCAGCCCTACAATGGCACAAGAAACAGCATGAAGATCATCCTGTCTCAGCCAGAAGATACCAATGTGACAATGTGTACACTGGCATCCTGGCAAAGTTGGGACTCCCAGCTGGGAGGCCAGTATAGTGGGAGACAACCTGGCAGAACTGCATGCTCACCCAGCAAACTACGTGTCAGCCATCCTGGACGATACTGGTGCGGATACCCGTGAGGCACCCTGGGAACTGTAGTCCCCACAGGACAGCCTTGTCATATTTTGGGGGTGCCACCAGGAAGAGCTGCAGGGATTCATAATCCCTACATTTTGGGACTTTCCGAATGACCCAGAAGTACTTCCATTGGGGTATGCCCTGGCCCTGGCATCGGAAAACCTCCCAGGTCCAAGATTAATGGAGCCACTGAACCTCATCCTGGTGAGTTGGAGTCGAGTGTGGAGGATGGACAAAGCTCACCTGGGAGGAGTGGAGGAAAAGCAAGAAAGGGAAAAGAATTTGGATTTGCATTGGTGTTTATTTAAGAAGACTTTTGTAAGGTAATCTTATATATAACTGTCTATGTGTGGAAGTGTGTGTTTGTCCGGCCCGGAAGTGAGAGGTGGAGTCGGGTTAAGGGTCTCCGCCTGCAAGAATACACAAGTGAAGCCAGTACGTCGGCAAAACGAAAACTCCGAAGAAAGAGTCAATTGCTTAGCCACTAATACAGAAGTGAGGCAAGCACATCGGCAAAACGAAACCTTCGAAGAAAGGCAGTCGCTTAGCGGCTAATGCACAAGTGAGGCGAGCACTTTGGCAAAACGAAACCTCCAAACAATAAGTCACTCGCTTAGCGGCTAATGCACAAGTGAGGCGAGCACTTTGGCAAAACGGTATCGCTTTTATTTTTCCTCACACCACTAATGCGCAAGCAAAGCGAGCACATCGGCAAAATGAATCCTCCTAGGAGAGAGATGCCCAGAGAAGTTTCTTTCAATTACCTGACATCTCTAAATTTCAATTTTTTTCTGACGATTTCTATAGTTTCTCGGACCCCGGGGTTTTTACAGCACGGGCTTACACAGCTAGTTTATAATAACAAACCTTACATTTGCCCCTGTGTGGTTTTTTTTTGGGGTGTGGGATGCTGCAACGCCCCCTGGTGGTTACACTAGTTAAAGATTGTAAACCTAAGATAGTGGATGAAGATATCTACCGTCTCCTTAAAATATTTTTATATTTGGGATATTTAGAAGTGAAGTTTTCAGGATCACATCAGCCAGTTTCTACATTTGTGCCCAAAAGTTTTGAGAATGACACAAATATTAATTTTCACAAAGTTTGCTGCCTCAGTTTTTATGATGGCAATTGGCATCTACTCCAAAATGTTCTGAAGAGTGATCAGATGAATTGCAATTAATTGCAAAGTCCCTCTTCGCCATGAAAATGAACTTCATCCCATCCAACCCGTTTCCATTGCATGTCAGCCCTGCCACAAAAGGGCCGTCATTGCTTTGCATAAAAAGGGCTTCACAGACGAGGCTATTGCTGCTAGTAAGACTGCACCTAAATCAACCATTTATTGGATCATCAAGAACTTCAAGGAAAGAGGTTCACTTGTTGTGAAGAAAGCTTCAGGGCGTCCAAGAAAGTCTAGCAGGCACCAGGAGCGCTGATTCAGCTGCGGGCACCACCAGGGCAGAGCTTACTCAGGAATGGCAGCAGGCAGGTGTGAGTGAGGTGAAGACTTGTGGAGGATGGCCTGGTGGGTGTCAAGAATGGAAGCAAAGAAGCCAAGAAAAACATCAGGGACAGACTGATATTCTGGGATTGGACTGCTGAGGACTGCTGGGGTCAAGTCATTTTCTCTGATGAATCCCATTTCTGATTGTTTGGGGCATTCAGAAAAAAGAAAAGGTGAGCGGCACTACCATCAGTCCTGTGTCAGGTCAACAGTAAAGCATCCTGAGACCATTCATGTCACGTGGGGTTGCTTTTCAGCCAAGGCAGTGTAGGGCTAACTCACAATTTGGCCTAAGAACACAGCCCTGAATAAAGAATGGGACCAAAACATCCTGCGAGAGGAACTTCTACCAACCATCCAGGAACAGTTTGGTGGCCAACAATACATGATGGAGCACTGGGCCATAAGGCAAAAGTGAGAACTGAGTGGCTCAGGGAACAAAACATCGACATTTGGGGTCCATGGCCAGGAAACTCCGCAGACCTTAATCTCATTGAAAACGTGTGGTCAATCCTCAAGAGGCAGGTGGGCAAACAAAAACTCCCAAATTCTGACAAACTCCAAGCATTGATTATGCAAGAATGGGCTGCCATCAGTCAGGATTGGGCCCAGAAGTTGACTGACAGCCTGCCACGGTGACTTGCAGAGGTCTTGAAAAAGATAAAAGGGCCAACATTGCATATAAAAAAGGGACACAGTGGTGGCTTTGAGGCTAGGGATCTGCACTGGCAATCGGAAGGGATAAAAAGGGACTCTGCTCTTGTTGGGCCCTTGAGCAAGGCCCTTAACCTGCAATTGCTGAGCGCTTTGAGTAGTGAGAAAAGCGCTATATAAATGCAAAGAATTATTATTATCAAATATTGACTGTTTGCATAAACTTAATGTCACTGTCAATAAAAGCCTTTGAAACATAAAATGCTTGTAATTCTACTTCAGTATGCAATAGAAACATCTCAAAACACCGAAGCAGCAAACTTTGTGAAAACCAACACTTGTGTCATTCTCAAAACCTTTGGCCATAACTGTATGTCATGTCAGTCAAGGAGAGACGCTGAAGTGTTTGGATGTTTGGGAATGCAGCTGTCAACTTCTGGACATTTTAGAGATCTTCCATCCACCCATCCATTATCCAACCCGCTATATCCTAACTGCAGGGTCACGGGGGTCTGCTGGAGCCAATCCCAGCCAACACAGGGCGCAAGGCAGGAAACAAACCCTGGGCAGGGCGCCAGCCCACCGCAGGGCACACACACACACACTCACACACCAAGCACACACTAGGGACAATTTAGAATCGTCAATGCACCTAACCTGCATGTCTTTGGACTGTGGGAGGAAACCCACGCAGACATGGGGAGAACATGCAAACTCCACGCAGAGAAGCGAACCTAGGTCTCCTTACTGCGAGGCAGCGGCGCTACCCACTGTGCCACCGTTCCGCCAATTTCAGAGA
Source organism: Polypterus bichir lapradei (assembly GCA_026402145.1). Lineage (NCBI taxonomy): Eukaryota > Metazoa > Chordata > Cladistia > Polypteriformes > Polypteridae > Polypterus > Polypterus bichir. The sequence goes on from JANRMT010062810.1 coordinate 15,102,965, forward strand.
TCTGATTCAAAAATATAATAATAATCATGGTGTAACCTTTGGCAGCTTTGAGTTGTCTCGGAGGACCCCCCCCCCCAATAGAAAGTGACAAATGTCAAAAGCCCTCCTAGGCAAATGACCTTCAGATTTCAAAAGCTCCGAGTCTTAATCAAATATTCACTGACCGTACTGTGAGGCTTGTGTGTCATCCAGAGGTGTGACGGCTCGACACCTCCAGGAACATCCGAGATTAAATCAAGCAAAATGTCAATAACATGGACGCCTGTCTTCTTTGCTGATTCATTCAGAATATTGTGATTCAAGGGCAAACACTCTTAAAGCAACACAATTCATTTTATTTATTTATTTTTTAATTTTTTTTTTTTTGCAGCTGCTTGTTGCAGAGCCATTTGAATCCAAAGGTTGCAAAGAAAATGATAATAAACCTGATGCATTTATTTCTGCAAGCAACATACCCCCCCCCATGTTTAATATAATAAAAGTAAGGGCAGAATTCTTCCCAATAGAACTGAATTGTGTATTTTGCATGTTTAAACAGTGCCCCCTTATGGCAGTCTATAGAAAAAAAACAAATAGTTGGCTATTGAAGGAACATTTATGTGAACAACTCTTAAAACTCGAGGTGTCAGAGGGGTCCTCCAGAGCCATGCCATAGGGGACTAATTTTTGGTTCCCAAAAGGACTCATCCACATGAAGGTTCCAGAAAGAAGTTTTTATTTATTTAGATCTATAACTGAGCCCTTTCTTATCTGCAATGGTGATGGACAGGTGGACAGACGAGATTAGACAGGAGTCCCCGTGGACTGTGATGTTTGCTGATGACATTGTGATCTGTAGCGAGAGTAGGGAGCAGGCTGAGGAGACCCTGGAGTGGTGGGTGAATGAAGGTCAGTAGGACCACCAAGACAGAATACATGTGTGTGAATGAGAGGGAGGTCAGTGGAATGGTGAGGATGAGGGAGTAGAGTTGGTGAAGGTGGATGAGTTTAAATACTTGGGATCAACAGTACAGAGTAACGGGGATTGTGGAAGAGAGGTGAAGAAGAGAGTGCAGGCAGGGTGGAGAAGATTGTCAGGAGTGATTTGTGAAAGACGGGTATCAGCAAGAGTAAAAGGGAAGGTCTACAGGACGGTAGTGAGACCAGCTATGTTATATGGGTTGGTGACGGTGGCAGAGGAGACAGAGCTGGAGGTGGCAGAGTTAAAGATGTTAAGATTTTCATTGGGTGTGACGAGGATGAACAAGATTAGAAATGAGGACATTAGAGGGTCAGCTCAGGTTGGACAGTTAGGAGACAAAGTCAGAGAGGCGAGATTGTGTGGGTTTGGACATGTGCGGAGGAGAGATGCTGAGTATATTGGGAGAAGGATGCTAAGGATAGAGCTGCCAGGTAAGAGGAAAAGAGGAAGATCTAAGAGAGGTTTATGGATGTGGTGAAAGAGGACATGTCGGTGATGGGTGATGACAAGGACAGGAAGATATGGAAACAGATGATCTGCTGTGGCAACCCCTAAAATCACAAAATTAATGATATTAGAAATAATATAGTACATCTCCCCAATACTGATCCTCTTAAACCCTGGTGCTCCATTTTAAACAAATTGAATTCTTTCATCAGGAGAGATACACCTGATTTATATAAAATATTTTCTCAACTTGACCCAATACCAACAAGTTTTTTCAAAGAAGTATCGGGCGTGCCAATTGATAGTATACTTGACATAGTAAACTCGTCATTAGATACAGAGGTCTTCCCAGACTGTCTTAAGACTACTGTAATTAAACCCCTGCTCAAGTAAAATAGTCTCGACTTCCCTGCTTTTGAAAATTTTTGGCCTATTTCTAACCTGCCTTTCTCAAGTAAAATCCAAGACTAGGCAGTCATTACACAGCTAAATGATCACTTGAATAAATATTCTGTTTTTGACAAGTTTCAGTCAGGCTTTAGAACAAATCAGAGTACAGAAACTTCACTTGTTAAAATAGTAAATGACTTGCGGGTAAATGCAGACAGAGGCCGTTTATCTGTTCTCATCCTCTTAGATCTGAGTGCCGCATTTGATACCATTGATCACAATATTCTTAGAAATCATCTTAGTCAGTGGGTGGGCCTCTCTGGCAGTGTCTTAAATTGGTTTGAGTCTTACTTGACAGGCAGAAAATTCCTTGTTAGTTGTGGTGATTATACTTCAAAGACCCCTGATATTCTATATGGTGTACCACAAGGCTCTTTTCTGGGCCTGCTGCTGTTTTTGATCTCCATGATTCCATCAGGTCAGATTATCTTGGGGCATAACGTGAGATACCACCGCTGATGACCCAACTCTGTAATCAGTAATCAGGCCTGGGGGTGGCTATGGAAATTGAACTCAGGTGTGATACACCACAGTTAGGTTATTTTTTAACAAGGGGGCAATTACTTTTTCATGTAGGTTTGGATTTTTTTTTCTCCCTAAATAATAAAAACCATCATTTAAAAACTGCATTTTGTGTTTACTTGTGTTATATTTGACTAATGGTTACATGTGTTTGATGATCAGAAACATTTTGTGTGACAAACATGCAAAAGAATAAGAAATCAGGAAGGGGGCAAATAGTTTTTCACACCACTGTATTTCAGAATGCCTCTCACCTTACACTCCAAATCTTAACCTTACATCTTCAAATGAGGGTCTGCTCAGAATTCTAACAGCTAAACTTAAAGAAGTGGTGAGGCGACCTTCTGCTGTTATGCACCTAAAATCTAGAACAGCTGACTGATAGAAATACGCCAGGCTAATACGGTGGAGCACTTTAAACAACTGCTAAAATCCCGTTATTGTAACATGGCTTTCTCATAGCTTCATTCTAGTGTATCTCTGATATTCTGGATATCCATTGAATTCTTATTGTTTTCATGGCTTCAAAACCCCTACTTTCTCTGCTGTTCTTTTTCTGGTTCTCTGTGGTGGTGATCTGCGCCACCACCACCTGATCAGGCACCATGCAGTCCCTAAATCGATGGATTCAAGGCCAGAGGTCCACATGACCATCTTCATCTAATTCCTCCACATGAAGCCTGAACACCACGAGGACTGATTGAGATC
>JANRMT010062810.1:15126913-15145692 GCA_026402145.1 Polypterus bichir lapradei
CCCGGAAGTGATACAGGATCACATGGACTGGGGATTGGGAACACTTCCGGGTCAGGGAAAATAAAAGGAGTCTGGGAACTCCAGATGACGAGCTGAGCTGAGTGGAAGGGTGTCAACGCGCCTGGGAGTGGAGGATTGATTTATTGTATTTGTGATTAGTGATTTGTATGAGTATAGTGGAGGAGAGGGTGCTTTGTGCACTGTGGCAATTAAATAAAGTCAACATTTGGACTTTTATCTGGTGTCTGGAGTCGTGGACAGGGGTTCAAGGGAGCGATAGCGCCCCCTATCTGTCACTATATATATATATATATATATATATATATATATATATATATATATATAGTGATGGATGTCCGGCAAGAGTTGCCGGCCCTCACCCCCAGGCCGCCAGGAGGAGCTCTCCCGACAGCATGGACGTGCCCCGAGTTCCAGCAGGGCCTCATGGACTTTGTAGTTTTTATACACAGCCCTGCTGGATACCTTGGGGACCACAAGGAGTCGCTGTAGCGAGGCTCGTAGAGTCATATGTGCCCTATAACCTGGAAGTGCGTCCTGGTCATGTGAACGGGAGGAATGACGTATTTCCAGGTTGAAGAAAAAGAGAAGTTTTACCTGACCCGGAAGTGATAGAAAGTCACATGGACAAATACTTCCGGGTCAAGGACTATAAAAGACTGTGGGAAATCCCAGACGGACGAGCTGAGTTGGGAGGCAGGGTGGCTAAGCGTCTGGGAGAGGAGGATTGTTATTGTGATTTGTTTATTGGAGAATTGTGGAGAGGAGCGTGCTTTGTGCACATTATTATTATAATAAATATTATTGGACTTTTATCTGGTGTCTGACGTGTGGTCTGAGGGTACAAGGGTGCGAGCAAACCCTAATCTGTCACTATATATATATATATATATATATATATATATATATATACACACAGTAGAACGGGGTGCCCACACTTTTTTGGCTTGCGAGCTACTTTTAAAATGACCAGGTCAAAATGGTCTACCTATTTTAAAAATAGTTACATTTACTCTGTTACATTTACTTGAGTAACATTTTAAAAAAATTGAACTTCTAAGAGTAGTTTTACTGCACCATACTTTTTACTTTTACTTAAGTATATTTGTGAAGAAGAAATGCTAGTCTTACTCCGCTACATTGGGCAACACTCGAATCGTTACTTTTTTTTCCATTAGATAAAGTCTGACAGACAATTTTCAATCAGCTCTGTATCGTCTGTTCTCTAGTTGCGCACACGCCTTCTGTTGCGTCTCAACTGCCATTTTAGTTTCCTCTCCTTTCTCTTTCTCAGATCGCTTTTCGGAAGGAAGTCAGTTTCGTAGTTTTTATGAAGAGTTCGAAAGTGCCTTTCCACATTTTCCTTCTTTGGAATAGCAATGATAGATTGACAGATCAGACAAATGCACTTCGATTGTGACATTGTGAGAAAAAAATCCTCTTCCAATTCCACATCCAGCCCATAAACAACAATTATTTTTTTTTAAATCCCTTCTTTAGTTGAAATAAATTGGAAGGCTAACTAGATCACAGCCGGAGTTTTGCAGTAGCTCGCGCGTTTGATTGTGCGTGCGGGATGACCAGTGTGTTAGACGAAAAGAGATCTGAGACTGGCCGTCCTGTATGTCAATCAAGTGGCAAATACATAGGGAGGATATATGATAGACTAACCTTTAAAAATTTTTTTTTGAATGCAACGCGATCTACCTGCACTCCCTTTGCGATCTACTGGTTGATTGCTATCGACCAATTGGGCACCCCTGCAGTAGAACCTCTGGTCACAAACATTTCTGAACATGTACAAATCGGGTTACGATCAAAAAGGTTTTGCATTTTGCACCTGTTCACGACCACACGCTCTGGTGGCAAACAAAAACACTGGCGACCAGTTTCCCTACACACTTTCGTACGCACCAATGATCTCCTATTCTCCGTTTCCCATTTTCTTTTGTTTGCGTATACAGGGCCTAACAAAACAGCTCATGTTGCGAAAGGAGTCACAATGTTAACCAAGCAGAGGCCTCAAGTGCTGCAAGAGGTGGAAAAACTGTTGCTAGTGTGGTTGAACGAGAAGCACCTTGCAGGGGATAGTGTAAGTGAGGCGATCATATGCGAGAAAGCCAGGAAGATTCATGGCGAATCTTTGCTGGGAAAAAAATTCTTCTTCGAGTGGCGAAGGTGAGGAATTTAAAGCCAGTAGAGGATGGTGGCATTTCATTTTTTTTCCCCTGTGCTTAAAACTCATAAAAACGGTGTTTACAGTGAGCGGTTCGTAAGGGTCAAGCACTAACTCTTACAATGTTAGTTTTCTCTGTTGTTCAAGGTTTTCTCAGTGTTATTCAATGTTTTTACATTTAGTTTACTATTACACTGTGCATTCTATGGTATAATTAACTATGTTTGTGCTTAAAAAAAATTGATATTTACATACAGTTCGTATGGTCTGGAATAGATTAATTGTATTTACATACAATCTTATGGGGAGATTACGTTTGGGTCGCGTCCAGAGTTTTGGAACAAATTACGGTCGTGACCAGAGGTACCACTATACATATCAGCACACCTTTGTCTTCTCTCTCTTTGTCTCTGTATCTGTGTCTCTGTGTCTTCTGCCTCCACCACCCCTCCATCAAGCTTCATCCCTCTTCCTCCCGACTCTGGCTCCTGGAGCAGTAGCAGCTGGCCTTTTTTATGCAATTCCCAGGAGTACTACCAGTGTCCCATAGGCTTGGTCCAGTAGCACTTTCGGGTGAGGTGGAAGCCAGATGAAGCAGGGCTCTGCAGTCCCTGCAGCACCTCCTGATGACACCTTTGGAACCCAACAGAGTTAAGCCACCAAACTACAAGTCCCAGCGTGACCTGTGGGGATCTGGGGTGCTATAGAAATTGCCATTTAGCAATCCAGGGGGGGCAATATAGAGAGATAATGCCCTGAGCACACTTTTTGTCCCCGGTCTTTCCATTATGAAGGCATCCCAGCTGGGCAAGGGTGCCAGATGCCCAACATAACTTCCGAACCTGAAGGACATCAGAGGAAATTAAGGAAGAAATGCATTTAAAACTGAAGCCAGTAAGCTCTTCTTTACATAAAGAGTTGTGGGACTCTGGGACAAACTACTGAGACATGGGGTTGAAGTGGAGACCTGAACAACCTTTAAGATGAATCTGGATGAAGACATTGGGACAGCGTAGCTATTAGTTAAACAGACGGGTTTGATGGACTGAATGGTCTTCTCTCGTTTGTCAGATTTCTCATGTACTTCGTTCTTCTACTCCACACATCATGACGCTATATAACCTGACATTCTGTTAGCCTTCCTCATCAGGGCGCTATATAATCTTAGATGCTATGAGCCTTCTCAATGTCTTCTGAACTCCATTATGTTCAGACACTGTCACTGCCACTTCAGTCGTGTCACCTCTTACTCTCAGTTTGCTTAAACTGGAAATGTCCAGCTGCCTCTGTACCCCCTCAGATCTTTCAGACCTCTCAGCGTCATTGCTCTTCTCTGGACTCTTCCTAGCACTGCTTTGTCTTTTTTGTAACAAGGAGGCCAAAACTGCACACCATATTCCTGATGTCTTCTTATGGCGTCACCTGACCCCCACATCAGGTGCCATATAACCTGACATTCTGTTAGCCCCCTCCTGTCCACTCTGGTGTCTTGTGGATAGCAGGTTTCAGGAGATGCCAGCCCTGCCAGTCGCATTTTAAAGGCTGGCACACCACGCGTCAGTTCACTCACTAGGCTTTTCTTACAGTTCCAGGACCAATCCTCGCCTCGCACCCAGTGCCTCTACCCTGCACCCCTGAATTGGGGGTCTGAGAATGTTAGTCTACTATGAAATGCTTGTCTCCTTAATGCTTCTTCTGCCCCAAAGCCCTGAGAGACTGGAACTATCAGCTATGGCTTCCTGTTGTCTTGTAGTTTATCAATCCACAGGAAATGCCTGAAATTCCCAAAGAACATGTTGAAAACAGAAAAAATAGAAAACGTGTTGATAAGCATGTTTAGCTGATTTCTTTTTTTTCCCACATTTTTTGCATTTATTTTTATTTTTTTTTATAATCTTACTTTGCAACAATGCTCACTCTGAAAAATCCATCTCTCTTCCAAACTGATTTATCCAGTTCAAGGTTCTGCAGTATTGGTGGTTATCCTGGCAGCAGTGGGTACAAGGCAGAAACCAGAAGTGGGTGCTAGTCCTCCATGCGGCTCACTTAAACGGCCTGCGTGTCTTTGAGATGTACGAAGAACACCAGACATGCTCAACATGCTCCTGCACCTCCCGACTGTGAGGCTGGCAAGTCCTTTTATAGCGTCCTACCCAGAAGTATTTCTGTTCCTCCGCCCACATGGTCTGTAAGCAATACCTGGCTAGGCGGAAACCCCATGCCACATGAGCTCCTCTCTTTTTACAGCACCCCCTGGCGGCACTCACGGTACCCAACAGAGCTGAGATAAAGAACTCCAAGTCCCACAGTGCCCTGTAGGAATCCTAGGTACCGCTGCAGTCCAGGGGGGCTGCCATCTAGTGTTCTGGGGGAAGCAGTGCCTGAAAGAGGTTGTCTTCCTCCATCCTTCCACTTCTTGGGTGGGAGGAACACCAAACATGGAAACTCCACGCCGATGGTGTCTGGGCAGGAAGTTTTGGGCAGCGGAATGGCACCTCACAGTGAAAGCCAGCATTATTATTATTATTATTATTATTATTTGGCTGGCACCTTTGTTGTCTTACAATACCTTAGATACAACTGGTTACATTTCTTTGTTTTTTTTTCCCAATTGGAATAAAGGCAGGTGAAGTGACTCGCTCAGGGTCACACAGTGTCAGTAGGGGGATTTAAAGTCAAAATCTCAGGGCCTGAAGCCACACTTTGACTTATTACAGTGCCCTTCATAATTTTTGGGGGCCAAGACCCATTTTCTCTTGATTTGCCCCTCTGCTCCAGAGTTTACCATTACAAATCACACACTTCAGAAGTGATTAAAGTGCACTGCACTGACTTTGATTTAAGGGGATTTGGCTGCATGAGAGGCTTGGCAGAGCGGTTGGAGCATGTCAGGGGGCCATAATGTTTGGCGTCACAGGTGTTTGTGATTCCTCAGGTAGGTTTCATGGCTTGATAAGATACCTCGGCTTGTTTCTACCCTTTGGAGTCTGTAGTTGCCATTGTTCACCATGAGGACAAGAGCTGTGCCATTGAAAGTCAAAGAAGCCATCATGAGGCTGAAAAACAAGAATCAAACCATTGGAGACGTTAGTAAGACCTTAGGATGACCAAAATCAACTCTCTGGAATGACATGAAGAAGAAAGAACACACTGGTGAGCTCAGGAATCACACAGCGGCTGCTAGGCCCATGAAGACCACCACTGCTAATGACAGAAGAATCCTGATTCTGGCACAGAAAAAGCCCCCAATGCCTGTCTGACAGATCAGAAACAGACCTCAGGGGGCCGATGTGTGTGTCAGAGATGACTATCAACAGAAAACTTCATGAACAGAAACATGGAGGACACACTGCAAGATGAAGACCACAAAAACAGGATGGCCAGGTTACAGTTTGTGACTGAAAAGCGCCTGCAGAATTCTGGGAGAAGTTCTTTTGGACAAACGAGACAAAGATGAACCTGATCAGAGTGACAGCGAGAGCAAAGTGTGGAGACCAAAAGGAACTGCCTGAGATCCAAAGCAGACCACCTCATCTGTTAAACATGGCTGTGCTGGGGATGTTATGGCTTGGGCATGTATGGCCACCACAGGTCCTGACCTGGCACAATTATCTTAATTGATGATGTGACTGCTGACGGCAGTGGCACAATGAATTCTGTGGTGTACAAAAACATCTGATCTGCTCAAATTTCCAGTAAATGTCTCCAAGTTCATTGGACAGAGCTTCATCCTACAATAAGATGATGATCTCAAACAGACTGCTGAGGCAACATGGGAATTTATCAAAGCTAAAAATGGAAAAATCTTGAATGGCCAAGCCAGTCACCCAATTTCAATTAAATTGAGCAGGCTTTCTATATGCTGAAGCAAAACCTGTAGTGGACAACCCCACCATAAACAAGCAGGATCTGATGATGGCTGCATGAGAGGCTTGGCAGAGCAGCACCAGAGAAGACCCTCAGCACCTGCTGATGTCTATGAATCGCAGACTTCAAGCAGTCAGTGCATGGGAGGGACACGTGACAAAGAACTGAATATGACGACCTGCCATTGCTGTGATGCCCTCACAGAATGGTGCCCTGAAATGGGGGGGTCGTGTAGAAGAAGTGTTATGTGACCAAAATATCTGCAAATCCCCTTAAATCAAAGTCTGCAGTGTGTACTTCAATCACGATGTCTGAAATGTTTGATTTGTAATTTTAAACTGTGGAGCAGAGGATTAAATCAAGGAGAAATGTGTCTATGTCCTCAAACATTATGGTGGACACTGTAGATGCATATGCCACACGGAATTTTGCTCTAAAGTTAAGCATTTTCTATACATTTTAAAGAAATGTTTTGTCCGCACTGGTGCTTTACAATGGAGGCTAACGGGGCATGGGGCACCACCAGAAAATAAAATTTTAAAAACTCACTGAATATTTTCAAGATAGTTGTCGAGTATTGATCCTCATCTTGCGGTTGTATGCACATTGTGAAATTGTTTATACCTGTTACTTTTGAACAAAAAAGAATGAACACCAATTTCATAAGATGTAGCCATTTTAAAAAGAAGCCCAGCATTTGTCTTCCTCCACAGTGACCTTTCACCCCTCAGGGGGTGTGGTTTCCTCTCGATAGACCAAATTGCAGTAAACATTTCATACCAAACGGTTGTTTTTTTTTTAATTTATTTCTGTATTTTTGTGAAAACTCACACAAGCGAATAGAAAATGAATCCGGGAATCTTCTTATATAATACGCTAGCGTGGCTGTTCGTTTATCTGTCCAGGATTTTAAATCACCTGTCGCTCGCAAACCGTTTGATGTATTGACCTGAAATTTGGTACACATATACTACGTGGCGTCTACTGTCTGCTTTCGGGGTGATGATTGACCTCCAAGGTTATTCCTCTTTTTATTTTTATTTTATTTTATTGTAGAATCAACCCTCGGCAGCGATCTGCAGAGCGGCCGTGTGGCGCATGTGTACGGGCGTCGTTCTCATCCCTACCACCTTAGCCATCACTTCCTCTACCTCTTCATATCTTAAATCATTCTTGAGGCAGATTGAAAACTTAAGTGCCAGCTTACGTGAAAAATTAAGGAAAACATACTCAGTAATTGCAACACAAACACTTACTTAATTAGTTTTAATGCAAAAAGAAAGAAGAGAAGAAGCGGGCCGCTAGGGTGGAGAAACGAAGAGCTGCTGAGGAAGCACCAAGCGCATCAACCTCTGAGCAAATGAATGCTAAAGGTTCACAGAAAGAGGATGAAAACTAGGAATACTCAAGTCAAGTGGATTCACTGCACGTCATCGTGCATTACGCCGTTACTGGTATGCCATAAAACGATTATTTCCAGATCCCTTCAGTAGTCTCAACTATGCGTCCAAAATGCAGAAGACATGTTTTCTTATATTGAAACTTCTGCCTCTCCATTGGTAACTTTTAAGGTTTTTATTTTTCAGTGGGGCCCTGTTGTTTTGAATTTCGTGGTTTTTAAAATTTTCACGTTGTATTTTGTTTGTCTCTTTGTATTTTGATTTTTTTGAATATTGAAGATTAAAGTTTTGTAAAGTCAGGTTCTTTAAGATATTTAATGAAATAAATTAGGCATTTGAAGTTTTGTTTGTGGCTTATTTTGCCTTTCCGCTCTCAGGTGAATCGTGACGGCACCTTGTTGCTAGAGTCGGTACAGACAGTTATGGCAAGCTTGCTTCTGGGTGTGCAGAGCAGATTAACATTAAACTCAGAATTTCTCGATGTCGACCTTTACTATTTTTTTTTTTATAGCAGAATAGCACTGATATTAAACAGCTGAGCGCAGCGAGTCCAAAGCGTGCACTCGTCTTGGATTCCTCCCCCATGCCACCCGGGTAAACATGCAGCCTGAGGTTGTGCAAAAAGCAGCAAACTATTGATCTGCGTGACTCACCAACAGGACCTCTGACCACCGTGAGCTCTCTCGTACAGCGAGGGTGCAAGGTGCAAGGCGCTAGAGATTTCAGCCTACGCCTACGCACACAAGTCAAACCTGCTCCGGTTATGCTTGAATTATAATAACCAAGAAAACAAAAAACTTTATAAAGTATGCTCCACTTTGCTATACTCTCTGTACTTCTAGAAAGATCAGGGGAGCTTCCATAAAACAGCTCCACTACAATGGGAAAATGTTCAGGTCATTTTAGAGCCCCATGAACCATCAGGACCTGAGGAAAGCAGGATAAACACCCCGACGCTCTTAAAGATCATCGTGGACGGACTTCGTTTCTACTACACATGGTGTCTATGCTCTCTGCTCCATGTCCATCTCCTCCCTTCACTCCATTATTGCTTCTTCCTTGAGGACGGACGTAGGACTTTTTCTCTGTTTGTCTCCTTCTCGTCTTGTAGTGTTAGTGACCTTTATTACCAATCTCATTGAAAGTGTCCCCTTTGACCGGATCTGCTCTAACAGTTCCACTTTCCCTCAGAATTTCCTCCTTCCCCACGGAAGGACCACTCCTTGGTGCAAAGCACAATATCTGTGATGAACCTCGTTCATGAATTGTATGGACCTCTTCATATTTCTGGCATGCCGGCTGGAAAGCAAACTAGATCTCTCACTCTTAACTCTTGATTTTTTTTTGTTGCGTCAAATTCCTTTTTATTACCCAGATTGTCAAAAACATAAAACTATCAAAACGTTTTTTTCAGCAACACTCTTATTGTCACTTTCCTCCGACAGGGTAGAATCCAAGTCATCAACGATACCCGGCACATCCCTGTCAGAGGATTTCTTTTGACGACAGTGGATGCCGGCATTTGACGCCATGCTGTAATGAAAATGAATGGTGTTTCATCTTTATCTCATGGTCCTTGCTGCCATCTAGTGGATAAAGCTATATAATACATTCTAGATGATTTTTCTTGGCGGTTAGCCTTCAATTCTTTATGTGTCGACTATTGTCGACACCCACCTTGAAAGTGTTAATTTAGCGTCTCTGGTGTGGGCATCTTTTTAATTGTTTAATTGGTAACACTTTACATTAAGTGTCCATAATTACACGCTAACTACTATGTAATTACCTGTATAAGTACAGTGTAACTATGAGTTATTACACCTTACTTACTGTGTAATACAAAGTAACGTTATAGTTAATTACTCAGTTGTCATTGTTATTCCACAGTTTATATAATTACAATGTAACAATTTATCACTGATCCAAAAACAAGTGTACTTACATAGTTACATTGTATCTGTACTTTCAAAATGTCATAAAAACAGGATATGTAACTACAACTATGTAACAGATGTTCTATAGTCTGGGCAATTTTAATGGAGAACTGCAGTGATAACTGCATAGGTTTTCAATGATATTTCAAGATCTTTTCTAAATGCTGAAAATGCCTTTGCAAAATGTTTAACGCTTTTTCCCAAAATCTAGAGGGGCACTTCCTTGACATGTTTTGCTTAAACAAACATTTGTCAGCATTCTTGTAGTTGTGTTACACTATTTATTGTTGAATTTTTTGGGCTATTATTATACCCATCCCTAACATAATACTGCCAAACTTGCATCACTCAATCAAGGGCTGCAGAGCCATTCCAAGCATCACCGGGCACAAGGCAGGAAATGGCCCAGGATGGGGAGCCATCCCATTACAAGGCCCACTGACAAACATACCAGCACTCACGCTCTCACACATGTGGCCACGTAACCCAACCTACATGTCCCTAGGATGTGGCAGTAAAACCCATGAAGAAGACATAGGGACACATGGGTAGAACATACAAATTTTACACACATATCCATCCATCCATTATTCAAGCCACTATATCTAACACAGGGTCACGGGTGTCTGCTGGAGCCTCCAGACAGAATTTTATCTCAGGTTAATGGATCTGTGAGGCAAAAGCTTTAACTTGTAGCGGGGCTACATAGCAATAGCGTTTTCAATGTTTGTACTGAGTGCGTTTTGTTTCCATCGTCCCGTTTGCTGTCTATCATGTGTGTATCAGAGGGGACGGATGATGGAGGGAGACCGCAGCCCCTAGATGGAAAGCACCTGTTCACAATTAATCAAGTACAGCCAGCTCATCACTATATAACCAATCAGGAGGTAACAGAGTGGGGAGAAGGAGAAAGACGGAGATCACAATTCATTACCACGAACCGCCAGTACCTGCTATTTCTACTGTATGTCTTTCTATATTTTTCTATATCTTTGGGATCCTGTTTGTTTTTCATTCTGCCGGACATACATCGATTCAATCATCGCCAGAGACCCCGGGGTTGAACTTCATTGTCCACCACCCGCCGAGGATTCACGGTGAGGTTGTTTCATATTTTTCCGGGAAATTCAAACAAATCACTTGTCTGTCGAACAGTCATCCGTATTGAGGACAGTTTTATACTTGGACTCAAATTCACGATCATTGGCATTTCCATGGGAGGCACGGTGTCGCAGTGCTAGCGCTGCTGCCTCGCAGTTAGGAGACCCGGGTTCGCTTCCCGGGTCCTCCCTGCTTGGTCCTCCCTGCTCCCTGCATGTTCTCCCCGTGTCTGCGTGGGTTTCCTCCGGGTGCTCCGGTTTCCTCCCACAGTCCAAAGACATGCGGGTTAGGTGGATTGGCGATTCTAAATTGGCCCTAGTGTGTGCTTGGTGTGTTTGTGTGTGTCCTGTGGTGGGTTGGCACCCTGCCCGGGATTGGTACCTGTGTTGACTGGGATTGGCTCCAGCAGACCCCCGTGACCCTGTGTTTGGATTCAGCGGGTTGGATAATGGATGGGTGGCATTTCCGTATCCATTTATCTTTATTCGTGTTTTGTGTTTGTTATATGTTACTGGGACAAGGGAGGGTTTTGTTATTGTATATATGGTGTTGTCACGTTGTTAGTTTGGTGGAGGGATATACATATTTATATATACTATATATATATATATACATTTTTTTTGTGTGAAATTAGTATTTTTTGTTATTATCTATACTAATAAAAGGCAAAGCCCTCACTGACTGACTGACTGACTGACTGACTGACTAACTCACTCACTGACTCACTCACTCACTTGTCACTAATTCTCCAACTTCCCGTGTAGGTAGAAGGCTGAAATTTGTCAGGCTCATTCCTTACAGCTTACTTACAAAAGTTAGGCAGGTTTCATTTCGAAATTCTACACATAACGGTCATAACTGGAACGTACTTACATACATATATACGGCCATAGCCTGCAGCTCGGTTGCGGTGTGAGGCGGAGTTGCGTCCCTCATCGTCACGCCTCCCACGTAATTGAGTGCCTGCCCATACAAGGCCGTCCGTCAGCAGCTATCCAATAGACACACTGCCGTGAAATATTCACGGGTGAAGGGCTGTGCTTATGCAAACGAAGATGAGATGGTCATGGATGGACTAGTGTTTGGCACAAACTCAGTGAAAGTGCGAGAGAAACTTTTAAGTGCCAGGTCTTAGCTAACATTAAATAAAGCCGTGGACATCGCAAGATCGCAAGACATAGCACAAGCACAGCTGAGAACCTTCGATGCATGTACTCCGAGCGGCTCACGTGAACTGACTTTGCAGGACTGGGAAAGGTAAACCCGTACATGCAGTGTGTGATGTCTCAGATAAAGAGGAAGACGAGCTGCTTATTGATGCAGTAGGAAACGAACAACCCTCTGACGCTGAGCAAGCCTTTGTAGACATATCAATAGGAAAGCAAGGTGTAAAGCTTAAGTTTAAATTACGTTCATAGACACGCTGCCGGTAAATATTCGCAGGCAAATCCACAACTTAATACCGGGAATGCCTGTTAAACATCTTAGATTCACGAGTACCGATTTGGGTAGTGAACACTTCGATGATTGAAACTTGTTCAAAAAACGCATTACACAATTGAGAAGGCAGCAAAAGAATATGAAGCGAGTGACGCATACAAGCATTTTCATAAGTGCAGCTACTGCGGAAACAAAGCATGGTGTAAACCTTAAGTTTAAATTAAGTTCATAGACAGGCTGCCGCTGGCGTTTGTCATGCCTATGATGAATACGATATTCGCGAGATACTGTACAAGTTTAATGAGAAGACACAGGGTATACACGAGACTTTTGATCACTTTGTAACAACGTTAAAATTGCTGTAACAGAGTTAAAATTGCTGGTGAAGGACTGTGCTTATGCAAACTAAGATGAGATGGTCAGGGATAGACTAGTGTTTGGCACAAACTCAGCAAAAGTGTGAGAGAAACTTTTAAGTGCCGGGTCTGAGCTAACATTAAATAAAGCCGTGGACATCGCAAGATTGCACGAGATAGCACAAGCACAGCTGAGAACCCTCGATGCATGTACTCTGAGCGGCTCACATGAACTGACTTTGCAGGACTGGGAAAGGTAAACCCGTGCATGCAGTGTGTGATGTCTCAGATAAAGAGAAAGATGAGCTGTTTATCGATGCAGTAAGAAAGGAACAACCTTCTGAATCTGAACAAGCCTTTGTAGACATATCAATAGGAAAGCAAGGTGTACAGCTTAAAATTAAATTAAGTTCATAGACACACTGCCGCTAAATATTCACAGGCAAATCCACAACTTAATACCGGGAATGCCTGTTAAACATCTTAGATTCACGAGTAGCGATTTGGGTAGTGAACACTTTGATGAATGAAACCTGTCATCTTTACAACGGTTGACAAACACGGAATGTAACTTGAACACAACACATCCTCCAAATACGAACCTGATTGAAAGAAATAATGATAATCAAATCCTTGATGACTGCAACACTCAAAACAATTACATTGACAATCATGTTATGTTATTTTTAAAATGTTTCCTTTTTTTTCATAACTACTTTAACACACTAATTCTCCGCTTAGTTTAATTTAATATAATTAACCACTTAATTTTACATATCTGCTTTTGTGTGTCTATGTTTAATCTGTCGATTGTGGGGAAAATTGTATTTGTTTGAGGTACGGCTTGGTTTTATAAGATTCATCTCAGTAATTTATCCAGGGCACAGGTCTTGGAGGTGTAGCTGCCAGCTGGGTAAGGGGTCAGCCATTACAAACTATTTTGCAAAGGCATTTTCAGCATTTAGTAAAGATCTTGAAATATCATTGAAAACCTATACAGTTATCACTGCAATTCTCCATTACAATTGCCCAGACTATGGAACATCTGTTACATAGTTGTAGTTACATATCCTGGTTTTATGACATTTTGAAAGTACAGATACAATGTAACTATGTAAGTACACTTGTTTTTGTATCAGTGATAAATTGTTACATTGCAATTATATAAACTGTGGAATAACAATGACAACTGAGTAATTAACTATAATGTTACTTTGTATTACACAGTAAGTATGGAGTAATAACTCATACTTACACTGTACTTATACAGGTAATTACATAGTAGTTACAGTGTAATTATGAACACTTAATGTAAAGTGTTACCGTTTAATTTAATTGCCAGCATTGCCAAAGGGAAAACTGATAATTAACCGAGTAATCAATTTTTCCTACAATAGACATATACTGTATGTAGACTTGGACCAGAAGCCTTAAGTCGATGTCACATTACGTGATTTCTAGTTGTTGGGGACTGCTGTTGTAGATCTTGTCGCTCAACTTAAATGTCTGAAAATCGCCATACATGACTACATGCCAACGTTCTAGCACAGTCACGCTCGCCCTATTTCCTGAAAGCCAATAACGTGCTGCCTGATGGAGATGGTGCAGTACGAAGAGTTTACTGCCATGGTTAGTTCAGCCCCAATTTCTGCCTTATTCTTTTGCATTTCTTTCATTCATTGGATTGGCTGGCCGAGCAACGTTTCAGCCACGGAATGGCCAAATGGGGAGGCAGCTTGATGGATGAGGTCTCCAGCACTCTAAAAATATCAAAATCTTATTATGTGATATCATCTACTGTTAAATTCTGCTCTGTACTTCTAAAATTTTTATTATTATGCTGTATTAAGGATTTGTTCTGTTCTGTATACTTGTATTGAACCCCTTCTTTTGACACCCACTGCACGCCCAACCTACCTGGAAAGGGGTCTCTCTTTGAACTGCCTTTCCCGAGGTTTCTTCCATTTTTCCTTACAAGGTTTTTTTTGGGAGTTTTCCTTGTCTTCTTAGAGAGTCAAGGCTGGGGGGCTGTCAAGAGGCAGGGCCTGTTAAAGCCCATTGCAGCACTTCCTGTGTGAATTTGGGCTATACAAAAATAAACTGTATTGTATTGTATTGTATTCTGTCCTGGTACATAAAACACGAGACATTAGAACACTCTAGACTAGAACAGGCCATTCAGCCTAACAAAGTTCGCCAGTCCTATCCACTTATTTCTTCCAAAAAAACATTAAGTCGAGTTTTGAAAGTCCCTAAAGTCTTACTGTCTACCACACTACTTGGTAGCTTATTCCAAGTGTCTGTGGTTCTCTGTGTGAAGAAAAACTTCCTAATGTTTGTGTTAAATTTACCCTTAGAACATGTGACCGCCCCATGCAGTGGCATAGCTAGAGTTCGTGCCGCTTGGGGTGGGGCTTCAATTTGCCGCCCTCCAACATATTTGAATATGTTAACCTATTTAATTAGAAAATTAAAATGATGTATAGAGAAAAATTAAGATACATTTTGAATAGATTTATTCATATATATTCTTTGTGTAAAGAGTATATTCGATGACGTATATTCATTGAACTCTGCAACCGGCTAAAGTTGTTTCCCAGTGCAATTTACCAGCACGCCAGAGCTAATCAGTCACCGCTGTATATTCGTTGAGCAGCCAGCTCATGACCACTGCTGGCCCCGGCAGAGCTGCAGCACCACTGTTTCTGGGATTCAGCCACTGCACTAGACTAGCCTGACAGCATCAGCGTTGGCCTCTGTGTGCAGCCAGTTCAAGAGCAGTTGGCTGAATTTCATCAATGGCGTCAGTTGCACCTTCTACATATAATAATAATAGATTGTTGCAGCAATTTTTTTAATAGTTTTTACAGTTCATTGGCAGTGTGTACAATGATCAGTGTTGTAGTAATTAGTAGTAGTATGCTCTTTGCATGAAAATAAATGCGTGATCCATTAAAATTTCACTTTGTCTTGGTGAATTGTGACATTTACTTAAAAAGTACAGCAAAAAAGTATTTGGCGTCCAGGGGTGCAAGTATGTGGCAGTTTAAGGGTTAAGAAATTTGCATGAACAAGAATAGTTCATGTGACCTCAATGTCATGTTATGAGCAAAGGAAACAGTATTAGAACATTAGAACAAACTGGACGAGAACAGGCCATTCAGCCCAACAAAGCTCGCCAGTCCTCTCCACTTCATTCTTCCAAATTAACATCAAGTCTAATTTTAGAGGTCCCTAAAGTCCTCCTGTCTGCCACACTACTTGGTCACTTATTCCACGTGTCTGTGGTTCTCTGTGTGAAGAAAAACTTCCTAACGTCTCTGTTAAATTTACCCTTTAGAACATGTGACCCCCATGCAGTGGCATAGCTAGAGTTTGTGCCGCTCGGGGCGGGGCTTCAATTTGCTGCCCTCCAACATATTTGAATATATTAACCTATTTAATTAGAAAATTAAAATGACGTATAGAGAAAAATTAAGATACATTTTGAATAGATTTATTCATATATAGAGAGAAACAGCAATCATTTTTCACATATAATTATTTATAAGTATCAACTAGACAAGAATATAGTATAGAGCACTAATAAGCCGTGTGCAGATTATTAGTTTAATATAATTACGTGGCGAAAATCGGAACCAGTGTAGAGTACAAGTGATAGTTGGGGATGTTTTCTGTGCAGAGCAGGAACGCATTCGGATTGATAACGAAATGAAATTATAAAGTGTAAATTAGTTGTTTATCCTCCTAGAAATTATTGTAGGTGTAATGTTTATGTTTATTTTTGTTATTGCCTCATAAATTTCAACTGCTGTATCTGATGCCGTCACAGAAGGACATTCTGAAAATTATGCAATTTGTGGGTAAAAATCAGAGAATTTTTGTTTTTTTTATTCATGATTGATATTTTTCCGAACCCTGCTGCTTACACATGAATTGTACTGAGCCTTTTGGCCAATAATGTCGCCCCCAAAATGTGCGGACCGCCACCTCCGCCCGCCCCTAGCTACGCCACTGCCCCCATGTTCTTGATGAACTGATTTTAAAGTCACAGTCTCGATCCACTGGACTAATTACTCCCCACCACAGAAAAACGGATAAAGAACATCATTATTGATGGATCCTCTTCTCTGACCTCAAAATAAAGGCAAAGGGTGGACCTAGCAACATTGATGTAATGGTGGTCCTGCCTCCTTTGGATCCAACCACGAAACACAAGAAATGGCATCAACTTTAAACATACAGCACACAAATAACAAATGATAAGCAGATACAACAGAAATGACACAAAACACTAAAAATGATAATGCTTGAATAACAAAAACTATAATAAACCAGAAATACAACCCATGGAAAACCCCTTGGGTGAAACACCCATTGTGATTTTACAAATTAGAACATTAGAATAATCTGGACGAGAACAGGCCATTCAACTGAACAAAACTCACCAGTCCTGTCCACTTAATTCTTCTAAAATAACATCAAGCCAAGTTTTGAAGGTCCCTAATGTCCTCCTGTCTACCACACTACTTGTTCACTTATTCCAGGTGTCTGTGGTTCTCTGTCTGTGTGTTCTTAATGAAGTCATTTTAAAGTCACCATCTTGATCCACTGGACTAATTCCCTTCATCATTTTAAACACTTCAGTCAGGTCTCCTCTTAATCTCTGTAAAGGCTCAGCTCTTTTAATCTTTCCTCATAACTCATCCCCTGTAGCCCTGGACTCAGCCTAGTCGCTCTTCTCTGGACCTTTTCTTGTGCTGTTATGTTCTTTTTGTAGCCTGGAGACCCAATCTGCACCCAGTACTCCAGATGAGGCCTCACCAGTGTGTTATAAAGCTTGAGCAGAACCTCCTGTGACTTGTACTCCACACATCAAGGCGCTATATAACCTGACAGTCTGTTAGCCTTCTTAATGGCTTCTGTCAGTTGATAGCGTTGAGTCCACCATTACTCCTAAATCCTTCTCATAAGGTGGACTCTCAATTTTCAGACTGCCCATTGTGTATTCAAACCTCACATTTTTACTTCCTATGTGTAATATTTTACATTTACTGACATTAAATTTCATCTGCCACAAATCTGCCCATGCATTTCTGCTGTCCCTGTGTGATAATTCCACGGATTTAAGATTACAGTAATCCCTCGCTATATCGCGCTTCGACTTTCGCGGCTTCACTCTATTGCGGATTTTATATGAAAGCATAACTAAATATATAACGTGGATTTTTCGCTGCTTCGCGGGTTCTGCGGACAATGTGTCTTTTTACTTCCTGTATATGCTTCCTCAGTTGGTTTGCCCAGTTGATTTCATACAAGGGACGCTATTGGCGGATGGCTGAGAAGCTAACCAATCAGAGCACGCAGTTAAGTTCTCCTGACTGAGAAGCTAACCAATCAGAGCACGCAGTTGAGCTCCTGCGTGCTGAATGCAGTGTTAACCAGGAAGTCTCATCTCGCTCATTCAGCATCAACGTGCTTCGCTGTGTAAAGAGTTGTGCTCTTTAGTGTTTATCTTTGTGCATAGTCAAGCCCTTCATTATGGCTCAAAAACGATCTGCTACTGCTTCAGGGGCCGTGCCCAAGCGCAAGAAGAAGATGTTAACGATTGCCGAAAAGGTAAACATTTTGGATTTGTTGAAGGCTACGATTCTTTTTATTTAAAAAGTAGGAAAGGAATATAAGATCTACGGCTGCAGCGTCCTTTTAACCAGGGTTCAAAACGAGTTGTAAGTGGATGTAATAAGGCAGTAGTCTGGATGGAATCTGCTTTAGGGATTTGGATTGAAGACTGCCAGAAGAAGAACAACGGCAGTGCTACACAATCGCCTGAAGTGGCTCCTTTACAAGGGCTGTAACGCTCTCCTTTGTTGTGCAGTAAAATTAAACTCATTGTTATCGGACAAGTCATCGTGTCATTGTTGGTGAGTAACCATAATTAATTTTCTTCTTACAGTGCTTAGTACATGTATGTACGTTTAGTGTCACTGTACACACATTTACTGTATACTATTTTTCTTTGCATTGTACGTATTTATTGCTGGTGACCTGTCTATCGTAATGGCTGTAACATATGTGATATCGGAGACGCTCAATATCTTTAAAATAATATTTAGGTTTTACTGAATATAAACAGTGTGTTTATATACATAATTTCAATGAATCTTACCTAATATCTAAGAGAATACAAAGGGATTATGCTGTATAACGCTGCGGGGAATATTTATAAACAGTGCGGGAGAGTTTATAAGGGCTTAAAATATATAAAAATAACCATACAAACATATGGTTTCTACTTCGTGGATTTTCACCTATCGCGGGGGGGTCTGGAACGCAACCCCCGCGATGGAGGAGGGATTACTGTATCTGCCAATCCACCTGGCTTGATATCATCTGCAGATTTAACCAGCTTGTGACCTATAATGCTATCCAAATTATTTATATACAGTACAGGCCAAAAGTTTGGACACACCTCCTCATTCAATGT
>JANRMT010062810.1:15173603-15188302 GCA_026402145.1 Polypterus bichir lapradei
CATTGAATGAGGAGGTGTGTCCAAACTTTTGGCCTGTACTGTATATATATGCTAAGTCTCGTCTCGTGGGACGTGAGGTCTTGATATTTTTGAGTTCATAATTTAAAAACAGAATAAGAATCTGCAAATCTAATAACATCACATTAAAGTTCACCTGGATGCGGCAAACAGAGGGTCATTTCCGGAGGGTGTCTGCTTGGTTGTCAAACAGGATCCCAAGCTGCTTTGTTGTGTGGTGGGTGTGGTAACGCACTGTACCAGTGCATGCTCCCCAACCTGACCTGACCTGACTTTGGATAGAAGTGTCAGTCAGAATAATACTTACCTGCAGTGAACAATGACAGGACCGTGGCCCTCTTCTCGTTGGCACGCCTCTTCGACTTCCTGTACCAGCTCCAGGAGGGGCGGAGCTTTGTCTGGGGTCTTCTGATCTGGCCAAGAAGTGTACCAGTAGTGCCGCAGACTCCTCTTCTCTCCATTGCACTGTAAGGCAGAGAGGGGCAGCACAAGGGATGGACACGTGGTCAGTACAACGTTAGAGGACAACTGTCAAGCATGTGTAATAGTGGGAGGAATCAGGACATTGCACCTGATTTGCATATACATATTCTACCTTTAAATAGCAGAGGCAATTTTTATGAGAATGGTTAGAATATTCAAGACGGGACCTGAAAATTCTTGGAATTGTTAGAACAAAAACTTTATTATACAACTTACAGTAATTCCATCATCGTCAACATCAGAGTACTCCTCTTGAGATGCAGTACAGTTGTCCCAGTGCTTCTTCCGTTTCCTGTTCTCATCTCTGATTACCGTGTTTAGAGCCTCCTCAGATTTTTTTTCCTGTATTTCTAAGATGGTAGGAAATCTTCTTTCCCTTGGTCTCAATTTTAATTTTGGAAACAAAATAGAGCCCCAGGGAGCGACAACATCTGATCATTTCAGGGAGGTGCAAAGCAACATCCACAATTTTTGGTCAAAAACTCTCTGATTGATAACACAGCGTGTGCCGTTGAGCTGTCACAGTGCAAAATGCCACTTTGTGTGAGGCACTGCTCGGGATGTTTTATTACAACAACGACAGCAGCGTTCATTTCTGTAGCAAATTCTCATACAGGCAATGTAGCTCAAAGTGCTTTACAAGACAACAAAAAAGAAAGTTATATGAAACAAAAAACAAATAACAGTAATATTAAAGAATAAGCAACAAAGGCAAAACGTAAGGTCAGATGGCCGGGAGGACAGAAAAAACAGCAGTCACTTTGAGAGTTGCGTCTATAAAGACGTCTTTTTGCCCTTTTTCAATGTGTTTATTTTCAGATTAAACTGGGTTTGCCTACAGGTGCTTTAAACCTTTATGCTCGTCTGTTTTTCAGTATACGGCATAGTCGATAACTACACCCTACTTTGGTGCAATTGACCGCTCCTGGGAATTTGTAGGATGCGGTCAAAATAAAGGGTGTCCCAAAATTTGAATTTGGCGCCATTTGTGCAATAAAGTGTTGCCAACGAAAAAAAAGACAGCGTGACAGCTCACAGTTCAGGGTTATTGAAAATGGAGCGCTACATGAAAGAACAAGGCGTTTTCATTGTTGAGCAATATTTTAAAAATAATGAAGGTTTGGCAGCTACAGGTCGCAATTTTCATACAAAATATGGTGGGAATAGTGATTTAACTTCATCAACTTTTTCGAACAAAATCATCTTCAGCGATGAGGCTCATTTTCATCTTGATGACTTCGTTAATCGTCAAAATTGTCGCATTTGGGGTTCAGAAAATCCACAAGTGATTGTTGAGAAACAAATGCATCCACAAGATGTCAATGTTTGGTGTGGATTTTGGGCTGGAGGCATCATTGGACCATTCTTCTTCGAAAATGCGGCTGGTCAGGCAATAACAGTTAATGGTGCTCGCTATCGCGACATGATAATCCAGCTTTTTGTGCCTAAATTGCAAGATATGGATGTGGACGACATGTGGTTTCAACAAGACGGTGCCACATGCCATACAGCCCGAGAAACAATTCAATTACTCCATGAGTCATTTCCTGGTCGTGTAATTTCCCATTTTGGTGATCAGAATTGGCCGTCCAGATCATGCGATTTAATGCCGTTGGACCTTTTTCTTTGGGGTTTTTTGAAGTCTAAGGTTTATGCCATCAAGCCCACGACCACCCACGCCTTGAAGGAGGAAATTGAGCGCTGTTTTAACGAAATTCAGCCACATTTATGCAAAACGGTCATGGAAAATTTCGACAAAAGAGTGCATATGTGCCAGCAAAGCCGGGGAGGCCATTTACCCGATATGCTGTTCCATACATAACCCTATACTGTATACTTTATGAATCAATTAAAAATGTACAATTTTTAATTAAAAACCTGTGTTCTCTATCAAAATTACTTCTTGCGTAAATTTTGGGACACCCTATATAACATAAAACCAAAAAAACCAAAGCTGAGATGTGAGGCGAAAATCAAGCTCCAAAAATCGATCCCAGGAATTTAAAAAGATTTTTTTTTTTCAATAGCAAGAATGCATGCAAAGATAGGGTTTATCTACTGCCACATACGTGCGATCGAGAGACAATTGAAAGGCCTTAAGAATAGTACTACCACGCCAAACCAGGGGGTGGCGAGCTGCACTAACTCCCTTTCTCAATCTTCTGCAGACCATCCTCGATGAAATCTCGCTAGGTTCAGGCGCCAGTGATGACATCACTTCTGGTCCCAGCATCAGTGATGACGGCACTTCCGGTTCCGGTGCCAAGGATGACACCACTTCCGGTTCTGCTGGTGTGGATGATGTCACTTCCGGTACTGAAGGCATTGCTTCCAGTTCAGGCACCAATGCTGACGTCACTTGCGGTTTCTGTCCCAAAAGACGTCATTTCTGGTCCAGATGATGTCACTTCTGGTACTGAAGGCATCGCTTCCAGTTCAGGCACCAATGGTGACGTCACTTGCGGTTCCGTCCCAGAAGACGTCACTTCCGGTCCAGATGATGTCACCTCCTTTCTCGGGCTTTAAAGCCACCATCTTTTCCTGTTACATGCAGTTCAGTTTTGGACTCAAACCTGTGAACATCACAAGCAATTTCAACCCTTTTTTGCAGCCAAGGCACAATATATACGGGTGGCTGCCCCAAACCTTTTTATGTCTGTGGTCAGTTTTTGTGAGACTACAAATGTGGATGTGAAAGCATACAAAAGGTTACTCTATAACAAGACGTGAGTTGCGCAGGGGTCACAAATTACGTTTGTGGTTTTTTAATCAGTGTCACGTAACGTGAAAGTAGGGGGTATTCTCAGGGCTTATTCACAGAGAGTAATTCCATCCCAGGGCAAGAGATGGCACTGTCATTCACATCTCCTCCACTTGCATCTACAGATTGAAAGATCCATGAAGACACACTGTGAAGAACCATTTTAACGGCCACAACTACCATAGGTGCAGCAGTCACGTAAATGGACTCGCGTCTGGAAAGACGTTCCAACATTTTTGCATTGTTTTTCAGCTTTTGCCTCTTTTCTTTCGAAATACACTGTCAGGTACCCCAAAACTTTATCCGTGTGGTTCCTTATCTTTTGCATCAGGTGAAAGTGATTATTGGAGGATGCTACCCATTTTTATTTATTTTCATAAAGTTTGTTTTATTTTGATTTGTTTCATTCTTCTGTTTAGCCGACACAGTCATGTGACTGCTATCGGCATATTTGTGACATGCGTGGGTGTGACGTTACAAACACGACAGCGGTTCCGTGTTTTGGTATCCCTCGGTTGGATAATCTTCAACAATCTTTAGCCTTAGTTTGCAATTCAAGTAGGCTAAGTTCCCGGTTTCTTTTTGGGTTTTGATCTCCTTTCGATTTTTGGTTTGCTCTTGTGCTGTGTTCGCTTGTGTTTGATTTTTCATTTTCTAGTTTTGAACTTGCCTGACCACAAACTACAAGTCTCGTCTTGCATTATTATCTCCCAGCCTTTTCTCGTCTCTCACATTAATCCCTGGAGATGCTGTCTCATACCATTACAGAGGGATCACGAGTGACCTTGAGATGATAGAAATTGTTAGAAACCTCCAGAAATCTGTGTCATCTATACTAATAAAAGGCAAAGCCCTCACTGACTCACTCACATACTCACTCACTCATCACTAATTCCCCAACTTCCCGTGTAGGTGGAAAGCTGAAATTTGGCAGGCTCATTCCTTACAGCTTAGTTACAAAAGTTAGGCAGGTTTCATTTCGAAATTCTACGCGTAATGGTCATAACTGGAACCTACTTTCGACCATATATATACGGCCATAGCCTGCAGCTCGGTCGCCATGTGAGGCGGAGTTGCGTCCCGCATCATCACGACTCCCACGTAATTGAGTGCCTGCCCATATAAGGTAAATATTCACGGTTTAAAGACTGTGCTTTTGCAGCAGTACGTAGCGAACAAGGAAGAGCTCCAAAGAGCGCTGTACAAAAAACGCATTACACAATTGAGAAGGCAGCAAAAGAATATGAAGCGAGTGATGCATACAAGCATATTCATAAGTGCAGCTATTGCGGAAACAAAGCATGGTGTAAACCGTAACTTTAAGTTAAGTTTATAGACACCCTGCCGCTGGCGTTACTCATGCCTACGATGAATATGATATTCGCGAGATACAAGTTTAATGAGAAGACACGAGGTACAGTATAAACGAGACTTTGGATCACTTTGTAACGGAGTTAAAATTGCTGTAGGGAGAAACTTTTAATTGCCGGGTCTTAGCTAACATTAAATAAAGCTGTGGACATCGCAAGATCACACAAGAGAGCGGCTCACGTGAACTGACTGTGAACGCAGTACGTAGAGAACAAGGAAGAGCTCCAAAGAGCCCTGAACAAAAAAAGCATTACACAATTGAGAAGGCAGCAAAAGAATATGAAGCGAGTGATGCATACAAGCATATTCATAAGTGCAGCTACAAGGTGTAAAGCTTAACTTTAAATTAGGTTCATAGACACGCTGCCGCTGGCGTTTGTCATGCCTAAGACGAATACGATATTCGCAAGATACGAGTTTAATGAGAGGACGCGGGGTATAAACGACACTTTTGATCACTTTGTAACTAAGTTAAAATTGCTGGTGAAGCACTGTGCTTATGCAAACGAAAATGAGATGGTCAGAGATAGAATAGTGTTTGGCACAAACTCAGCAAAAGTGCGACAGAAACTTTTAAGTGCCGGGTCTGAGCTAACATTAAATAATTGCTGGTGAAGGACTGTGCTTATGCAAACGAATAAAAAGCAAATGTTACGTTATTTTTAAAATGTTTCCTTTTCTTTTTCATAACTTCTTTAACACACTTCTTCTCCGCTGCGAAGCGCAGGTATTTTGCTAGTCTGATAATAAAACGAACCCACATATCAAATGTATAATCACTACTCTTACTTCTTGACTTTGATTTTAACTTCTTGTTTGGGCCTTGATGCGATTTTTTGGGATTGACCCGTTTCTGTCCCTGACTACGCCTCTTCTGGTTTTCCCAAAAACAAACTCTGTACTGCTAGCCTGCAAAATGCACGAGATAAAGTCAAAAAAACGAGGCCAAATAGTCAGCAAATCGAGATTTCGTACATGAAAATACTTTGAGATAACTTCCCACAATTTTAGAATGTCACTGGTACTGTGACATCAGGCTTTATACTGGGAGTGAGACTCCAAAAGTCCCACCCCTAACAACCCACTGTATCGAAGACTGCAAACGTAACAGCATTGTTGTGTTACCAGAACATAACAAAACATTAAAATGAATTAATTAATTCTTCATTTTAGGCACGTGTGTTATGATTCAACCAGGCTTGTTGCGCTGACTTAAGCTTATTGTTTTATTTTTTATTTCTTTGTTTGGACTCCAAAGAGGCAGGGACATAACAATGTAGAAAGGGCACAGGTACTGAAGTGGACGCTGAAGTTATTATGTTGGCTTTGGCATTGTTTTGTTAGGTTTCATGCATTCCACTTGTGTATTTTGTTTTTGGATTCTCTGGCTTTCAACCCCTTCACGTTTCGTTTACTGCTCGTGGATTATTGGATTTTTAAAGGAATATTTATTTTTCCTCTCTTTTTCATACTTCTTTGCTTTTCTGGCAACTTTTTTTAAAATTCTTTAATCAATATTTGGATATTTAACACTAGAATTACCAGTACCACCTTAAATCGCTTCGCACCTCTCCATCAGCGTCTTTTGTCCTTTAAATGTGTTGATAAGCAGCAAGCAGCTGGCTATCACATCCCCCACCCTGCACAGTTTTCTCAGCTCAAGTCTGTTTACATGCATGTCAGTTGCTTGGAGTTGTATAGAGTGAGAAGTCAAGCAAAATCACACCTTTTATAAATAGTATATCGTTATTTGGAACACATGCATTTTATCTGTGCTCCATGTCTACAATGATCTATGTACAGTAAATACATCGTTAAAACAGAAAAGTTTTTCATGTTTAAGTAATAATTGACAAAATGTAGACATGAAGTGTATAATGTGTGAAGCCTGATTTCCAAATATAAAATAAACACTTTCACAAAAGGTACAAATATAACAGAACAAGTGCGCTTCTATTCAAGAATATAACTGCAGAAAAAGAACCCGCGTTAGGGTGCGACATTGACACACATTTGCTACGACTGCTTCGGTGGTGCAATGGAATCAACCGTTGACTGGTAATCAAAACTTCACGGGTTCAATCCTGGACGAGTATGTTTTGAAAACGAATACAAAGGACGGTGTATGTAAGGACGGTGCATATGCCCAAAACATTAACATTTATATGTTACTTACATAACAGCCAGATCGAATGTTATTTACCTATTTACCTTTATTTATTTACTTACTTCCTACAGTGTAAAGTCACAAGTAGAGTGCAGAGGGTATGCTCAAAAAATACGTGTAATGCCACAAAAAGTGCCTGCTGACACTTTAGTACGCAAGCAATGGTACGAGAATGCGGTTAGACTTTTTTTGAGGGTACATACACCGTCCAGATCTAAACACTAGCGTGTAGAGTCGCTTGCGTACTGAAGAGCCTATAGCTGCAGGTGGAAGCTGCTGTCGCTGTACTTTGTATGTAAGAGCCAGATCGAATGTTATTTACCTATTTACTTTTATTTATATACTTACTTCCTACAGCGTAAAGTCACAAGTAGAGTGCAGAGCTTCCCGTGTACGTCTAGAAAGTACAGCGATGGCAAAAGTGCATTCATGCTCCGATGTAGAACAGTCGTCATGATCTGATTTCACCTCTGTTATAGCACGTCTTTATGTGAAAACAGCAGTGTCAAATGCCAGGGTGGGGATTTAGTTGGGATCGTGAACGCGACTGAGAGAATAAAACTGAATAATAAAAAAAAAAAAACAAAGCTAACCTTTACGAGTATCATACATTTACACTGGCTGTTACAGACTGAAATCAGATGTATGTTTTTATTCTAAAATAGTAAGAATAAGAGCAGCTCACTTCTCAAAACGGACTCGTCCAGGGTCGAACCTGTGAAGTTTTGATTATCAGTCAACAGTTGATACCGTTGCGCCACCGAAGCAGTCGTAGCAAATGTGTGTCAATGTCGCACCCTAACGAGTGTTGTTTTTCTGCAGTTATATTTTTGAATAAAAGCGCACTTGTTCTGTTGTATTTGGTATTTGGAAATCCGGCTTCACACATTATACACTTCATGTCTACATTTTGTCAATTATTACTAAAACATGAAAAACGTTTGTTTAAACCATGTGTTTACATAGATTGTTGTAGACACGGAGCACACATGAAATGCATGTGTTCCAAATAAAGATATAGTATTTATAAAAGGTGTCATTTTGCTTGACTTCTCACTCTATACAACTCCAAGCAACTGACACGCAGCTAGACAGACTTGAGCTGAGAAAACTGTGCGGGGTGGGGAATGTGATAGCAGGTTGTTGGCTGCTTGCTGCTTATCAACACATTTAAAGGACAAAAGACACTGACGGAGAGGTGCGAAGCGATTTAAGGTGGGACGGATCTACGAGTTTTTTCGTAGACCCTGGTAATTCTAGTGTTAAAGGAACTGTGTTTTTGTTTGGATCAGCACGGTGGCGTAGTTTTTGCACTGTTGCGTCGTAGTAAGGAGACCAGTGTTCACCTCCCGGGTCCTCGCTGCATGTAGTTTGCATGTTATCTCCGTGTCTGCCCGCCTTTGGACTGCCATTAGGCTTAAATTGTCAGCAAGGCTTCCAACGTGCTGAGGAGACTCTGAGACCACCAGTCACCATTCAGGGGGAACATGTCGAAGTGGTGCAGAGCTACAAGAACCTGGGTTTGTCTACATAAACAACAAACTGGACTGGTCTGACAACACAGTGGTGCAGGACAAGAAGGACGACAGCAGACAGGACTTGCTAAGGAGACTCCCAGGTCTGTTGATGTGGAAATGTTCTTCCAGTCCATAGTAGCCCATGTGGTGCTCTGTGCTGCAGTCTCCTTGGCACAAAAGTATAACAGTGCCTGAAGAAACTTGTCAGGAATGCCTGCTCCATCACAGGGCAGACCTTGGACACACTGGACGCTTGTGTGGGAAAGAGAATGGAGGCAAAATTGGATATATTAAGAAGTGCCTCTGGGGGTCTTTTCTGCACACTGCTATGAGGCAAAACTGAATGCTTCCCCCCAATGTACTCAGTAAGTTAATTAATTTATTTAATTTGCTGTATACATTTGACTTTCTCCTTGGGATTAATAAAAATGTATCTGGTCCAATCTAAAGGAATCCTTTGGCTTTCCAGATGTAAGAAAATGAGTGAAAGATCCCTCATCAGAACAGTCTTCTTCTGTCACTTCTATGTGGGGTTGATGTGCCTGATCGACCTTCTCCACACAGCTCGGACCTGCACCTCCTCCCCAGTCAGCTTCTTTTTCCTTCAAATCCCCTTTTACTTTATTCATCCACTACTGCGTTGGTATCCCCCCACTTTCACTTCTAATTTTGTGAAATGCTTAGGGGTCCGACCCTTACACCAGGATGTAAGTTGTGTGTTTTGGCTTTGGATATTAATGATTTCAGAATGGCAGCCCAGCTTTGTGACACCTCACAATGTCCTGATTTTCTTCAGATGGGACCACTGAGGTGCTGAGGACATTTAGTGGCATTTAGAATTCACCCTGTGAAATGTGCGCCTGCCCCAGCCAGAGAGCTTTGACTTGCCACCACTTACATGTCTTTGCCAGTGCAGTTTGACACACTCAATCTTTATTTTTCAGACTACTCTCCATGATGTGTGAAATCATTTTGCAGTTTTTAGGACTGCTGCACCTTTATTTTGTGCCCTGACTATGTGGCCTCTTCAGGACTCTGGGAGTTTGATCACTGCCATGTTAAAAGTGTCAGACCTGTGTGATGGCCTTCATAACTGGTATTTAGGTACCTGGAAGTTCACAAACTCTTCATGTCAAGTTTCCCTTATTCCATACAGAAGCATAATGAATCGTTAAGTATAATGAATTGAAGACTTTCTGTTTAAATGTTGGCCTACCTTCAGGGTGATCAGCCTGAGGCTGTAGTCGTCAGCTTCGATGACCTGCTGGATGGTTATCTCGATTCCCTCGTAGGTCACACTGTCTTCTGGCCAGTACTCTGTGCATTTCTGAGGAGGCACACAATAATGAGGAGAGTTTATTTTCTGTGGACGGACCATCCATCCACCTACCCATCCATCCATCCATCCATTTTTCCAGCATATCCCAGCAAGCATCTGGTGCAAAGCAGGAACAACACCTGGACAGGTGGGCAGTCCATCACAGGGTGAACACACACACACGCACTGGATGGACACTTCCCATCCCATCTAATGGAGTTTGAGAGGATCTGTCAGGAAGAATAGGGATGAGCTGCCCAAATCCAGTGTGACGGGTGGCCACGGGCAGTACCCGGCCGGGATGCCAGCTGGATGGAAGGACTGTGGGAGAGAGCATCTACAAGGCAATATCTCCCCTAGGGTGCTAGAGGGCAGCCCTCCTGGAAGGCTGCGGCACCATGGATTCCTGCAGGGCATGCTGGGAGTTGGAGCTTGGCACAGCCCTGTTGGGTTCCATGGGGGCTTTTTTACCACACCTGGGCCAACCTTTAAAAGGAGGTGCCTCACTCCATTCAGAAAGCCAGAGTCGGGAGGAAGAGGGATGAAGTGTGCCAAAAGAAGGAGTGGAGGTGGACGACAAAAAGAGAAGAAGAAGGAAAAAAAAGGATTGTGAATTTGGTGCTTATGTACTGTGCTGTTGTGGAGCGCGAGGGAGACATGCTCCATGTGTGAAAATAAATGTGTGCTGTGCTGAACTCGTGTCTCTGCCTGTCTATGTCGGGGTTGGGGCAGCTGGAGTTGCTCGGGTTTCCACACCAGGGGCCTCATGTATAAACAGTGCGTATGCACAAAAATGTTGTGTATGCCTGTTTCCACACTCACATCACGATGTATAAAAACTAAACGTGGCATAAAGCCATGCACATTTTCACGCCAGCTCAATCCCTGGCATATGCAGGTTCCCACCCGCGGTTTTGCAAACTGGCGGCACCCAGCGTCAAAGCAGTGTTTTTGTTCCAATGTGGTTTCCCTTTCTTTTTTAGATCCCCTGACGCGGCTTTATAAATACACTGAAGTTAACCGCATATTGTTTATTAGTTTAAGGCATCTGATTGTAATGAACCCGTAACAATATAATGGTCCACAGAATGGTCAAACTATTCTAAATACCATAGCTGCTTTAGCGTTGTTACTCTCACTGCACCTTCTTCTTATTCATTTAGCTGCTCCCGCTAGGGGTTGCCACATCAGATCATTATTGAATACATACTCTCACTGCACCACTCGGAGTATTTATATCACTGTATCTGAGTGGGGAATCACAGCTGATTGGAAAGAGAATTATTGGTATAAAGTATCAAGCACACGCTGTCTCAGCCATGCTGTCTATTTGAACTGCTTCCATACGAAAAATGCTTCAGAGCCTTTCCTGTTACTGACATCGTGGATCAGAAACAGGTTCATCCCAAGAACTCTAAACGCACTGAATCAGTCCATCAAGTGCTCCTTGTAGACCTGTTTGTACTTATTAGTACAATCACCTCACTGTAAACTTGCACTACAGTTATAATATTGCACAACCTGAGTCACTTTATAAAGCGTGGATTTACATATGATGACAATATCATTTTTAAGATGAAATGCAGCAAAATATGTTTATTACATCATACATCATTTAAATAATCTATATTGTCAATAATTAAACATGTGTGGATACGGTGCCACAGTGCTAGCGATGAGCTGGCACTCCGTTCACGGATTATTCTTGCCTCATGCTGTATTCTTGCTGGTGCTGATGTGACACTGAAAGGATAGATGGATAGAATAATTAAACATTGTGGAGAACTGCCGGCTTTGTGTTCCGGCCCTCACCCCCAGGCCGCCAGGAGGAGCTCTCCCGACAGCAGGATCGTGCCCCGAGTTCCAGCAGGGCCTCATGGACTATGTAATGTTTTTACACAGCCCTGCTGGATACCTTGGGGGCCACCGGGAGTCGCTGTAGGGGGGCTCGTGGGCTCTTGTGTGCCCTATAACCAGGGAGTACGTCACGGTCACGTGACAGGAAGGAACGACGTGCTCCCAGGTTGAAGAAAAGGACTGTTTACCCTGACCCAGAAGTAATAATAAGGAACTGTGGACTAATTGGGCAGGAACACCTCCGGGTCAGGGGCTATAAAAGGACTACGGGCCAGTCCAGACACTGAGCTGAGCTGGGAGGTAGGAGGGCGAAGTGTCTGGGCGAGGAGGAGAGAGAATATTATTGTGTTTTTGATTTAATATATGAGTAGTGTGGAGAGTGCTTTGTGCACGGTTTGTGAGATAATAAAGAAGTCTTGGACTTTTATCCGGTGTCTGGAGTCGTACCTAAGGGTTCAAGGGAGCACTAGCGCCCCCTACTGCCACAACACGTACTACAAAGATATTTCAATGTTCCTTAAAAGTTTTGAAGAATCGCCGTTCTCAGCTTACAGGTGGCTTAACATCTATTACAGAGCTGATTGTGTGGTGATTGGTTGCTTGGAGAAAGAAAAGGATGGACAGGAATTGGAGGTTAGTACGTTTGAAAGAGACAGTACTGCTGCAATAAATTATTTCATTGAAGGTAGCACATGGCACAGCAAGCATCTTGCGTGAGGCAGGAACAATCTCTGGACAGAGCACCAGCTTGACATTCTCACTGCGCCACCGTGTTCCCATGTGTAATAACCCTAACCCTAACTCCTATCATCTTGAAAATGATCAAGTATACATCTCATTATTTTAATTATTCAGAGAGCTGTAATATCACGAATGTAATGGATTCTGTGTCCAGTCGGAGGAAGAGAAAGCCCGTTTAAGAAGCATGTAGTGATTCACACACATAGAGCACATACATGTAGAAGAACAAATACAATACAAAGCATTTAATGTGCTACTTTAGTTACGATGGGATTTGAGAAACTAATAAATTAAACGATTTTAAGATGAAGTTTATGATGTTTTACTTTAATGACAAAATAAACTACATAATTAAAGTGGAAATTTCAAGATTAAAGTTGACATTTTGAGCTTTTTTCTCACTGTGTCCCTATTTTTTTTTTTCTCTGTACCCTAATAAGCTTTCATATGACACTCAGACAGTGGGCTACGACTCGCCTTTTCACGGCGACTTTGATATCTGACAACTTCTTTTTTATTTCAGACACTGTGTGACTTTGTGAACTTGAGCTCTTAGGTTTCTCGGACACTCTCTGTCACTCGATCAACTTCCTTTTGTTGTTTATACCACTGTTTAAACCAACAAATAGTACCTTATTTTCTTTGCCTCCACTTGGTATTCTCTGAAATTCTTCTATTTCTCCCGTGCTTTTGCCATTGTCTTTTCACAGAAGGCTGGGCTTAAGGGCTATTTATATGGATTTGCATATTCAAAGAGGTGCAATTCTGGGAGGAGTTTGGGGAGTGGCAGTAGGCACGTGAACGTGCATTACTTTTCATGCGGACCGGGATTTATGGAGCAGAAGAATGTGGAAGTTGGCGAACGTACAGATTTATGCATCTGGATTTCCACTTTTGTCCGTACACCATGTTTTAGCATGAATTCTACACACGGCGTTATGCATGAGGCCCCAGGTGTGCAAAGCTTGTAGAGACTTTCTGCCAATGGGGCTTTTAGAACGTGTTAAATTAAGGGTTTGAATGAATATACAGTATGAATAAGACTTTTCACTTTTTGATTTTTAATACATTTGAAAACCTTTTTGTAAACATGTCTTCGTTTTGCCATTATGGGTTATTGTGTGTCGATTGATGGGCAAAAATGTACCCAATTTAAATTAAATACAAATACTCATACAAGGCAATTCATTCCCTTGGCACCCTCACAGACTGCAGGCTTCTTTGACTTCCGACCGTTGGTGGTCCTACCTCATTTTTTTCCTCAATGTTTGTGATCATGACGATAATCGGTGACTGCTCCTGCCACACCATCCTCCAAAAGTCGCTGACAGTGTTGACCGTTGGTCCCTGAGTAGCTATGTACACCTTTTCCTCTCCACCGTAGCCCTGCAAAGATACAGCACAGATGAGTTGTGCTCTCTGAACTTTTGGATGAAACTCTAGCAACCCACCATGAGTAAAGGTGAGAGGGTGATTGTGTTGAGATGGGGTGGTTTGCTGCCCTGACAGTTTCTGGAATTTGTATAGTGTTCACAAATCTTAGAGAAACAGAAAGAAAGAAAGTACAAAGAAAACTAAATTCAATTGTGTTGGGTGGGCTGTAGTGAACTGCAGAACTCTCACAAAATTTAGGGCTCGAAATATGGGATATTGGATATGGGAAATGATAGGAAGCTGAAAAAGCATGTCTTTGGTGTTCCCTGGGTGTAGTCAAATTTCTTCCAAAGTTAATCAGATTTCTTCCATGAAGGGTGACCAATGAGGCAATGAGATGGTGTAACGAGCAGGACCCAATCAGGGAAGGGCCACATAGTGAGCACAAGCCAATCAGAGTGCAATGCGAGTTTGAGTCTTTGTTTTCAACCATTCACACTGCTGGTATTTTTCAGAAGTATATGGCTCTGGGGAGCATCTTCACAAGTCTCCATTTTCAGGGGTTAAAAGGCCAGGGTAGTGTGGACGGAAGGCAAAAATGGAGACAAATGAGTGAGACCTCAACTCAAAATGTTGATCCTGTGTGAACGTGCTTCACTATGATGCAGGATAGAGTCTCTCTGAACCCAATGTAAGATCACAGGAGACCGGAGTCGATGTTGACAGCAGTGGGGACACGAGAAGAATCAACCTCTGGACGAGGTGCCAGTCCATTGTAGGACTCAGCCTTTCACATACCCACACTCACATAGTTTAATGTCCCCTGCAAATCTTTGAGAAACATGGAAGGAAAACTAAAACATGGAGTGGAAAAGCCACAGGAGTATGCCCAGACTCCACAGGGACAACCATCAAGTGTAGGATTACCTACTGCAAGATATACTGTTTTATGTAATATTATAGTGTCCTCACTACCCTGTATTAGACAAACAGGTCAGAAAGTGGTTTTATGGATGGATTGATATTATATTATATTATATTATATTATATTATATTATATTATATTATATTATATTATATTATATTATATTA
>JANRMT010062810.1:15195085-15229064 GCA_026402145.1 Polypterus bichir lapradei
TATATATATATATATATATATATATATATATATATATATATATATATTTCTACTGCAGCCACAGCTGCGACACACATAAAAAACAGCAACAATAACTCATAAACGTGCAATATCATTTAGGAAAATCGCAATATTTTACTCACCAAAAATTCGGATTATTTGTAAACAAAATCCATCGTCCTTTCTTTCCTCAAAAACAGTTCAATTACTCTGTCGTACGGATTATCGGAGCGCTTCAGTTCCATCAAAACCTCACTTTCTATCTCCATCGAAGCTAATGGTGGAAGGCGAACCCGCCGTATGGTATTCCCGGCATAAGTTTGAATTCGCTTTAGGGCTGAAAATGTCCGCTCGACAGAAGCAGTGTACACGGGAATGGTCACCGCCAAATATACCAATGTGAACAGCCGCCCCACGCTCTCATTCTGATTTTTCTGATGAAGGAAGTCAAGCAGATCAGTGGGAAATTTTCCTGCAAAATCATCCATAGCATACATTACAGTCAGTTCTGTTTTTAGCCGAGACAGATCCAAAAGCGCTCCGTGTCTGTTGTGTAGAAGGCTACATGTGTGAAATGTTTCTTGTATTCCCGAAAGTTTTGGGGCTTGAGGAGCGTGACAAACATCAGGTTTCCATGGTCTTCAAATGTGGTCTGTGTCTGGCAAATATTGTCCAGAATCTTGGCATGGAGTTGTCCGTGGTGCATGCGACGATCTTTCGCTCGGAGCGTTTATGGTGCGTTCAATGGTGTCGTAGACTTCCTCATATCGGCTTCTATCCAATCAATGGGTCTGAATATGGTGACGTTACCGTACGCCTCCTAAAGGGCCGTACTGACACCAACTCAAAATCTGATTGGTTGAGGTCCGTCCTTTCTCCTTGCTTTGCGGTTCTCTACTGTGTTATTGTTCGCTTATTACGATTGTTATGGTCATTGTGTTGCTATTTTAGACTTAGTTTACTGTTTAAGTACCCATCCCCTTTATTTAATTTGCAGGTTCTCCACTATTTTTTTGTTCCTTTATTACGATAATAGTTATTTATTGATTCCCTTGTTTGGTTGACTGCCTGCCCATATAAGGCGCTCCTCTGTTTTTTTGTGAAGCAGCCTTTACACAGCTTCTCCACTGTTTTATAAACAAGCGCCATATAAGGCCGTCGTTTTTCCTTGCTTCGCCAACTAAGCAGCCTTTTTATTTAATCCACGGGTTCTCCGTTGTTTTATTGTTGGGAGCTCTTCCTTCTTTTCTCCGTACTGCGGTTAAAGTCAGTTCACGTGATTATGTGGCAGGCGTGATGATGTCACACGCAGCTCCATCATCCTCGGCCATCGGGCTAACGTCCATTACAGTATATGGAGAAAAATAGGTCCCAGTTATGATCATTACACGTAGAATTTTGAAATGAAACCTGCCCAACTTTTGTAAGTAAGCTGTAAGGAATGAGCCTGCCAAATTTCAGCCTTCTACCTACTCGGGAAGTTGGAGAATTAGTGATGAGTGAATGAGTGAGTGAGTGAGTGAGTGAGTGAGTCAGTCAGTCAGTCAGTCAGTCAGTGAGGGCTTTGCCTTTTATTAGTATAGATTACACACACACACATTATATTATAATATATTATATTACACACACACATTATATTATAATGTATTATATTACACACATACATTATATTGTAATATATTATAATATATTACACACACATTATAATATATTATATTACATACACACACATACATTATATCATAATATATTACACACACACATTATATTATAATGTATTATATTACACACACACATTATATTATAATGTATTATATTACACACATACATTATATTGTAATATATTATAATATATTACACACACATTATAATATATTATATTACATACACACACATACATTATATCATAATATATTACACACACACATTATATTATAATACTGTATGTTATATCACACACACACATTATATTATAATGTATTATATTACACACGCACATACATTATATTGTAATACTGTATTATATTACACACACATTATATAATAATATATTATATTACACACCCACATTATATTATATTACACTCACACACTATATTATAATATATTATATTACACATACACATTATATTATAATATATTATATTACACACACACGTGTACACAAATGGGTTCAGCTTGGCGGCTGACGTACTTGGGAGGATAGTTTTATAGCGGTTCTTCCTCACCACTCCGGGGATGTTGTATTCCTTTGGGTCCACAAAGTTCATTGGAGTTTCCTGTTGAAAAGAGACAAGAATGAAACAGCAGGTACCCGAGTCCCCTACAGGCCCTTTGAGTCTGTCACAAAGACACCAGGAATTGCACAGAGAGTACAAAAACCAGAGAAACACAACAATGAGAAATTCTCAAAAAGGTCTGAAGGTTTTAGGAATACTCTGTGTAGTTGTATGAGGGAAGTATAACCCTGGATGAATGTTTATCATGTCACGTTGTGATTGGCAGGTCATGACCTCTAAGTAACGCCCACTCTGGGACGGTGGTAGCAACAGGAACCAACAATAGCCCCATGAAAACAGCACCAATATAATGGCCCAAAATTTCAAATCTAAAGTAAAACTTTAATTATATTTAAAAAATAAACCAACCCAATGAATTCTTTAGGGTTTAGCCCATCCCAACAGACACAAATGATATACAAAATAAGAGCCCCTGACCCTTAGGAACTCTCTAGTTCACACCTCTAGGGGTCAGTAGTATACAAAACTGTCTGCAGTGCCCTGCTAGCCTGTAACTGTGGCAGACAGCATGCAGTGGAGTCTTTGTGGGTTACTGGTAGGGTCAGTCCTTGCAAATGAAAACACTAGAGGGCAGTAGTGGCCTGATTGAGACAGCTCATCTAATGTATGTCTTCCTCCGTATCCATTCTGTGATTAGTAATTTATAAAACTGTAATTGTATTTAACTTCTACAGCACACTACAAATATATACGATAAGAGGGGAGAATGAACACCAAAAAAGGTTAAGGACAACGGCCATAACCCCATATAATGTGTACCAAAGAAAAAGACGTGTTTCCAGGCCATAGCTTTGGTTTTGTTGGCAGCCCCTCTTCAGGAAGTGAGCCAGAGACAGTGTGGAGGAGGACAAAATTTCAGCGAGGAGTGGAGAAAAAGAAGACAGAGTTTCTGAGAGCTGAATTGCAGTTGTGGTTGTACTGTGGGAAACAATTGTTGTTGAAGGATTTCACACCAAATAAAGCCCTTTGAAAAGAACAAACTTATGTCCAAGCCTGGGTGTGTTTGGAGTTTGGGAAGCTGAGCACCCCCTAGTGGCCACAAGGTATACTAAAGTGATTTCTGAAGCAACTAACGGATAACTCCAAACCTTCTTATTCTATGGTTCCAAGTGTGCCGCACAATTGCTTGCCTCCCTGGGGCATTGCACCCCACTATGCACCCCTTCCCTCTTGATAGCTGTGAAGTACTGATTGGGTCCACAGTGAAGTTCTGATTGTGTCAAAGTTCATAGTTTCATTCCTTGAAGTCTACAAAATGGACATTTTTTTCCACAATTTCAATAGAGATAGTTGAGGAAAGGAGTCGGGGATTGAGGAGGAACACTTTCTTCCTGTTCTGAAAATCCCGAAAAGCTGGTACCATACTGTTATACAATTTAATAACACTAGAGGGCAGTAGTGGCTTGATTGGGACAGCTAATTTAATGTATGTCTTCATGCTTATCCATTATGTGACTAGTAACTTGTGAAGTTATAATTGTATTTTATTTGTTACAGCACACTACAAATATATACAATAAGAGGGCGAGACAGAATACAGAAAAAGGTTTGGGGTGCCAGCTGCGAGCCCATATGATGTGGAGCAAAAAAAAACGATAAGCATAACATCCTTGTAAACGCAAGTCCAACACAGAACTGAGCTCAAATATCAGGTTCCCAATTTATAAGGGCTGCCGGCAGGAAGGGGTTGGTCCAGGTGGGTGGGCAACAGAAGTGACGTCAGCAGCGCAATGGAACTGCAAACTAAAAGAAGTGTCCTTACATTCAGAAACTCAATTCATCCCTTGAACTGACAGAATTCTCCTTTGGCTTGACTGGCTCTTGTCTTCGGTGTTTGGTGCAGGGTGTGGACTCCCAGGATCCCAAATGGGGACAACCTGAGAGGGGACCAACACCTGAGTGAAGAGAAACATTGTGGACCACCAGGGGGCGTTCAAGTCCCCCAACCCCGACACAGACAGGCAGAGACACCAGGCTGGCTTGCCAGACAACACGCCTTTATTTAAGTGGGGAAGCGCTTTTCTGTTGCTGCCCTCTACACAGCACAGTACAAAGTACCAAATGTACAAACCAGCACAGTCCTTCCTTCTTCCTCTCTCTTTCTCTCTGTCTCTGTCTCCACTTCTCCTCCTGACTCTGGCTCTTCGATTAGTGGTCAGGCAATACATTTTATAGGGCACCCAGAAGTGCAACAGGTGTTTCTTGACCTTTTTCCAGCAGCACTTCCAGGTGTAGAGGAAGTGGTGCCACAAAGGGCCGAGCTGTACCTCCAGCACCTCCTGGCAGTGCCCCCACAGAACCCAACAGGGCTGCTCCAAACTACAACTCCTGGCATGCCCTGCAGGGATCCATGATGCTGTAGAAACCCGGGGGGTGGGAGGGCGGTGGGTGGGATATGCCCTGTAGCGTCTCAGGGGAGGTAATGTCCCAAACATGTTCTCTCCCAGGTGGCGTCCCGGGGCCAGGTAATGGCCCTTGCCATCCGTCACAACATAAATGATCATTTAGGCCAGTGGTCTCAAACTCCGATCCTAGAGGGCTGCGGTTTTCATTTTAACCCTTTTCTTAATTAGTGACCTGTTTATGCTATTAATGAACTTCTTTTGAATTGATTTTATTTGACTTGCTCTTAAAGACTCGGACCCCTTAATTGTTTCTTTTTCCTTAATTAGCTGCCAAACAATAATGAGATAGAAAATGAACCAAAATATGACCAGCAAACTGTGACCATCATACCATACCTGAAAATAAAGAAAGATGAGTATTTCTGGAATGTTGATCAGCTCAGGACCCCAAAACATTTTAACACTGCTCTTAGAAAAGACAGTTTCAGAAATGTCTGCATTTGCACAATGAGAGCAGCAACAAGCCATGGAATTAAAGAAAGAGTTTAATTAACGACAAGACTCGGCACCTGATTAAGCAACTGGTTGGGGTGAAATTGGTTGGAGTTTGAGGCCCTGACTTAGTTGGTCTTCTGTTGGCTCACTCACTCCACATTTCATTTCCGTTTGGGTACCGTTTAAGGAAAGAAATGAAGCAATTCAGAGGAACGATGAAGAAATTCAAGGGAACAAATCAATTAAAATGAACGGAAAAGGAGTTAATTAGCAGCAAAAACTGGTCACCAATTTAAAAAAGGGTTAGAATGAAAACCTGCAGCCACTGTGGTCCTCCAGGTAAGGAGTTTAAGACCACTGATTTAGGCAATGATGGGGATACCTGAAGGGTTGTGGGGAACGACCATTCTGTCTGAACACAAGCCATAAATCTTTACTGGACTGCTGTAGATTTGTCTTGTTCGAACACAAGGTTACTCATATGTTTGCCTGGTACCAGCGTACCTTGGGACGGAGGTCAATGATTTATTCTGTATTTGTGTCATCTCATCAGAGGCTGTGTGTCCTTTGGGTAACGATTAACCCACTTTGACGTGAATTGGCTGAAATGGAGAGACTGGACACTTAGGCAGGGTTATGCTGGGAAGAGAATGAGACCAAATCTCACAGAAAGGACTCTGCCGCATCTCGGGTCAGGTTGTGTGTCCAGAGAGCAGTTCGCTCTCTGGTGATCATTTCGAGTGTCAACTGGATGATAACATGCATTGAAGACCACAAGATTACCGCGCCGCCGCGCGCCCACCCAGAAGGGGGTTTGGTTAGGCCTACTGGATTTTTAGTCAACCAATGAGAAACATGTATACCAAGTTTCATGAAAATCGTTCCAGCCATTTGTAAGCGATGCTTGAACATGCATATACACACACACATTGACTTTTATATATAGATATTTGCACAGAGCACAGTGACATATTAAACTTATGCTTATTACAGGCTGAAGAAAGAGATTGTGCACAATTGTAAGCAGCTAACCTGTGACATTCAAATTCTGAGAATGACACCAGGACAAGTCACATCTGGACCAAGTGACTCACCCAGGCCTATCAACAAGTGAGAAATAAAAAAGAGGACAGGAAAGAGACCCTCCCATTGGAACTCACAAAAAACTCAGCCTGCAGAGTGAATGAGTCCATGGCTCTCTCGTGTAGCTCCATGGCGGTGAGGACATTAGAAGCCTTCTGCAAGTATTCTCTGGCCGACTGCTCTCGAGGGGACAGCACCGACCCATAGGGCTCCGTTGAGCCTGGCGTACACATGTCCAGGGTGAGGGAGACGTTGGAGCCTCTCCTTGAAAAGACAGAGAGACAGATGGAAAGTGAGTTACGTTTACTTTGTGGTATGATTTTTATTGAAAATGCATAAATGTAAAACAGAGGAATGAAGGAGGAAAAATTTGGT
Source organism: Polypterus bichir lapradei (assembly GCA_026402145.1). Taxonomy (NCBI): domain Eukaryota; kingdom Metazoa; phylum Chordata; class Cladistia; order Polypteriformes; family Polypteridae; genus Polypterus; species Polypterus bichir. The sequence continues at coordinate 15,201,684 of JANRMT010062810.1, forward strand.
ACAATATTAATATATATATATTGTAAGAAAGGCGCTATATTGCGCCCAATTCGGCACAGACTTGACACAGGAGGCACGTATAAAACAAAAAGACTTCTATTTTTCTTCATCTGGGGGGCACGTCTTCCCCGTAATCCCTCCAGCCACAACACAGTCCCAAGCTCTTATCACTGAGTCACCACACTCCTCTCTTTCACCACCACTCCTCCACAACTTTGTCCTCCTTCCACCCGACTCTGGCTAACGAGTGGTGGTGTCTGGCTCCCTTTTATCAGGCACCCGAAAGTGCTCCAGGTGGTTAATTACTGGCCTCCAGGTGTGGCCAAACCAGTGCCCAAAAGGAGCCAATCGTTCCTGGTGCAGCACCCCCTGGTGGCACATGCGGAACACCACAGAGCTACACAGAACTCCAATCCCCATGAAGCCCTGGGGGAGTCCGTGGTACTGCTGCAACCCAGAGATGCTGCCATCTAGCGTCCAGGGGGAGATACTGGGCTTCCCACCCTTGTCCGCCTGGAAGATGTGGTGAAGTGGCGTCCCAGCCAGGCATGGGCCCTGGCCAACTGCCACTATGTATATATATATATATATAAAAATATGTGTATATATATATATATATATATATATATATATATATATATATATATATAAAAATATATATATATATATATACAGTATATATATGTATAAAAAATTGCTCAGTTTTTTCTTATCATGCATGCACAGACCACATAAAAGAAAGCACATGATGCTGAGCATTGTTTGGTATGGCCTGCATTTTCCTGTTTGGCTGATGCCTTTGTCCAGCATTTTTATGGTACAATTGGTTGCAAATCTTTTGGTTTTCTAATTAAAGCACAACCAGCTTTATAAAAAAAAAAGTGTTCTCTGCCCTTTGGGTTTCTTGTTGGGATTTTTGACATTGTTTTCTCCTCCACTAGTGGGCAACTATTTAAAAGTGCTTTGTACCTGTGCTTTCGGGACTCCCCAGATCATGACACATAGCAACCGTCAGCAAATGACTCTCAGAATGGCAGTACCCATAAAATAATTTCTCGTTGGAGAACATTACTTCTTTTCAAGGGCAGAAACAAATGATACCACAAGATCTCTAAATCCCTTCAAATGAAGTCTCAATTATTTTAGAGGTCAAGGAGAAATTAGGAAAACATCAAAAACAAAAGCCTGATCTCGCCGCTTGGTCTATTTTCAGGTATGCGTGTGAGTATCTTGGTACCTTTTCCCATTTGGAATGAGAGTAAGGACCATAGATGTATTTAAAATGGTGCGTTTGTTGTAAAAGACACACAGAAGAATCAGCAAAGAACACATAAATAGACAATCTTAAAAAAGAAGTCCCACGTAGCTGTCACAGGATTGAACTCCTGTCGATCAGAAGTGCACTTCCAAGATATCGATGGACTGAATGGTCTCGTCTCGTTTGTCTTATGTTCTTCATATGCACTCATTTGTCACCCTCTGTCCCACTCTCAACCCCAGCCTCTCCTGCTCCTGCCAGTATCTCCTCCCATCTCTAGAATCATCATGGTCTCGATCAAGACCCCCCTTACAGCCCTTTCTGGGGTCACTCTGTAACGGCAGTCAGATGTATTTGCTGACAGCGTCTGTTTGTACCTTTCGTTGTTTTTATAATAATGCAGAAATTCACTCTCAAGGGGTTTTCAACCTATGGGCTGCTTTGGAGGGACCACCTGACTCGGAGGACCAATAAGACAGAGCAGCGGCAGAGAAAAAAAAAAAAGAGAAAGTGCCGGCCTTCTAGAAAATACACAGCCTGCAAGAAGCCATTAGATGAACCTGGGTTCATCAATACAGAAGGAAAGAAGTTAAGGAATGGAGGGAGGAATGAGGATGAACTTGGGAGAGGGCCTGGTGGACCTGTGAAAAGGGACTGTTATTTCAGCTGGTCTAAAAGTATGGCTCAGCCAAACCCTCACTAGCACGAATGTCAAGGGATTAACATTTAAACTTATGCACATTATAAGGACCTTTTACATGGTATGCTATCGCTTTTTATATAACTGTAAATTGTGTATTAGTGGTTTGTTTGTCGAGGGAAGAGGGGGGTACTGCAGTGTGGGGTTGAGTAAGCATCACATTATTTTGTGTGTATATGTTGAGGCCTGCCGGGGGCACACCAGCTCCCCAAACCCGACACAGACAGATGCAGACACAAGTTCAGCACAACATACAGGCTTTATTACATGGGAAACGCTTCCCAAATGCAGCATTTCCCATCAGCAGCAATCCACAGTACAGTACAGCACCAAGCAGTACACAGTGCTGTATTACGTGGGAAAGGCTTCCCAAACGCTCCCCAAATCATTTCCCACCAGCACCAAGCAGTATACATTGCTTTATTATGTGGGAAAGGCTTCCCAAATGCTTCCCAAATCGTTTCCCACCAGCACCAATGCACAGTACAGTACAGTACAGCACCAAGCAGTACACAGTGCTTTATTACGTGGGAAAGGCTTCCCAAACGCTCCCCAAATCATTTCCCACCAGCACCAAGCAGTATACAGTGCTTTATTACGTGGGAAAGGCTTCCCAAATGCTTCCCAAATCGTTTCCCACCAGCACCAATGCACAGTACAGTACAGCACCAAGCAGTACACAGTAACAGCAAACACTTTGTCTTCTTCCTCTTCCTCTGCCTTTGTTTCTGCCTCCACTCCTCTTGGCAAGTGTCATCCGATCCCTCCCGACTCTGGCTCCTGCAGCAATGGCAGCTGGCTCCTTTCATCCTGCACTTCCGGAATACTCCCAGGTGGCCCATTAGTATGGACCGGAAGCACTTCTGTGTGAGGCAGAAGCCTGACAAAGTAGGGTTCCCCCTCTGGTGGCACCCACGGAAACCAACAGAGCTTTGTTGAACTCCAACTCCCATGAAATCCTATGGGATATAGGAATCAGAGGCACTGCTGCAACCCAGGGGGGCTGCCATCTATCGATCCGGGCGAGATAACACTCTATGCTTGCTGTCTCCCCCGATCCTTCCAGCCCACAAGCGTCCTGGCCGGGTAAGGGCCACAATGTGTATAATTCTTTTTTTTCTACAATAGCAGCAATATTTCCACGCTTACATTTGTCTCTGTTGCTGTGCGTGGTGTGGCTGGTAGGAGAGCACGGTTGGTCACTCGCACACTGGTTCATCTATTGTTCTGTGTTTTGGCTGCCACTCCAGAGATCATCAGCAGGTATTGTTATTGTGCCGTCTTGGGCGGTAGAAGGTTCTCGAGGAGTGTTACAACTTCTGGGTCACATCATAGCCAGACGGGCTCAAGACAAGAGGTCCCTTTAGTGACCTCTCGTGTCCCTACATTCTACATCCCTGTCCAAACCTGAAAGGGTGGCTGTATGCTTGTGGACATGCCAAGTGCCTGAGGATTATTGAAAGTGCAAGGACACTGGGAGATGGTTAAGGAGGAAAATGGCATGGTCAGGTAAGGCAGGGGTCAGAAGACCTCAAGATCAAAATGAAAACCGAGTAACATGAATAGAAAGACAGAAAGAAAGATCTAACCACCAGGGCCTACTTGAAATAAATAATGCAGTGCACAATCACCGCCATATTTTTTCCATCATTTACTGTGACCTAAAAAAAATGTGCCAACTGCTGTCACATGACCAAACACAAAGACATTGTATAATAAAGAAAATAAAATGGATACCAAAAGTGACCCTTGTAAATTTACCTCAAAACATAACATTCAACATGGAATTAGAATCCATTTATGCAAAAAACCCAAAAAAGGCAAAAAGAAAAACAGCAAAATTTGTTAACACCACAACAGAATGTGAAATTAACCCAATTTATGAACTCCCAAATGGCTCGATCAGAATCCTCACCTTTCCTGTAGCCCCACAGGCTTGACTGTTAGGGTCGCTGGATCAGACTCAGGCTTTATGTCCATGAAGCAGTCGAACACAGGGGTTTCCGGCACAGGATCCAAGTCGAAGAAGTCCTCCTGTTTGGCATCGGTCCATTCAGAGTAAGTGAAGGACGGCTGGCGACTCATCGACTGGCGTCTGTCATCGGGGAAAGTGAAAGGTGGGCTGGGGGCAAAGACTTTGAGGCAATGCAAGATCTGAAAAGAAAGAAAGAAAAAGAAAAATGAGGATTCTATCAGTTAGGGTAGAGAAAGGGAAATGGGATTGACATGTGTGATGGACGGCCACGGCCATTACCTGGCTGGGACACCAATGTAATGAAAGGAGAGAGCATCGATGAGGCAATACCTCCCCTGGGACGCTAGAGGGCAGCCCTCCTGGGTGGCTGTGGCACCACAGATTACCGCAGGGCATGCTGGGAGATGGAGTTCGGTGCAGCCCTGTTAGGTTCTGTTGGGGCCGCCAGGGGGAGCCCTATAGAGAACTTCCACCACTCCTGGGAGTGATTCCAGGTAATACTTATGAGCCACCTGGAACACTCCCAGGACTTGAATAAAAGGAGCCGCCTCACTCCAGTTGAGGAGCCAGAGTCGGGAGGAGGTGGGCTGAGAGGGAGTGTAGGCGGAAGGACTATGGAAAGGAAGGAAGGAAGGATTGTCCTGTGCTTTATGTACTGTACTGATCAAACACTCCCCAACTGTACATAAACATGTGTGCTGTGTGGAAACTCATATTCTGCCTGTCTATGTAGGGGTCAGGGCAGCTGTACGCCTCCCTGGGCATCACACATGTCTTTTAAGTTTGGTTTGAACTTTAACTGAAAGAAAACCAGAAGCAATGACCCATTTAATCATGGGGGTAAAGAAGATGATGATAATACAATATTTAACTAAAAATGAAAGAACTGGAAAGCTCAAATGTGAGTGGGTGCTCCCCTGGTAGGGTGCCAGGCTAAAAATCAATCTGGCCTTCCATCGAACAAGCTTTCTTAGGTTCGAATGACTTAAAATGGTGAAAAGGGAAGCAGAGGTTTAAATTTAATGTTTAGGTTGGCAAAAATTGAAAAAAAGGACATAACAGAATATTACAGATGGGCCTTCTTCAGGGAACAACTAATAGATTACAACCTACAGATGTTGTGCAGCAATGAATGAAGCCTTGCAAGTTGAAGGAAACAATTTGCACAGGTGTCCCAACTTCTGTTGATTACTTAAAAACCATGTGTCTTGTCTTAAACCAGAGTTGGAGCAGACTGGGTTACTTCACCCTCTGAAGAACAACTAGGACAATATTCCAGTGATAATGGCAAGAAAACGGCAATTAACAAACGAAAGGAGACTGAGTGTTATTACCCTTAGACATGTAGGCCTTTCATTTAGAGAAATGTAAAAAAAAAATCCAAGTGTCAGTGAGTCATTCAGTGGTGTCCTCCACAATCCAAACTGTGGAAAGTGGAAGAAACTCTGATAGGAGGAGATCTGGCAGAGCCAAAGTCACCAGCCAATCAGAAGATGAGTTTCTGAGGGTCCCCAGCTTGCGTGATCACAGGCGCCTCACAGCACAACAGTGCAGGTCGACAAAAGCCGAGTATCAGTTTGTAGTATGGAGAGGAGACTTTGTGCTGCAGGTTTGACAGGATGATTGGCAGTCAGAAAGACATTCATCGAAGGTCAAAATTGGGCCTTGAAATAGTGGCCATGGACTACTGCAGACTAGAATGGACCGGTGACTCAAAATTTGAAATCTTTGGTGTTGAGTTGGTGACAGGATGGTTCCTCAGTGTGAGACACTGACTGTCAAACATGGAGGAGGAAGTGTGATGGTCTCAGGTTTTTCTGCTGGAGGCACATTTGGTGACTTGCACTGAATGGCTGGCAAGGATTACCACAGTTTGGCTGTTATATCATCAAGAGGTGGCTGCTTCGATAAATAGAATTTTTGTGTACTTAATGACTGACTTATTTTTCTTATTGGCCATTGTTTTTTTGTTTAATGTCTTGATTTTGTGAAACATTGAGACATTAAACTACATGCATTTCGATAAAAACTGAAAACCTGAGGTGTACTAAAACATTTGAGCAGTAGTGTACCGAGTGCCAACTCCCATGCCATGCTTGTTTTGCCCATTCCAGCACTCAGTTGAACATGGACTGATGTTGGAAACGCTGGCCATTGTGATTTTCATCACTTGACACATGACGTGTTACATGATGGTGTGTGTGTGTGGGGGGTTTATCTCATAAACTGGCAACACCACACTCACCATCTTTGACTCATCTTTACAAAGTGGGGTGCAGTGAATCCCAATGAGACATTTCAGGTGAGCAGTGCCCTCTGACACAACAAAACGGGACCTTCAGGTATCAGGAGCCCCCCAAACTGCAGTAGCCACCTGTTAATCGACCCAAAGGAGAGTACGGAGCAAACCTACCCCAATTCCCAAAATGACAATTCCCAGAAATACTGTCGCCATCAAAGGACACAAGCTCTCCAGCTTCCAAAGTTCCTTCTGCAATGTGGGAGACCTCTGTTGAAAAAGCAAAAAAGAAAGTTAATAGAGAACTTTGGGGTGCCATTCACCATTAAAGGCACTATAAAATGTAATAGTCGTGTTATGCCTGGGTGATATTGGGTAGGGGGGCTTTGTCAAATAAGGAATGTGACAGACGAGCGGAGACCATTTAGTCTATTAAGCCCCCTTTGTTTAGCTAACAGCTGAGCTTTCCCAACATCTCATCCTGGTTCTCCTTAAAGGTCGTCAAGGTCTCTGCTTCGACTGGCACCTTACCGTCTTTATTTTACACACAGTAATACCTCGCTTAATGAATCTTCTCTTTAACAAGTTTCCATACAACGAAACTACAAACAATTACAAACGTTATTTTAAGTAATAATTAATTATGTTTTTTTTTTCTTTTTATTTTAACATCTCAGAATCACGAAAGAGAAAAGCAATTTCACTCCAAATGAAGCTAAAGATTATTAAGGCCAGAGGGAAAAAAGGGCAGTGTTGGCAGCACTTGAGGGACTGGCACAATCAAATCAATCTAGTGAGTCAGTCAGTCTTTATTCAACCCGCTATATCCTAACACAGGGTCACGGGGGTCTGCTGGAGCCATTCCCAGCCAACACATGGCACAAGGCAGGAACAAATCCTAGGCAGGGCGCCACCCCACCACAGGGCACACACACTCCCACACATTAGGGACAATTTTGGATTGCCAATGCACCTAACCTCATGTCTTTGGACTGTGGGAGGAAATCGGAGTACCCGGAGGAAACCCACGCAGACACGGGGAGAACATGCAAACTCCATGCAGGGAGGACCCGGGAAGCGAACCCAGGACTCCTAACTGCGAGGCACAAATCAATCTAATCAAACAAATTAAAAAGTTCATATAAAATCGCACTGATATCACCACATCAAAATTCTGCAGTACCATAGCAGAAGAAAGAAGCAGTTATTAAATGAAAGACAAACAAATCCAAACAATCAACACTAGATCAATATTTTTTAAAATTAATGTTGTTTGCGCCATTTGGTATAAATTTTACTTACTTACTTAATTTTATATTCATGTATTATTTTCCTAGAGACACATCTCTGTTCTGTCTATTTTAGTTTTACCTCCGAAAGCGAAGTTCCTCATAACAAAGTAGATTCTTGCAACGTGTCTGCTTCACTAAACGAGGTATTCCTGTAGTCCAAGGTCTCCAACTCCGGTCCTTGAGCTCTGCTGTGGCTGCAGGTTTTCATGTCAGCTGCACTTCAGAACAGGCCATCTACCTGATGCTAAGCAGTACTTGGACGGGAGACCAACCAAGGAAAGCTTGAGTCGGTGTTGGTGGGGCCAGCAGGACGTACTTACCCTGTGGTCTGAATGTGGATCCCAATGCCACCAAGTGCAGTGACGGGGATACTGTGATATAAAAACGATGCCATCCTTCGGATGAGACGTAAAACTGAGGTCCTGACTCTTTATGGTCATTAAAGATCTCTGGGCATCCCTCGTAAATAGTAGGGGGTATCCTGATGTCCTGGCCTAATTGTCCTCCGTGGCCTGGTCATTCTAGCCCCCTAATCATTCCCTATCTCTGATTGGCTATCTCTCTTATCACTTCACCACCTAATGGCTCATGTGTGGTGAGCGTACTGGCATAAAAATGGCTACCGTCACATCATGTAGGTGGGTGCTACACATTGGTGGTAGGTGAAGCGGCTCCCCACTCACTATGTAGAGTGCTTTGAGGTGTGAGAAAACCACTATATAAATGAAAAGAATTATTATTATTATAATTATCATTGACCCTTTTCCTAATTAGTGATCGGTGTTTGCTGCCAATTATCTCCTTTTGCCTTATGCTATTTATTTAATATATACAAAATATTTTGTCCTGCATAAAATTAGGGTGACTTTTGAGGGGATTGAATACTTTTGCACGGCACTGTAAAATAAGGGGAACAGAAGTTAATTAGCAGCAAAAATGGGTTACCGATTAAGGAAAGGGTTAGGATGAAAACCTGCAGCCACCATAGAGCTCCATAACCGAGAGTTGGAGACCCCCGCTGTAGACCATTTTAATAGTTAACCGTTATTACAAATAGAGAAATATAAAGCAATAAATGTCTTACAGTGCAAGCATTGACAGGTTTAGTGATTCTCTAGGATGGGGGGTGGAGGGGGAGTGACACACAGTTGATTTAAAGGCTGTGGCCGAACAAGCTCCCTTTGTGCATTGCAGTCCAGCCCCTTCACCTCTAACCTCAGCTCCTATTAAAGGCCGCAGTTCAGCACAGCAACAGCAGCTCCACCAGCTGCACGGTTTGCACGCACCTCGTCTTGCGCAGAATTGTGTTCCTCTATTGGTGATAAAAGGTACTGCAAGAGATCCAGAACTTTATGTGCCGCTGAAAACGCTCCGTAACCATTGCATATGTACAGTGCCCAGACGCCCTGTGTGAATAAACAAAATATGTCAGGTTAAGACACAGTAGGTAAAGAAAGGTCCTTCAGCTTGTCCAGATGTGTATTCACAAAACACACAACGGTCACTTCGTTTAGCATCGTTCTGTAGCAGACGCCAATCCACAGCTCGGCCTGCTCAGGGAGGTTAAACTTCTGCTGACCACACAATCTGTCAAATGTCAGAAGTCAAACCCTAAGGTTGTGGGTTCAAATCCCACTACTGACACCTGTGTGACCCTGAGCAAGTCACGTCACTTGCTTGCACTCCAACTGGAAAACCAAAAAGACACGGAACCAATTGTATCATAAATGTTGTAAGTCACCTTGAATAAAGGTGTCAGCCAAATAAATAAATGTAAATGTAAGGTCACAGGTTGGCATCCCCATGTTTTAAAGCCCAGTACCAAAGGCACACTTGTAGTCAAAGGTTTGAAGTGTGCCACTGTGATCTGTGAGGTTTATTCCATACACATTATTCTATTAAAAATGGGTAGTTGAGGCCATGAATAAATACTGGTGAAACCACACAAACCATCTGACAGAAACAAAGAAGACGACGCAGGGAGGCTATTTAAAAGTGCAGATGTGCTCGCAGTTTGGTGATGATCAATATATGGCCAGGGGCCACTGTCTGGTGTTCAGGGTGTTCCTGGGAGTGAATCGCATGTTTCAAAACGTGAAAAAAATGTAAAACTTGGGCAACTGCACTGAACAGTTGGAAGACATCGCTTCTGCCCGGACCTAAGAAACATGCCACCCGCACTCATGATGGGGCCAGAGCCGACTACAGGAACCCTGACTGTATCACACTTTCACCAGTAGCTCTTCTTCAAATATTGTATCATTGGGAATGTATTAAAAAGAATCTAAGTATATTCTTTCTTTAGCTTGGAATCACCGCTGTACCACTAGGGAAAGATATATAATATTTTATTTTTTAATATATGTATTTTATAGAGTGTAATTTTGGAAAACCATTTAAATCAGTTAACATGAAATGTGAACGTGAAAAACCATTTAGATCAGCTAACTTCATATTATAATGTGGCCTTGAGAGATGCTCTGGATGCAGTGGCTCCCCTTAAAACAAAAGTGATCAAAACACATAGAAACTCTCTCTGGTTTAATGAAAACACTTGAGCTCTTAAATTAGAGTGTTGAAAACTGGAGCACAGATGGAGAGCAACAAAGCAGCAGGTCTTTTAAATTACATGGACAGGGAGTGTTGAAAAATATAAAAAAGCTCTCTTTAAAGCTCGCTCAGACTACTATTCTAAAATAACAGATAGCAATAATAAAAATCTTTGCAAACTATTTAGAACAGTGTCTAATTTAACGAAAGGGAATTCAGATCTACAGTGCAAAATACCAACAGACATTAGCAGTAAAGACTTTATGAACTTCTTTAATGAGAAAATTAAAAATATAAGATCCCAGATCTCAGCATCACAGTACAAAACGCATGTTAGTTTGGCATACCCTGACTTACATTGCATTCAATACTTTAGAAATTTGAATCCTGTAACAGAGCAGAAAATCTTAACTTTAATTTCTAAAATGAATCCTACCACTTGTTCCCTAGATCCAGTGCCAACAAAACTAGTAAAAAACGCTATGGATATTCTTGCAGCGCCAATTCTTAACATTATTAATAGTTCATTATTGCATAGTACAGTACCTGATGCACTAAAAATGTCAGTCATTAAACCATTACTTAAAAAGTCAGATCTAGACCCACACATACTTAATAATTATAGACCTATTTCAAATTGACCCTTTCTCTCTGACATACTAGAAAAAGTAGTCACCAATCAGGTTCAGTCACACAGTACACATCACAATTTATTTGAGAAATTCCAGTCTGGTTTCCACACTGGTCATAGTACAGAAACGGTACTAACGTGGGTTGTAAACGACATTCTGATATCCCCTGATGAAGGAAACTCTACTGTAATTATGTTGTTAGACTTAAGTGCAGCATTTGACACCATTGACCATTCTATTTTACTGCACAGGCTGGAAAATGAAGTTGGGCTTTCAGGCACTGTGCTCACCTGGTTTAGTTCTTATTTATCAAATCAATTCCAATATGTACAGAAATGTGCTGACAGCACTCCATCATTATACACAGAAGTTAAATATGGTGTCCCGCAGGGCTCAGTACTGGGATCTTTACTGTTTTCACTTTACATGCTTCCACTGGGATCGCTCATTAATAAACATAATGTTAATTTTCCCTCGTACGCAGATGACACCCAGTTATACCTTTCATTTAGATCAAATGAAGTTTCTCCGATGTTGTCTTTAATTAGTTGTGTTAGTGAGTTAAAGGAGTGGATGGATGAGATCTACTTGTCTTTAAACACAGATAAAACAGAGATGTTAATTACTGGAGGGAATGACGCTGATCAAAACAATAATTTGTCATCATTTAACTGGAATCACCATTAATTTTACTGAATCAGCCAGCAACCTATTAGTTATCTTTTTTTCTAGCATGTCATTTAGAGCGTACATTACAAAGTTGTCTAAATGTGGGGAAATTGAGGTGTTCTCTAAATAAACAGGATTCTGAGAAATTAATTTATGCATTTATTTCTAGTAAGACTGACTACTGCAATGCGGTGTTCACTGGATGTTCAAACTGTTCTTTATATACAGTAGCTTCCAGTTAATCCAAAAATGCTGCTGCAAGAATGATTACAAGAACAAGAAAATACGAACACATAACTCCAGTTCTTAAATCCTTACACTGGCTCCCGGTTAAGTTTAGGGCAGATTTCAAAGTCCTCCTTTTAACATATAAAGCCTTAAATGGCCAAGGTCTGGCTTACTTATCTGAACTTATCATGACTTATAAACCAGAGCGCACATTAAGATCTCAAGATGCCGGTCTGCTTAGGATTCCAAGGATTAATAAAATAATAGTGGGAGGTCGAGCTTTTAGTTACTGGGCCTCTAAACTGTGGAAGTGTAGCATACCCCGACTAGAACTGCTCATTAACTGTACAGACTGCATCTCTGTTGTTAGTCATTAGCACTAAAACATAAGTAACATGATAGTTAGAATTTGCTACTAACCCTCACCTATTCTGTTTCTCTTCTTGGTACTCAAATGTGGCACTTGGTGCCACGGCCCACCTGCCAAGTTGTTTTGCCTGCCTAAGGTAAAGTCATCCCTGATGGAGGATCGCAGGAATCTTGGGGTAGAGGGGTCCTTTCATTGGATTGGCTGGCTCAGCACTGTCTCAGCTGTGGAATGGCCAATAGGGGGAGGCAGCTTGATGGCCGAGGTCTCCAGGACTCTGAACAAATCCAAATCGTATTATGAGATATCATCTACTGTTGAATTCTGCTCTGTATTTGTAATATTGCTATTGCACTAATATATTGTATTGAGGATTACTTGTGCCCTGTCACTGTATTTACCCCCCTTTTTTGACACCCACTGTACAATGAAAGCAGGGATGAGTCCTTAGATGGGATGCCAATTCAAGCACAGTTGTCACTCATTCTTGGTGCAGCCCAATTCGAACCCAGGATTTGGGCAGCATTGCTAACCACTGAACCGCCAGAATCCTGCAATCTGCTGTGTTTGCAGATGGTGGTGCTGCTTAGCCATGCCTTGGATTTAGGATTATATTTTTAAATGTTACCAGACAGGTAAGTCTTCCCTAAGTATGCCCTTTGTGATCGTTCTAAAAATGGAAATATTAAAATGATTCAAAGCACAGATGAGTTAAAAGGGGGCTCCCTCTGTTTAGATTAAGCTAAGAGGATTTCAAGTGACGCCTCGTTAAAGCAGTCAACCGAAACGCTCTCCATGATACCCGTGATGTGCCCACACCGGCCGTCTTACCAGAATTTGGGAAATGAGGCAAAAGCAGATGCTGCAGCCCACCGTCAACACGATCTGCCTCAGTTTGTCCCACAGATGGGTCTGCGAGGTGGGGGGCGATGGTGGCAGCGGCGGCGGCCTCGTTTCCTGCTCCTCCTGTGTTGTCGTCTGGGTGGGCAGCTCTGTCATGGTGCACACCTGTGTCACTGCTGCACGCATAGAAGGCTCTGGTAAATGAAAGAAAGCAGCCAGCGTTAGCCAGAAATATGAAATGTAATTAATACAGAGAGCAGCATCAACAGTCGTGAAATTAGTGGGCACGGGAGGTCAAGAGAAGGAAGGGGTACAGGTGTGGGGGGCATCCAGGGACTTCAACAACCCTGATGATTTTAAAAAAGGCAGTTCTTCTAGATGGTTCTGTGGAGTCTGGATGAGGTATTAGCAAATAATGGAGGGGATGGCAAAAAACTTTTCAAAAAGTTTAAATCACCCAATGGCGTCACTAGGGGGGTGCAGGTGTTACAGATCACACCAGGAGGTGGTGACACCCAAATGACTGTGCAGTGTCTCAGACTGAAGTCACAAAGGGGGGAACTACCCCCCCCCCCCCCCCAAGATCCCTGATACAATTGCAGGCTGCAGCTATTATGGTTCTGTCAGGCTTATGTTTATTTCTAATACAATGTCCTCCATAACAGTTTGGGACAAAGAGACATTTTTCTGTGATTTCCCCATTTGATCCACAGTTTAAAATTACAAATAAAACAAGTCTGACATCGTGATTAAAGTGCACATTGCAGACATTTCAGTCCCAGCATGTAGAAATGACAAACACGCCTGCTCCGTCACAACCTGCTAACTGCCACTCCGATGGTGCCAGCTAAGCTGCTACGCTTTACAAAACAGAATTAGTTACAAATTTCAAAACCTGTAGCTTTCTTTTTCTTTAACATTTTATTGTATTTATTAAAAGCAAACAACATTCCATACAAGCAAGTCAAATTTTACAAAACTAAGTTCAAATCAAATCAACCCTCACCCATGAGAAAGAGAGCTGAGCCAACAGAACAAAGCATTTAATAGTAGAATAAACAAATAAACAAATAAATACATACATACATAAGGGTTAGGATTAGGGTTAGGGTTAGTCATTTTGCTTGGCTTTTCTCTACATACAGTACATAAGGGAAAATAATCCACTTCCCCAATTTAAATGCTTATTGCAAAGTGTTGTTGATTAGGTTTTAAAAAAGTTTTCCATAGATCTGTAGTTTTCTAAATTACAAACAGCAGCCAAATGCAAACCTTACTTGAACAATTTCAGAAGTCGTCTTACACAACACAACTCGACTAAGCTTCTAGGGGTTCAAACCGCAGGCTCAAACAGCAACAAGAACGGCGGATCAATGAATAAACTTACGATGACGGCCAGTTGGGCACATTGACTATCAGCTATTGGTACTTTTCCTTCACTACAAATGTTTGGGATCTGCTGTGGGCTGGCGCCCTGCCCAGAGTTTGTTTCCTGTCTTGTGCCCTGTGTTGGCTGGGATTGGCTCCAGCAGATCCTCGTGACCCTGTAGTTAGGATATAGCGGGTTGGATAATGGATGGATGGATGGAAATGTTTGGGATACTCCATCAGTTGGAATGAAAAATACAGTGCATTTTATTACTACAAGCATTACAAAGTAGTATGAGTCCCAGTCACCAAACCCTGCCAACCCGGGTGCACTCCAGACTCCAGTGAGTGACTGAGTTCAGGCGCCTTCCTCCTGTCATCACCACCGCCCACTTGGCATGTTCCTCGGGTCGGGAGGTGCTAAGGTGAAAGAGTGAGCTCTGAGGAGAGGAGGTCTTGGAGGCAGGAGCCCTGGCACACCAGCTGGGATACTGTGGCTACTGCACCACCAGGGCATTTTAACCAGCACATAAACTCCAGGGGGACATTAATTAGGGACACACAAGACCGTCTCCGTGGCGTTGCGAAGGTTGAGCCTTAACAGAGCCGTGTCTAGGCTGTTACAAATGATTGTATTGCAAGAAAGTCTAGTTTAAAAAGAGTTTAAAAAGACTTTTATTTACAATGTTAGGTTCCTCCATTTACTTAGTGACATGTTTCTAATATTATTTATTTGTTGTACTTCTGTTTCCTATATAAAGTTTGTAGAGTCTGTTAAATAAGTTATTTACATGCAAAGTGGTCATATTTTGTTATTTTATTGTTCTATATAAGTTTTGTATCTTTTGGAACATGCACAATTTACATCCAAAATAATTCTATTATTATATCATTATTATTATTATTCTATTGACATTTATTTATTTTTATGGTCAATAATTTGATCTCAACTGCTGTTATTGCATTACTGCTTGTGGATTTGTTGGACTAAGACAGGGGTGGCAAACTCCAGGCCTGGAGGGCTGCAGTGACTGCAGGTTTTCATTCTAACCCTTTTCCTAATCAGTGACCAGTTTTCACTGCTAATTAACTTTTTTCCCCATCACTTTAATAGCCCTGGTAGAAGAGTTCAGTCTTCTGAATTGATTCCTTTCTTCATTAAATGACAGCCAAGCAGAAATGAGATGTGAAACGAGCTAACAGATGACCAGCTAAACTGGGGCTTCAAACTCCAACCAAATTCACTCCAATCACTTTCTTAATGAGAAGCCAATTCCTGCTGTTAATTAAACCCGTTATTTAATTCCATGGCTTGTTGCTGCTCTCATTCTACCACAGCAGACATTTCCAAAACTGTTGTTTTTCTGTTCTTTCTAAGAGCACCTGAGAGATCAACCTTACCAAGACTACCATCTCTCTTTAATTTCAGATATTGTGTGATGGGTACAGGGGAGCTGGTCATGTGGTGGCTTGTTTTGTGTCTCATTATTGTTTGGCTGCTAATTAAAGAAAAAGAAACAACTATGGGGCCTGAGTCAAGTGAATTTAAAGAAGTAATCAGCAGCAAAAACTGGTCACTAATTAAGAAGATGGTTAGCATGAAAACCTGCAGCCACTGCAGCACTCGAAGCCAACCCTGGGCTAAGATCTTACTGGCCTTTCTTCCATGTTAATAATAATGATGTCGTAATTTAAAGTTGAGCTGTTCCTTTTCTTTAGTAGTCAAGAGGTTAAACCAGGGGTGTCGAACTCCAGTCCTCGAGGGCCGCAGTGGATGCAGGTTTTCATTCTAACCATCTTCTTAATTAGTGACCAGTTTTTGCTGCTGATTACTTCTTTAAATTCACTTGACTCAGGCCCCATAGTTGGTTCTTTTTCCTTAATTAACAGCAAAACAATAATGAGCCGCCACATAATTAATGGGAGAAAAGGGCCAGTGGTTTGGGGCTTGAGTCTCGTTCCCTGACTTTAACTATAATGGTCTCTGTTTCTCTCTCTGTCGGTTAATACCTTTGAGCCCTTAGCACAGGCAGACCCAACAACGCATAAAATGCGATGTTCACAAATCTGTGGCAGGTGGAAAATCTGTTCAGTCCATTATGGCAAATAACTGAACAGTAGACAGTAAATACTTCTACTAATTCTAACCCCAATAACAGCTCGATCATATTTTAATCACCAACTTAGAGTTTTTGACAGGAATTACAAATATCCATAATGGACGCTTATTATGACGAATCGACTTTTCCCCTTAAATTAAACGGTGCTTTGTCGCTAAATGCTTGATACATTCGCTATAACGTAGCAGGCTGACAATTTGTAATGGAGGTGGCAGAGAGTTATTACGCCAAGTTAAGAGTGCTGTGTTCTCACTTCTGCCTGACTAATTGCAAGCCGCTGGCTCAGTCCGTTGCCTTCACTGCCAGCATCAAGCTTGGCGTCTTGTGGCTGCAAAAGCTTCTCCTAAGTGTTGGTTCTCTTGAAGCTCATTGGCTGAGCTGGGAGAGTTAGTCTTTAATGTACGGCCTGCCACAAATCGTCATTTGCATGCTGGGATTGATGCTGGTAGGAAGTCCTCAGAAGCAGGGCTCACCAAGTCCTTAAGGCAGATAAAGAAGGACACGCCATTGGCATGCAAGACGAGGCAAGTGGGCTTTATACACTATACGAGCCAAAAGTCTGTGGATGCCCCTCCAGATGACTGCGTGCAGGTGTTTCATTGCTAACTAAACAAGACATAGCCATGCAACCTCCATTGGCTAACATTGGCTCTTACTGAAGAGCTCAGTGACTTTAACTCTTTGAGGGCTGAATGTGTTTTCTAAAACATGTAGTTTTCCAAAAAGCACCCAAAGCAAGGGACTCACACATAAATCAACTTAAAATATCAGTTGCTGGGTGCTGTGGCTGCCAGTTCACAGTCTCTTGTGGCTCGAGACGCTCACGGGCGGCATGACAGCTGCCAGGAATGCGTGGCAGGAGCGGGGACAGCAGCAGCAGCCGCCATCACAATGCAATGCAATCTGGTTTGTACCTTGTGTCATTATGAGTGGCGGTTTTCATCTACACCAAGAGTTCCCAAAGTGGTCGATATCGAATCCCTGGGGTCGATTTGAACTTTCTAGGGGTCCATAATTTCAATAAAAAAATTTGGGGGTCGACGACAGCAAAAATAGACCCCCTTAGTACTGCTGTTTGTTTGTTACTTCAAAATATCTATGATTTCAATAGGTACCTAATTAAGAAGTAAATAATAAAAAAACACTTTTTTGATAAAAACACATTACATACCAAACTTGCGAATGAAAAGGTAAAATGTGTCATTAAAAGAGACACACGTAAGAATGCATGAAAATACACGTAGCACAAACGTGTCTGTGCATTGTCGTATTGAACGTATCTAAGCAAGTGCGGACATGAAAAACCGTTGCATGTTCGCACTTGCCCACGGTGGGAAGAGACGACGGATGTTCGATATTAGCAGAATCTATCAGTCTTGTACAGTCATGCTTTCATAAAACACTGTAAATTGGTTTGTTTGATGTGACATGTACTTATTTGTGATTTGAACTTTGAATATAATTATTTATTGAGGAGCAGTACTACAAAAAAGAAAATCAGAGGACACAGTTTATTTATGTGAGTTTGAACAAAAATCTTCTGTTTCAAGTAAGTACAGGTAGTCCGCAGGTTATGGACATCCAACCTATGACATACAAATGAGGCTGCAGCCGCGACGCATGCACCTCAGTAACTGCCGCTCCGTCATCTTCGGCCTGGGGATGCTGTAAGCGGTGCCTGGACGGAGGCTGGATGGGGGCGATTTCGCTGCTAGCGCAGTGTAGTGTCCCTCGGGCAGCTCCCGGCGGCAAGCAGTTTCACTGTCCGCCCACCACACACGGCTGCCCGTTCATTCTCGGTGGGCAGCTGGTAATGCTGCAAGCGGTGACCCGGTTGTGGCTAAATGGAGGCCATTGAGGGTGAATGGGGCGACGGGGGGTAGCATTGTAGTGTGCCTCGGATGGCTGCGTGTTGAATGGGGTGGTGCGGTGGACACTGCAGGCAGCATACTGTAGTTGAGGTGACTGTGAGATTGGTGGGTGGTGAATCGCCCCTCGCTGCCCCCATTCATTCTCAATAGCAAGCCTGCTTGTACTGTTACGCACATAGCAGGAAGTTATCTCTTGTCAGTACAGGGTGGTCCAGATCTAACTATGCTGATCCTGATCGTCTGGATGACTTTGATTTATGTGGGTACGATTCCAGTTCGGCACGAAGAATATTCTTCATGTCGTCAGTTCGCACACTTCTCAATGGTCTGGGATTTTTTGGGTGATTTTCTATGTAATAAACTGAATAAGTTATAGCATAATGAAAATTGCATAATTAGATCGGGACCACCCTATACATCAGACATGTTGACGACTGGTGCCTTCCTGCTGTGATAACGTGTACAGTGCTGTGCAGAAGAGCTCATCTTAACCTTTTGTCTTCACCCATCAAGAATGTCTCTGAAACACAAATCTGATGCAAGTGCTGGTGAGACAGTAAAGAAGAGAAAAACCATCACCATTGAAAATAAAGTAGAAATAATAAAAAGGTCAGAGAGAGGTGAAACTCCATCATTCATTGGCAGAGCACTTGGTTACAGTCGGTCAACAATAGCATTTATTAAAATAATGGACCTGTTCCGACTTACATACAAATTCAACTTAAGCACTAACCTACAGTCCCTATCTCGTACATAACCTGGGGACTGCCTGTACATACTTTGTTTTTGTTTTTTTTTTATCACAGGGGATGTCGAAATTGTTTGTTAATAAAAAGTTTTTATTTCTTCAGATAATAATATGACTGAACCAAAAAAGAAAAGCAGAAAGCACAGCTTGGACTATTTGTACTTATTTTGAATTTACATATTTATTTCATAAATGTCAAAAATGTAAAAAAAAAACTCTGCTCGTATTTTTTTGCTTTAATTTTCGTTAGTGCAGGTTTCAGTATTAAATGTTGCACAAGATAATGCCATATTCTGTAGTCCCTTTATCTTTTTCAATCATTATTTACAAGTGATTAAAATGAAAAGTTTGATATCTAGAGAAATATTTAATATCGAGTACTGTACAAATTTATTAATTTGAGTAAGTAAAGTAAATGACTAGGGGGTCGACGGTTTTAAAAGTTTTTGGTAAAGGGGTCTGTGGCCGAAAAAAGTTTGGGGACTCTTGCTCTAGAGGCACCATCAGCACAAGAAGTGTGCATCAGGAGCTTCACAAACTGGGTTTGCAAGGCCGAGCTGCTGAACACAAGCCTAAGATCGCTATGTGCAAAGCCAAGAGTGGCGTAAAGCAAGCCACCATTGGGCTCCGGAGAAGTGAAAATGAGGAGAGATGGCTCACACTTAACTAGCTGGTACTTCTGATGGACCAGTCAGGGTTTGGTGAATGCCAGGAAATGCTATCTTCTGGATTGCATTGTGCCTACTGTTTAGTTTGGAGGAGGACGAGAAGGAGGGATAATAGCAGGGTTTGAGTTCGGCCCCTTGGTTCCAGTGAAGGGTCCTGTTTATGCGACAACAGACAAACACACTTTAGACAATCCATCCATCCATTTTCCAACCCGTTGAATCCGAACACAGGGTCACGGGGGTCTGCTGGAGCCAATCCCAGCCAACACAGGAACCAATCCCGGGCAGGGCGCCAGCCCACCGCAGGACACACACACAAAGCACACACTAGGGACAATTTAGAATCGCCAATCCACCTAACCTGCATGTCTTTGGACTGTGGAAGGAAACCGGAGTATCCGGAGGAAACCCACGCAGACATGAGGAGAACATGCAAACTCCACGCAGAGAGGACCCAGGAAGCGAACCCAGATCTCCTAACTGCGAGGCAGCAGCGCTACCACTGCGCCACCGTGCCGCCCACTTTAGACAATTGTAAGCTTCCAAACTTCTCCACAGTTTGTGAAGATCCATATTCCAGCATGACTGTACCCCTAGGCACAAAACCAGGTCCATAATGACCTGGAGCAACTCGAGTAGCCTTTATGAAGCCCCAACCTCAAACCACTGGGAGGAACTGGATTGTCGATTGTGAACCAATTCTTTTAATCCAACATCAGTACCTGTCCTGGAGTGACAGATCTTCAATTTTTTAAATATTAGGTTCTTATATTTTTATTATATTTTGCCCAGAGAAACAGGCCGATCTGAATGTATAGAACACTTACAGGGGCAGTTAACATTAAAGCATCTTCTCTTCCTGACTTTTATCAGTAATCACCTCAAAACATCCGTTTACAACATAATTGATGTGGAAACGAAACAGAAAGGTTTTTTTATATATATATATTAGGAACAGGAAAGAGCTATAATGCCTCAGGCCGTACTGATTATTTTATAAGTTGGGAACAGAAATATGTAAAAGAGGATCAAAAACTTTGAGCAAAGTCACTTGTCATACGGACAACCAGCCGGTCAAATGTGTGTGATATCACATGTCCCGAAGCCCCGCGTGGAATTTTAACATAAATATGGCTTCTCTGAGGGACCGAAAAAGAGAGGTGGGCAAAGGCGACGTCAGAAGAGAACAGGTAGCGATGTCAGAGACCGAGACATGTGTGACTGTCAGCGAAAGCATGTTATGAATAACACGATCGTTAAATCAAAAGCCGCCCAGGACAACATTGACTCCTTGGTATTGTTGATTTTACGTAAACTTTTTCTATAGACTATATCCAGATTCTTACTAGTACAGTAGTTTTATTTTCTCTATCATATCTTGTTCTGTTTAGTATTATTATTTGTTAATAAATACCATTTTGTTTTTTTACAGTTTCTATACTTTTCTTCTTGGATCTAGAGTGATTGAAATAATAAATTGAAAATGAAGACGCCTGTGTGAGGAGTTTTCCATGTTATTTGCTCACAGGGTTATCAAGGCTAGCAGTTGCTCCTCAAAGGAGAGACAACTGCTGAGATAAAAGCTGGGTGCATTGTTTCCTTGGTAAGTGGCATATAACCAAAGGAGATGCGCTTTTAATTGTGTCACAATGACACCCGCATGTTTGTCAGTGCTGGTGATGGTAAGTTGTTAAGTAGAGACTCCTATGGAATATTGTGTGATACTTTTAGGCTGTACCATTAGGATATCTATGTATGAATGTGAAGGGGTTCAAAATGGAATATTACGGGGTGCAGGGCTGTGGAGTCGGTAGATAAATCCTTCGACTCCGACTCCTTAGTTTCTGGTACTTCTGACTCCGGCTCCTCTGTATTTAATATTCTAATATATTTTCCATGTTGATTGAAGGAAGGCAACATACACGTCATTTAACGACAAAACTACTGGCTGGGAAGCTGACTCTCTCTACCGTATTGGCCAGTTTAATCAAACGACAAGAACCCCTGAACACCCATCAGGCCATAGCACACACCTCCACCTACATCATTACACTTGTTTATTATACTCAAATGAACTTGTTAAACACATTAGATCTGAAATAAAAACCCTTTTTGTAATTTACCATAATCCGGATTACAATACGTGAATGTCAGGTTGTATAATAGCTCAGCTGATTTCACACTAGCAGTAACACGACTCTGCACTCGGCTTCAGAGAAGTTCTTCATTAGGACTATTGTTTGTGAAATGGGAAATTTATACTTGCTATATTTTTTTTCATTACAATTTAAATTTATTAGAAGTCGGAGTCAGTACATTTTTGCCGACCCCAACCCCGACTCCAGGCACTCAAAATTGTCTCCTCAACTCCGACTCCACAGCCCTGGTGGGGTGACTGACAAGTAGGGTTTCACCTGAGACTTTGTCTATATGATCTCTATGTGTGTGTGTGTGTGTGTGTGTGTGTGTGTGTGTATCTGCATATTTGTTAAGCTTAACTCATTGAGGGCTATTTATTTTTTTCCATTTTGGCCCAAGGCTGGACATTTTTTCCAAAAACCTTAGTTTCTGAAAAGCACACAAAGCAATAGATTCACACATAAATCAACATAAAATATTTATCTATGACAAATGTCCCTGTGCTTTATGTTCCATGAGCCTCTACACTATGTGAATTCACGTACCTATTATACGGCATAGTCCTGCAAGGTATGGCAATATTAGAAGCAGCCAAAGGTATACATTGCCACTTTACACTCCTTGCAGTGTGCCGCTGTTACAGGCATCTATGGCTGCCTACTGTGACTGTTGTGACAGATGGTGGCAGTCAGATGAAGTCAGCCAGATGGTGCCAATCTTCGATCAGCTGTCTTTGTGCAGCCGGTGTCGGACATCTTCGACCGGCCATCTTCATGCAGCCGATGGCGACTGTCTTCAATCAGCTGTCTTTGTGCAGCCGGTGGCAGCCTTCTTCAGGCGACAGTCTACAATTGGCTGTCTTAGAGCAGCCATCTTTGTGCAGCCGGTGGTGGCCGTCTTCAATCAGATGTCTTTGTGCAGCCATAGTTGGCCATCTTCGGGTGATTGTCTTTGATTGGCTGTCTTTGAGCAGCCAGCATCAGCCATCTTCAGGTGACTGTCTTCAATTGGCCGACTTCAAACAGCCATCTTTGTGCAGCAGGTGGTGGCCATCTTCGATCAGCTGTCTTTGTTCAGCCAGATGTTGCCGTCTTCGGGTGACCGTCTTCGACTGGCTGTCTTTGAGCAGCCATCTTTATGCAGCCAGCGAGAGCTGTCTTCGATCAGCTGTCTTTGTTTAGCCAGCACTGGCCATCTTCGGGTGGCTGTCTTTGATTGGCCGACTTCAAACAGCCATCTTTGTGCAGCCGGTCCATGTGACCTACTTCTGGGTCAGACTGAGAATTCAAGTTTTTAATCAGCCCGGAAAGCCCTTCGGGGTTTCCACCATTGTGATCTGTTAGTACTTCCAAGCTAGGTGAGAACTTAGTCTACCGCATTCTCCTGGTGGCACCCACAGTACCCAGCAGGGCTCTGTTACCGAACTGTTGACTTACGGGAATCCGGGGCACCACTGCAGTCCAGGAAAGCTGCCTGCCATGTAGCATCTTGGGGGAGGCAGTGTCCTAGAAAAGCTGCCTTCCCCCATTCTTCCATCTCAGGGGGGTCCCGGCTGGGTTGAGCTGCTGGCCGTCTCTTACATAGCTCATCACTTGTACCATTATTCACAGCCATAGAGTTCACATTCCCATTTTTTTCCAGCACTCCTGCATGTTTAACCTTTGGCTTAATGAACTATTGGTGGTTTCTAGCTTATACAGAATAATAAAAATATGTAGGCATAAGTCTTTTTAACCTTACATGTTAATGCTTTGTTAAATATAGTATTTACTTTTCTCATCCATCCATCCATTTTCCAACCTGCTGAATCCGAACACAGGGTCACGGGGGTCTGCTGGAGCCAATCCCAGCCAACAAAGGGCACAAGGCAGGAACCAATCCCAGGCAGGGTGCCAACCCGCCACAGGACACACACAAACACACCCAGCACACACTAGGGGCAATTTAGAATTGCCAATCCACCTAACCTGCATGTCTTTGGACTGTGGGAGGAAACCGGAGCGTCCGGAGGAAACCCACGCAGACACGGGGAGAACATGCAAACTCCACGCAGGGAGGGCCTGGGAAGCGAACCCGGGTCTCCTAACTGCGAGGCAGCAGCGCTACCCGTGCCGCCCTACTTTTCTCATGTGCTCATAATACTTTTCCAAAACGTAGAGAGAGAGGAGGTTAGGAGCATGCGCTGATACCCACCACATGTCAAATCAACTCAGGATCCCTCAGCACCACATCAGTTCAGATGGAATGGAACCAATGTGAGTTTCTTTGCAGTGGCGGGAGTACCAATTCTGCCACCAACCCCCAGGTTTTCTTGGTAAGTTAGAGGACCTGCTTGCAGGGCTGGATGACGATTAATGTCATGCCCAGGAAGGAGCAATTGCAGGTTAAGGGCCTCGCTCAAGGGCCCAATGAAGTGGAGTCACTTTTGGCGTTTATGGGATTCGAACCAGCAACTTTCCTATTTCCATTGCAGATCCCTAGCCACTCTGCCCCATATGTAGAGACTACCAAATTCAAGAATGCATTTTTCTTTAACCCTAATCAAGCTTCTCTGGAGAGACCTGAAAATAGCTGTTTACCGAGGGTCTACCAACAGTTTGGGAGAATCTGCAGAGAAGAAAATCCCCAAATCCAGATGTGTGAAGCTTAACGTGTCAAAGCAAGAGGACTCTGAGCCAAAGGGGGGAACAAAGAAATACTGAACAAAGGGTCTGAATGCTTGTGTCAATAAGATATTTCCATTTTTCATTTTTATTAAATTTGTAAATATTTCTAAAATCGTTTTCACCTTTTCATTGATTGACATAAATATATGTCTCAGCTTAAAAATAAAATAAATATAGGTGTCAGCTTTTAAATCTCTGCTGAAGACTCACTACTTCAGTTTAGCATATCCTGACTAGAGCTGCTGATTAACTGCACAGACTGCATCTCTGTTGTCAGTCATTAGCACTAAAACATAAGTAACGTGATAGTGATAAGTTGTTACTAACCCTCACCTATTCTGTTTCTCTTCTTGGTACTCAAATGTGGCACTTAGTGCCACGGCCCACCTGCCAAGTTGTTTTGCCTGCCTAAGGTAAAGTCATCTCTGATGAAGGATCGCAGGAATCATCAGGTAAAGGGGTCCTTTAATCAGATTGGCTGGCCCAGCGCTATCTCAGCTGTGGAATGGCCAATTGGGGGAGGCAGCTTGATGGCCGAGGTCTCCAGGACTCCGAACAAATCCAAATCGTATTATGGGATATCATCTACTGTTGAATTCTACTCCGTACTTCTAAATAATTTTTTTTATACTGTATTGAGGATTTGTTCTGTTCTGTGTATTGTATTGTATTGTATTGACCCCCTTTTCTTTTTGACACGCACTGCACGCCCAGCCTACCTGGAAAGGGGTCTCTCTTTGAACTGCCTTTCAAAAGCTTTCTTACATTTTTTCCCTGCAAGGGTTTTTTTTGGGAGTTTTTTCTTTGTCTTCTTAGAGAGTCAAGGCTGGGGGGCTGTCAAGAGGCAGGGCCTGTTAAAGCCCATTGTGACACTTCTTGTGTGATTTTGGGCTCTACAAAAATAAATTATATTGTATCCATCCATCCCACTATATCTTGACTACAGGGTCACAGGTGTCTGCTGGAGCCAATCCCAGGGCGCAAGGCAGGAAACAAACCCTGGGCAGGGTGCCAGCCTGCCGCAGGGCGCACACTAGGGACAATTTTTTTTAGGATCACCACTGCACCTAACCTGCATGTCTTTGGACTGTGGGAGGAAACCCACGCAAACATGGGGAGAACATGCAAACTCCATGCAGGGAGGACCTGGGAAGCGAACCCAGGTCTCCTAACTGCGAGGCAGCAACGTTACCACTGCGCAACCCATTGTACTGTATATGCAGAGTAAAATAACTGCGATAATAATACCAATATAAGACGGGTAATAATCAATTCTTCTTGCTTGCTTATGCTGTCTGGTGGCTTTCTGTCTTAGTATGTTGATTGGCTTGATGTGGTCCAGCATGACCTTTGGATGGAATGGCAGAGACATAGCATGGCCCCTCTATGGATTTGACAGCAGAAACAAAAGCATGCCCCCGTTAGCATCAGTATATCCAGTGCTGGTGGTCCTTGATACGATTCTTGCACCAGCGGGGGTGTATTGCATCAGTTCCCTCTCAGGCACAACTCAGCCTCCACTCCATTCCTGTCCCTTCATCTTGGCCATCTGTAGTCCCCTAGGCTGAAATATTGTGTGCTGCTTAAACTGTAAAAAATCCCACTTACCCTTATATATGTTGGTCTGCTCTGCCTCTTCCTTTATTTCTGAAAAACATGAAAAAAGAAAAAAAAAAGGTTTCAGGGAAGTCATAAATTAAATGGAGTCTTTTCAAAGAGATGAACCCAACTGACAGGGCAGTCTTAGCATTGGTGACGCCCGGGTGTAAGGACATTTCACTAGCTGGCATGCCATCTCCTTCCTATCTCAACTGTAGAACTGAAGAAAAGGAACACGTCAAGTAAAGCTGACAAGTGTCTGTTTAGATTGTTTACAATTAGATTATTTAAATGAGTGCCTCTTTTTATTGGTATTGTTATCTCTGTTAAAATTCTGAGAAGACATGGAATTAAGAATTTCATCTAAATCTGACAATAAACCTGAACTTGAACTAAGTGCATTACAGTTAGTGGTCGACTTACGGCCTATACGTCTTACAACCATTCGATTTACAACTGCTACTGCATCTCACGGGCAAAGAGCAGTTGTTGCCACGCCAGATCCGTATGCCATGATTCATTCATCTCGATATCAGTATAAAAAGGGGCCGGTCACCAGAAGTCGACAGTCAGAGTCGGGAGGAAGAGGACAAAGCCTGAGGATGACTGAAGGGAATGTGTTGTGCTCTGGTCTTGTGTGCTGTGGAAACCAACACTATGTAAATAAACCGTGTGCTGTGTGGTAAGGTTGTGTCTGCCTGTCTGTATTGGGATGGGGCAGCTGTACGTGCCCTGAGCATCACAATATTTATATATATAGACAAAACCTTTTATTCTGCTGGAATCCAGGAACTTCCAGGCAGGTGGCACAGGTGCATTGAGAAGGGTGGAGACTACATTGAGAAATGACAGCATCAGTTTTGTGAAGGTTCGTTCCATTTTGTAATAAAACCCATTTTCTAACTTTAGCTTGACACCCCATATATATATATATATATATATAGTGTCCCAGATGACTGGGGGACCATGCCCAGCTGGGACGCCTGAACATTCCCCGAGATAGACAATACCTCCCCAGGCCACGAGAGAGCAGCCGCCCGGGTCTGTTTGGGGGCCGCGGGAACGGAACTGGGATGCGGGAGGATGTGGCCACCGTCCGGACAGTTAGGGAATCCTGGATGGAAGCACTTCCGCCACACCAGGAAGTGCTGCCAGAAGCAATCTCAAGGACACCCGGAGTGCATCCAGGCGCTCTCCTGACACTTCTGCCACACCATGAAGTGACATAAGGTGGAGCACCTGGGGCTCATCTGGGTCATGATAAAAGGGGCCACCTCCCTCCAGTAGACGAGCTGGAGTTGGAAGGAAGAAGACGGAGCTTATGAGGAGGTGAGTGGAGGTCAAAAGAGAAAGAGAAAGAAGAAAAGAAAGGAAGAGAGTTATTGGAAGGCATTGTGGTGCAAAAGGAAAATAAAGAACTGTGTTTTGGACATTCTGCTGTCTGTCTGT
>JANRMT010062810.1:15229164-15250305 GCA_026402145.1 Polypterus bichir lapradei
GATACACTTTGTCTGCTGAGCGTCATGTGATCACAACTGAGCTGATGTTTCTTCTCTCTCACGCGCACGCGTCTCTCTCTCTCCTTATCTCTCTTGCTCGCACAGCGCGTCTCTCTCTCTCTCTCTCTCTCTCTTCTTATCTCTCGCTCCCGCGCGTCTCTCTCTCCTTATCTCGCTCGCTCGCACTCGCCTCTCTCTCTCTCCTTATCTCTCTTGCTCGAGCGCAGCATGTCTCTCTCTTCTCTTGAGGGCAATTGTCTCCTATTCTCCGTCTGAGTCTGTGTGCCTCACTCATATAGTCAACATCCGTACGAGCGTATACTGTTTACTACAGCATTGTGACTGTGTGTGTGTGTGTGCACGCACACACGTGTGTGCTGTGAAGTGCGAGTCCCCATCTTGCTCCCCAAAACACGAAGCTGAGTCTCAGTACTTTAACAACACCAGCCGCCTTCAGCTTGAAACATCAACAGCGCTGTTATTTATTGTAGCGGGATCTTTATAATGTTCCTTGTATCACCCATTGACAACAGGCGCTTATAGCATGTCTGTGATCTTTTTGGATGCGCTTATACGGCGAACTGCTACAGCGCTGGGAGACTGCGACACTCTTCCGCGTGTTGTTCCGTAGGGTGGAATCCCACAAAAGTTTAGAAACTCACTCACACCAGCCATAATTCTTTTTAAAGGTAAAGTGTAGGTTAATTTGTTTTATGTATTTTTACTTTATATTTTGTATTAATCATTTTTATATGAATAGTTTTGGGTTGTGGAACGAATCATCTGAGTTTCCATTATTTCTTATGGGGAAATTCACTTTGATATACAAGTGCTTTGGATTGCGAGCATGTTTCCGGAACGAATTATGCTCGCAAACCGAGGTTCCACTGTATATATATATATATATATATATATATATATATATACAGTAATCCCTCGCTATATCGCGCTTCGACTTTCGCGGCTTCACTCTATCGCGGATTTTATATGAAAGCATAACTAAATATATAACGCGGATTTTTCGCTGCTTCGCGGGTTCTGCGGACAATGTGTCTTTTTACTTCCTGTATATGCTTCCTCAGTTGGTTTGCCCAGTTGATTTCATACAAGGGACGCTATTGGCGGATGGCTGAGAAGCTAACCAATCAGAGCACGCAGTTAAGTTCTCCTGACTGAGAAGCTAACCAATCAGAGCACGCAGTTGAGCTCCTGCGTGCTGAATGTAGTGTTAACCAGGAAGTCTCATCTCGCTCATTCAGCATCAACGTGCTTCGCTGTGTAAAGAGTTGTGCTCTTTAGTGTTTATCTTTGTGCATAGTCAAGCCCTTCATTATGGCTCCAAAACAATCTGCTACTGCTTCAGGGGCCATGCCCAAGCGCAAGAAGAAGATGTTAACGATTGCCGAAAAGGTAAACGTTTTGGATTTGTTGAACGCTACGATTCTTTTTATTTAAAAAGTAGGAAAGGAATATAAGATCTACGGCTGCAGCGTCCTTTTAACCAGGGTGCAAAACGAGTTGTAAGTGGATGTAATAAGGCAGTAGTCTGGATGGAATCTGCTTTAGGGATTTGGATTGAAGACTGCCAGAAGAAGAACAACGGCAGTGCTACACAATCGCCTGAAGTGGCTCCTTTACAAGGGCTGTAACGCTCTCCTTTGTTGTGCAGTAAAATTAAACTCATTGTTATCGGACAAGTCATCGTGTCATTGTTGGTGAGTAACCATAATTAATTTTCTTCTTACAGTGCTTAGTACATGTATGTACGTTTAGTGTCACTGTACAAACATTTACTGTATACAATTTTTCTTGCATTGTACGTATTTATTGCTGGTGGCCTGTCTATCGTAATGGCTGTAACATATGTGATATCGGAGACACTCAATATCTTTAAAATAATATTTAGGTTTTACTGTATATAAACAGTGTGTGTTTATATACATAATTTCAATGAAGCTTACCTAATATCTAAGAGAATACAAAGGGATTATGCTGTATAACTCTGCGGGGAATATTTATAAACAGTGTGGGAGAGTTTATAAGGGCTTAAAATATATAAAAATAACCATACAAACATATGGTTTCTACTCACGGATTTTCACCTATCGCCGGGGGGTCTGGAACGCAACCCCCGCGATCGAGGAGGGATTACTGTATATATATCTACTCTCTATATATAAAATCCAAAGCCTAAAAGTGCAACGATTTTGTGCAACAATCTTAAGTGACTTTTTATGTGACTTTTTTGTCACGTTTTAAATCGGCTTTTTTTAAAACCTACATATATATGTTTGGCATCATTCTTTTCAGAATTTATTGAACTTTAATGTGATGTTGTTAGATTTTCAGATTCTTATTCGATTTTTAAATTATAAACTAAAAAATATCAAAAACCCATGTCTCGCGAGACGAGACTATGTGCCAACAGATTTAACCACTCCCGGGGCAGGAAATAAAAGACAAAGAGTAGATGACAAAGACAGCTGCTGTTCAGGCTTTTAAATGTTTGAAGTGGAAATTCTTATATTTTCCCCCGTGCTTTTCCCAGAAGGCTGAGCTTAAGGGCCATTTATATTGATTTGCATATTCAAAGAGGAGGCGTAATTCTGGGAGGAGTTGGGGCGGGACATAAGGCGCGTGCACGAGCGTTACTTTTCACGCTGACCGGGATTTATGTAGAGGAAGAACGTGGAAGTTGGAGTACGCACAGATTCCTGAATCTGGATTTTTCTGTGCGTAAGCACATTTCGGCTTTTGTGCTTACATCATGTTATAGTGCGAATTCGATGCACGGCGT
The DNA here is from genome assembly GCA_026402145.1 of Polypterus bichir lapradei. Classification (NCBI taxonomy): domain Eukaryota; kingdom Metazoa; phylum Chordata; class Cladistia; order Polypteriformes; family Polypteridae; genus Polypterus; species Polypterus bichir. Next base: position 15,231,962 of record JANRMT010062810.1, read on the forward strand.
TATGCATGAGGCCCCAGGAGAACCACAAAGTCATAAAGGAGGCCGAAGAAGTGAGAAATGAAAGTCAATCCAAACTTTCACAACGGGCACAAAATCAAAAAAATTTGAATTCAAAAGCAGGAGCAAGAGATCAGAAAGCAGCAAAACAAGAAATTCTCTTTAGTCCGAACAAAATCGCAATCAAAATTCAAAAAGTCAAAAAGGGAAGGATTTGGTAACCGGGAAAAATCGAAAAAGATCGATTTTCAGACAGTGACTTATTATCCAGTGAAAACTTGGATAAAACATGGCTGCTAGGGTCACGCCCTCTGAGAATGGCCATGGTCACGATCTATGAGAACTCCTAAACACCAGCCCCCCCACCAGCAACCAGAAGACGCATCAAGGCAACGGGATCCATAAAATGACAGCACCCGAGAGAAAAGACAAAATGGTGTCAGGGTAAAATGTAAATAAACTCTGTTAAGGTGCGAAAGACACAAAAACAAACCTCAGATTTGGAGTCTGAGTGTCAAAACCTTTTATTAATGTAGCGCTTTCTTTACCCTTTAGTCATAGGATAGTGCCCTAAGTTCGTAAAGTTTATTTCCCTGAGCTGATTTATGAAAACCCCTTGAATTTTAGTACGTGTTTTTAGAGGATAAATTAGAATCCCTTAACTAATACCTGCTCCCCAGTAATAAGCTGCAGGCTGTTTCACAATCAGTAACTTGTAACACAATTTGCAATACAAATATGTTCCCAAAATATAACAAAATGTATTGACTAAATTGGAAAAAAATCTGAAAAAAATAAAATGAAACGATTTATAGTTAAGTCCAATCAAAATTCCCACAAATTATAGATTAAAGAAATTAGAAACTCACACAAATTTCAGCATATTTACCCTTCACAACAAATACCTACAGGTTCAGGCAATGTACTTTTCACTCTTTGCTTTTTCCAGCACTTAAAACATCCGACTGTTAAAGAAAACACAATAACCAAATCTATAATATGAGCAAACTTAATTGCTAAAACCTCACTTTAACTTAACAACTTTAGGCCCCCCCAACCACCCTAACACACACACGTGCCAGCGGTGTCCAAAATAAAAATAATATTAACACAAAACCCCCTTGTTGCAGGCCTGGTTGACGCTCGGGAACGTGGTGGCTAAAAACGTTAAGGCCCGTTCATTCTAACGAGCCAACAAAAAAGGTCACAGTACTCACAAATAAGCGGAGTGAATATCACCGCCCATTGTCCAAGCACAGCACTTCCACGCTGTGGAAAAATGACGGAATCATCCTGCAGGCAGGCTCATGGCAAAACGCTGCAAGCAAAAAGGAGCTAATCCATCCAGATGGGGTGAAACTTGCTGTTTTTCCTCATTGCCAGAGGAGCTGCCAGGCTTTCCCTTGGCCTCCTGAAGTGATATCCAAAGTATCCCGTGCCTCTTCGCAGGCTAACTCAGCTAGTTTGCCTGTGCTGCTAATCTCAACTACTGTACACCGCTTCTGCGACGACGGCTTCTTCCTGTCCTCGCGTCCAACAGGTTCTCAGGTGTACACCACCCAGAGCTCAAAAAACCTCCGCAACAACGTAAAACTCAAACTCTTTTTTTTTTTTTTTCCTCTTATCCTAGTACGAGCCCTTACCTGTCCTCTCGCCCACTCAATCACATTACAGAAACACTGACATAGCTAAGTAATAATAATTATTCTTTTCCAAGAAACCAGTAAACACTATTAAGTGGAATATTATATGAGCCTAGGGCTATATTATTATGTAATTAGCCAGAAACGCTGCTAGAATTTGCACAATACATTTTTATAATAGAAACCCTTCTTATGTATGCAGTCCTCAAACAAGGCCTGTTGGGAAAAATGAGCCTGGAAATGTGACAACAAGACCGGAGTGTGAATATCAGAAAAATGGAACCAAGAACGATAATTTGAAAATCAAAGATCATAGCAAACACTTCTTGAAAGTGCAATTTAGTCTCCTCTTTCTCCAACAAAGGTTGAAAAGCAAGAACTTGATCTAAAACCAAGCTGTCCAGTGAAGTAAATACTGCAGTTTACTAAATAACAGTCAGCGTGGGTTTATGAGAGGAAGATCTCGTCAAATCTCGTCAAATCAGTCTGTGATGAATGGTCAACTCAAGGAGCAGGGAAAAGCAAAGCATCCAACACAATGTACTTAGGCTTAAACCTTGTGACACAGTCCTACACTGAATGCAGCTCCACACTTTGCTCTCGCCATCACTCTGATCAGGTTCATCTTTGTCTTGTCTGCCTACAAAACAAACTCAATATGATGTGTCAGAGGTGGCTGGGGTGGCGACCCGGCCGGGACGCCCAGGAGGACCGGAGGAGGGCTTGCGCCTTCCCCAGACCATCTGGGGGTGACCACCCTGGTTCCTTTGGTCGCTGCCAGGGTGCGCCCCCATGCCTTTGGAGCCCTGGACCTCAGCACTTCCGCCACACCAGGAAGTGCTGGGGGGAAGAGGAGCAGGGACACCCAGAGTGCTTCCGGGGATACAGCCGGCACTTCCGCCACACGGGGGCGTGTCGGTGGGAGATTGCCGGGGAGCACCTGGAGCACATCTGGGTGTGGATAAAAGGGGCCGCCTCCCTTCATTCGGGGCGAGAGTCGGGAGCGGGTGGACTGAGCTTGCTGGAGGAGGCAAGGAGGCGACCTGAAGAGGAGAAGTAAGGCATTGTGTGGCCAGGACCTTGGGGACTTTGGGGGGTTTGTGGTGCACTTTGTGACTTATATATATATTGTAAATAAATGTGTTTGTGGGTGACATGAACGTGTCTGCCTGTCTGTGTCCGGGCCAGCCTCCACAGGTGCCATGATGACAAAATAATTCAGAATAATAATACGAATTATTTAGTTTAGATAAAAAAGAGTCTTCAGTGTACTTCATGGATTTTGCTTGTGGATGCTGCTCTGGTTTATAATGGATTGCCTTTTGGTCTTTTTGCAATTTTTTTATAGTCTTCTATTTTGTTGGTAAATATTCTTCATTTATTGTTTTTCTGTCCACAAATCAGGGGTTTGTGGTTATCCCCTCCCTTGTAGAGCATTTTGATATATTTTGGGACAATTTCTTATATTTTGAACTGTTAAGTCTATTTTCCCCCTCTTGTGCTTAACCAGGGTGAAGGCTAATCAGACCAGGCCAGCATGTCCTGCCCTGCTTATAGTTACTTTTGGAGGCCTCAACCCCTTTTCAGCATGTTTCTGATTCTAGAATATAATAGAAATAGTCCATAAATTACAAATAATATGCAAACCTACCAGAAATTACATAAAACCACGAGAAACAATAATTCAAAAACAACAATAAAACAGAAGATTCACCTAAAGCTTTGGTGCAGAACCTGTCTGTGTTTCAGAGATCAGCACACAATGCCACTTTTGAGTTTAGATTTCTAGTAGCCACTGCTACCAGTTTTTTCACTGATCTCAAGTACAACATTGTGCCACCATTGCTACAGGTAAGGCAGGGACCAAATTAACAGCAATAACAACATTTATTTATGTAGCACGGGACCAAATTGAAGGTTACACAAGTTTCTTTCCAGACTGGAAGTTCTGGACCCATAGTAGGAGCAGAAGGTGGAGGGGCGGAGGTGGACTGGCCACACCCTGTCTCCACTCACTCACTCCTTAGCTCCACCGTCTCACGCTGGGACCCCAAGTCCACAGAGCTGAGACCACTCTGGAAGGCTGGAACTGGTTTGAGTCCAGATGCCTTTTCTCCATCAGTCACTTTTCAGTAAATGTGTTGTTCACGCCTGAGGCCTCAGACCTCCTCCATATCTCATTTCTTCTTTTTTCCAGCCCTCAGCTATTTCATTGAATACTAAGTCAAGGTAATGTTCACCGCTGTTGTGTTGAGGGTGGGATTTTTGGGTCAAATCCACACAAGCTAAAAAGGTGTCGAGCTGCCACCTCCTACCTGAACCAGAAGGCGGCGTAGGTAACTACACAAAGCCTCTCCGGGGATTTGGCAGTGACGCAGCCCGGTGGTCGACAGCCAGCCGGATGCTATGGATGGACTGGTACAGGAGCATGGCTACTCTGATTATCTCATTTTCTCATTGCTCATCTCACCAGTTCTCCGTTTCTCCCGCCTTCGCGTTCTGACTCACTCGCCGCGCTCTGCCGGTGACTCACTGCTTTGCATTCTCATTCAGCTGGGAAACTCCAACCTTTCACCCTCATGTGTAGTCAGCAATCAATAAATGGCTGCCCGAGGAATAGGACAAAAATGAAGCTCCTTAGCAACCAAATCAAAGAGTCAGCACACTTGCATTCCCACTACTGCTTTCTCTTTCTCTTCGAGTGTGTGTGTCATTCTGGCTAAAGCTGACATGAATCAGAAATAATAACAGGGTGGCAAAATGCTGCAGTCATGCTATTCAGCGAATCGATGGACATCCGCGCAGGGGCGCAGAATGGTGCTGGCATAATAAGGACTGTCAAGAGGACGGCCCCTTATGTTAGATGTCCTAATTTATATGCGGTTAACATTTAGGAAGCAGCCAATGAGATAAATGAGAGACGTGACGTCTATTGACAGCAGGGACCTCCACACCGGTGAGCTTCATATCCTAGCATGCATAATACACTGTGACCACTCTGGGTCAACACATCTGGAAGACTGGATGTTGGCTTGAATCTGGAAGGTGTTTGACATTTTAACGAATATATTAAGATCAAAATCTGTGTGTTTGTGTGTATATATATATATATATATATACATTGTCACACACGTGTGCAAGGGAGGCGGCTAAAGGGCCTGAATAATGGTAGTTCCACACCAGACCAGGCAGTGGTGAGGTGCACTGAATTTCTCTCTCGATCTTCTGCAGAATATTCAGGGTAAATCCCACCGGGTTCCAGTGCCAACAAAAACATTGCCGTCTTTACACATCTAAATCAGTTTTGTTCTGGACTTTGGACTGAGCAAAGCTCAACAAAAGATACCTATTTGCGGCCAGGGCATATTATATGGGTGGCTGCCCCAAACCTTTGATGTCTCCTGTGTATTTGTGTCATAATATGTATATATATACTAGGGGGCTTACCCCCTTTGCTCGATCAGCTGCTAGCATGCCACATGATCTGCATCTCGCGCTGCTCTTCGAACTTTTAAAAGCCTGTACAGCAGCTGTCTTTGTCATCTACTCTTTGTCTTTTATTTCCGGCCCCGGACATACTTAAATCTGTTGGCACAAAGTCTCGACTCACGTGACGTGAGTGCTTGATATTTTTCAGTTTATAATTTAAAAACAGAATAAGAATCTGAAAATCTAACATCACATTAAAGTTCGATAAATTCTGAAAAGAATGATACCAAACATATACAGTACATGTAGGTTTTAAAATAAGCCCAATTTTAATTGTGACAAAAAAGTGACATAAAAACATCATATAAAATCGTTGCACTTTTAGGCTTAGGATTTTATATATATATAGAGAGAGAGAGTAAATATCTCTCTATTATAAAAGAAAATCTTGAGAAGAGACTATTGCCCTCCTCTCAATCATTTTTCAACCACAGCCACAGTCCTCTCACCTCTCATTCATGGGAATGCTTTTGTCAGACACACTTCCTGCGCTCTCAGCTCTTATAAATGTTTGCATTTTCCTCACGTTAAGTTCCCAATAAAAGAAGACGTATTATGTCCAAATCCTATTGAAGAATTTCATCTCAATGGATCATCAACAGAAGAAATAAGTACACAGACAATCCTAGCACTGAGAAACGATGAAGTCAAATGAATTAACACGAAAATTGTTGATCGCTTACATGGCGAATTGGTTAAATGCGTCTCAATAGACTATGCTGTCGAACAATTCTGACATTTAAAATTTTACCAGGCGACAAGAAAGGTAATGAAGTACATCTTCAGTGGATAACATTAAACAACAAAGGAGATCTTGATATACCATTTTTATTAAAATGTTTACGGTTTCCCATTAGAATAGCTTTTGCTATGACCATTAACAAATCACACACCCAGACCAATATATTATATAAAAGTAGAGAAATCATTTAAAAACATAAAGCAAGGATTTTAATGGGTCATGAGGAAAACAAAAGTAAAATCATTTGAAAAGTATTTAATACAAGCTAAAAAAAATTCTGTAAAAGTGAAATCATTTGAAAATATTTATTTAATACAGACAACAGAGAAATTTTTTTATTATTTAATACAGGCAGTTAGAAAAAAGTGGGCCATGGCAAGTAGTAACAACACACTTTGTCGACCCTGTACATTGCAGTGCTGATACAGAACTGCACAGCAGTGCGGCTGGAGAGCAAAACGGTAAGAATGTCGCTGTCCTCAGCCAACCAGAGCAACTGAACAAGTTGCAAACAGGCAGCAGACACTCGTTTCCTTGTTACATTTGTGTTATTTTCATCTGAGAAAAGAAAGTATAATCTATACTAATAAAAGGCAAACCCCTCACTGACTGACTGACTCACTCACTCACTCACTCACTCATCACTAATTCTCCAACTTTCCATGTAGGTAGAAGGCTGAAATTTGGCAGGCTCATTGCTTACAGCTTACTTACAAAATTTGGGCAGGTTTCATTTTGAAATTCTATGCGTAATGGTCATAACTGGAACCTATTTTAGTCCTTATACTGTAATAGACTGCAGCTCGATGGCCGTGGGAGGTGGAGTTGCGTCTCGCATCATCACGCTTCCCACATAATTGAGTGCCTGCCCATATAAGGTAAATATTCGCGGGTGAAGGACTGTGCTTAGCATATTCATAAGTAAAAATATCTGAATGACAAACTGATGTTAATTATATTTTGTCCATGAATACTTATTAAATAATTCCAAATAGTCTGTCCGCTTCCTTTCATAGCTTTTCCGATGGTTGTGCTGCTTCCAGGCATATATTTTTGGATTAAAGCATTTAACCAATCACATTTCAGCCATCATTTGTTGCCAGGTAGAGAGGCTTTCACAATCCGTTGTGCAGGCACTCTAACACAGAATAAATGTCGATTAACCTGTTGCTTCAACCAATCAGATTTTGAGTTGGTGTCAGTAGGGCCCTGTAGCAGGTGTACGGCAACGTCACCGCATTCAGACCCATTGATTGGATAGAAGCCGATATGACGAGCTCTACGAGGCCACTGAACGCACTGCAAGCACTCCGAGCGCAAGATCCTCGCACGCACTACGGCCAACTCCATGGCAGGATTCTGGACAATATTATTTGCCAGACACAGACCAGATTTCAAGACCACGAAAACCTGATGTTTGTCATGCTCCTCGAGCCCCAGAAGTTTCGGGAATACAAGAAAAATTTCCCGCATTCAGCCTTCTCCAGTTTAACACTACAGCCACGGAGCGGTTTTTGATCTGTCTCGGCTAAAAACAGAACTGACTGTGATGTATGCCATGGATGATTTTGCAGGAAAATCTCCCACTGATCTCCTTGACTACCTTCATCAGAAAAATCTGAATGAGAGCGTGGGGCAACTGTTCACATTGGTATATTTGGCGGTGACCATTCCCGTGTACACTGCTTCTGTTGAGCGGACATTTTCAGCCCTAAAGCGAATTAAAACTTATGCCAGAAATACGACAGGGCAGGTTCGACTTTCAGCATTAGCTTTGATGGCGATAGAAAGGGACTTTTTGATGGAACTGAAGTGCACGGATAATCCGTACGACAGAGTAATTGAACTGTTTTTGAGGAAAGAGAGGAGGATGGATTTTGTTTACAAATAATCCGAATTTTTGGTGAGAAAAATGTTGCGATTTTCCTAAATAATATTGCAAGTTTATGAGTTATTATTGATGTTTTTTCTGTGTGTCACAGCTGTGGCTATAGTAGAAAGGAACTTGTTCACCCCTGGTTTGTCTATTCAATAAAGGCTTTTATTGTGGCTACAGGAGTTATCTTATATATTGTGGTACATGGCTGGCCGTTCATCTCGGCCAATACCCCCAGGCCGCCAGATGGAGCCCTCCTTGCAGCATAGAGGTGCCCCGAATGCCAGCAGGGAATTATGGACAATGGACTTTTAATGCACAGCCCTGCTGGATACCATGGGGGCCGCCAGGAGTCGCTGCAGGGAGGCCCAGAGACTATTTGCCTTACGCCCAGGAAGTACGTCAGAGTCACGTGGACAAAGGGAACGATGTGCTTCCTGGGTGAAGAAAAAGAAGGATTTTTATCTGACCCGGAAGTGTTCCAGGTCACAAGGACAGAGAGGGTGAAACACTTCCGGGTCAAGGATTATAAAGGACTGTGGGAAATCCCAGACGGACAAGCTGAGTTGGGAGGCAGGGTGGCTAAGCAACTGGGACTTTGGAGGATTGTTATTGTGATTGGTTTATTGTTATTGGAGAATTGTGGAGAGGAGCGTGCTTTGTGCACATTATTATTATAATAAATTATTTATTGGGGCTTTTATCTGGTGTCTGACGAGTTGTCTGAGGGTACAAGGGTGCGAGAAAGGCCTAATCTGTCACAATATATACCCCGATCTACATACTGTCAAATAAATAAACCACACGTTGTGGCGCAACACGAGAGGCTTCACATCTAGTGCTGACGTCCGAGGTTCGATTCCTGAGAGGGGGTGCAGTGAGTGCGTGCGCCTGATGAGCCCAGAATTAGGGCGAAACACGTGTTGCGTACTCTTTGCATTATTTGACAGTAAAACTATTTCTATATACAGTATATATATATATATATATATTTATATATATATATATTTATATATATATATATATATACACACACACACATACATATATATCAGCGCTTCCCGATTCATTTTACCCTCGCACCCCCTGTGACAGACGATCCCGATTTCGCAACCCCTTGGTTTGAGAAGAAGTATGAAAAAATATGAAGTTAACGCAGAAAAACAGATCACCAATTGAAGCTTTATGAATAATAGATACTTTATTCGCCATCAATAATTGTTTTGGTAAAGCCAAAGCCATTTTCGAATTTTTTCGCGACTAGCCATGATTAAATGAACGGTAAAAAAGTAAGAGCGAAGCGACGGTGACTTATTGAGGCAGGCAGACGACAGCACAATACCACGCGGGCTTGATGTAGTGCGCGTCAAGTCAATCTAAAATGCCCGATCAGATTCGAAAAAACATATCTTTTCAAGTTCTATTTGGATATAAGTAGGTTCTATTTAGTCGACAGAAATATCTTTGGTAGGAATGTAAGTTGAATTTAGTCTTTAAATTTCTATGTTGAAGAAAAATGTATGCAATGATGACTCGCGTCCCCCTAGGGGGGCCTGTACCACAGGTTGAGAACCAATGTTCTAGGCTACAAAAAAAAAGACAGAGCAGCGCTGGACAAAGTCCAGAAAAGAGTGACCAGGCTGACTCTGGGGCTACAGGGGATGAGTTATGAGAAACGAATTATTAGCAAAAATAAAAAAAAATAGAATAGCAACATAAAACAATTGAAAAGGTGTGGCCGTAAGAGGCAAACAAAACCAATCCAAAAAATAAAAATTAAAAATCAGAGCCAAAGTTTAAAAATAATAATTATAATAACAAAACAGAGAGAAGATCAAAAAACATTAGAGAGTGTATAAAAGTGGGAATTTAAGAATGGGTTCCTAAGCAGTAAAGTCCCAAAATTACTCCAAAATGGGGAGAAAACCATTGTGGAATATCGAGGGTCGTGCAGCCCCCTAACCTGAACACAGACAGACGGAGCACACAAGTCCAAAAGCAGCACACCTTTACTTTACTGCTGCCTCTACAGCACAAAAACAACCACAAATGATACTATTCAGTCCTTTCTCTTTCTCGTTCTTCCTACTCTTGCCGCCTAAAATCCTCTCCGACAAGCTCTGTCCTCCATCTTTAGCACCCAGGGGCTTAGCAATAATCAATAAAACAATATCCAAAAACATAATTCGCAAAAGATGACAATTTAACAAGCAAACAAATAAATCTAAGACAAGATGCTAGAACTAGGGATGACAGTCTGGAAAAACTACAACAATGAGGTTGCGTTCTGCCACTTAACGACTCTAAACTGACCCTGACTCTATACACTCTCCTTGAAAGTGATGGACGTGTTCATAAGTAAGGGCTCTTTGATGGCCTGTGGGTCTGAACTGGGGGACCTGTGAAACGTAGCCCAGTGGCACAGGGATTAGCTCTGCTACATCTCAGCTACAGGGTCTCAGGTTTAAATCTGAGCCCATGCACAGTCACAAAGCCACATATTGAGTGGATAACAAACATGAAGGACTCGGGCACCGAGTGAGATCTGACTGTCAGCCAGCAGGACAACGAGACAGCAATGGTGCAGGTGTGTGTCTGAGAGGAGAAGATGGAGAAGATCTGAAATACACACACAGTTTCAAAGAATAAAGTCGGAATGAATTCAGATATCTTCACCACTTCTAGCTGCATATTTACTCCACCTAGTCTATGCAAACAATAAAACCAAAGTCCCGTAGGCCCAAACTGCAATCTGCTGGATACTGGCAACTGAGCACTACACTTCCACAATTACACCTGCTACACTCATCACTCCATGTTACCATTTTTTAAAGAGGGAGTTACAGCTTGATTTCCATTTCCAGGTTATTAATAATGCAGAGCACACCTTTCACTCCTCATACATCCTCATAAACATCAGTTGCGTGCATCAGATTACAATAAACAAACTCGAGTTTTAACATTGAGGTGAACATTTATACTAAAAAGTAAAGGGGCATCCACAGGCTCTTTAGGACACTGCCTATTATTGTGACTTTTTAAGACTGATTCATGAATAGATAGATAGATAATGAATGGCACAATAGATAGATAGATAATGAATGGCACAATAGATAGATAGATAGATAGATAGATAGATAGATAGATAGATAGATAGATAGATAGATAGATAGATAATGAATGGCACAATAGATAGATAGATAGATAGATAATGAATGGCACAATAGATAGATAGATAATGAATGGCACAATAGATAGATAGATAATGAATGGCACAATAGATAGATAGATAGATAATGAATGGCACAATAGATAGATAGATAGATAGATAGATAGATAGATAGATAGATAGATAGATAGATAGATAGATAGATAGATAGATAGATAGATAGATAGATAATGAATGGCACAATAGATAGATAGATAGATAGATATAAAGGCACTATATGATAGATAGATAGATAGATATAAAGGCACTATATGATAGATAGATAGATAGATATAAAGGCACTATATGATAGATAGATAGATAGATAGATAGAAAGATAATGAATGGCACAATAGATAGATAGATAGATAGATATAAAGGCACTATATGATAGATAGATAGATAGATATAAAGGCACTATATGATAGATAGATAGATAGAAATTGCAGGGTTACAGTAGCAGACATGAAGAATGCTCCTAATCTTAAGTATACTACCAAGGTACACATAATAAGAATGATCTCTAAGTATATTAAGATCTGTTGGACTGAATTGGCCGGGACTCCTCGGGTCTTGGATGCTACAATATGGATGCTGCACCCAGGTGACTGAAGAGGTGAGGCCCTCTTCACAAACCGCTGCGCCAGCCCTTTTGACAGATTTAACCGCAGGATTTATTGGCCAGTAATCCCACCGGACCCCACGGTGGCTTTGTAGTCCGCTTTACTCTGCCGGGTGTCAGAGTATGTTTGTCGAGGGAGCCAATGACCCGTCATTTTCACTTCTTTTACAGAAGCAGCAGGGTGGAGGCAGAAAGCAGATGTGGAAACCGTGAAGAGCAAAAGGAGAGACCAAACAGGAGATGAAAATTTCGAGGGTCACCTCAGGCTGCTTTTGTTGTTAGCGTTTCCTTTTGTTATCTCAAGCTCTCAACTCCTCACAGAACCACTGGGCCGCCATTCAAGTGCGATGCACCTGGATCCTCTTGAAGACGGCTGCCGCTACACCCAATAAAGTTTAAATTCATTTTTTTAAATTATGACTGTCGACAGCCTGTCACGGTACCGGGTTAAAAGAGATTAGCCATAATGACGCCCACACATAATTAGCTCTCTCTGTTTTTAAAACGAGGCCCATTCAACCCATCTGCTTTGTCCTTGTGGACGGCCTTTCCCTTTTTGCTTTCTAATTATGGCCAGATAAACAGGCTGAGCCCATCGTGAGCTGCAAAATTCCATTCAAAACTGACGTAATGCAGACATAAAGATGAAAAAGGGCCACTCGAGAGATCACATGATTCTTGTCAATAAAAGCTGAGGGAGCAGGAAAAGGCCTCACAGAGCTACTTGGTCCTTTTTTAACACAGTCATGTGAAAAAGTAAGTGCACCCCAAGACATGTTTTCTATCTTTTTTAATATTTGTGGACATATTGTGATTTGCTCTTCATTTAAAGAGTATCTATAGATAAAGATGGTGTAATATAACAGATGTGGAATGCATGTTGAAAATGTAATTGCACCCCTCCAAATACTAAAATTAGAATTAGATGCAAATGATTAGAACTTCATGTCAGACGTCTTTGTCTGGATCTGTCTTATCTAAATCTGAAACATTTAGTTTTTTGGTGAGGTGTGTCTTATCACCATGCCAAGTTCGAAGGAGCTCTCTGAGGCCTTCAGAAAAGACGTTATAGTTGCTTATGAGGCTGGGGATGGAGTTAGAAAGATCTCCAAACAACTGGAAATCAAGCATTCTGGAAGATCAACTACAAGTGGAGACGATTTCAAAGCACTGCCAAGTTATCGAGGTCATGCCAACCTGGCAAGTCCAGCCTGAGAGCAGAACGTAAGGGGCTTAAAGAAGTCTCACTACAGGACCTACAGGTAGCTCTTGCCTCTGCTCAAGTCAACTTGTATGTGTCTACCATTAGAAGGAGGCCACACAGATTAAATCGAAGAGGGAGGTGTGCCAGTAGGAATCCAGAAAGAACATTAGGGCAAGACTAAAGTTTTCCCATGAACATCGTCACGCACATGTGCATGGGAGGCAGCTAAAAGGCTCAAAAGACGGTAATTCCTTGCCAAACCAGGTGATGGCAGAGTGCATTAATCCTTGCTCTTTTCCATTAACAGAACAATCACAGGAAATTCCTTTTGGATACGATGATGTCACTTCCAGTTCCGGTATCAAGATGCCACTTCCAGTTTCTGCCTGATGACATAATTTCCCATCGATTTTGCAAATATATGGTTGGTTGCCACTAAACATCTTTCCTGTACTGTCTGAATCATTTTACAACATCTAGATAAAGACGAGGGACCTCATGCATAATGCCGTGCATAGAATTCACACTATAACATGGTGTACGGACAAAAGCAGAAATGTTCGTACGCACAAAAAATCCAGATGCATAAATTTGTGCATTCGCCAACTTCCACGTTCTTCCGCTATGTAAATCCCAGTTAGCGTGAAAAGTAATGCACTGCACGCGCCTGCTGTCCCGCCCCAACTCCTCCCAGAATTACGCCTCTTTGAATATGCAAATCAATATAAATAGCCCTTAAGATCAGCCTTCTGTGAAAAGACAATGGCAAAAGAACGGGGGAAATAGAAGAATTTCAGCAAATACCAAGTGGAGGCAAGGAAAAATGTACTATTTGTTGGTTTAAACAGTGGTATAAACAACAAAAGAAAGTTGATCGAGTGACATAGAGTGTCGGAGAAACTCGAAACTTCAAGTTCAGACAGTCGCACAGTGCCCGAAATAAAAAGAAGTTGTCTGATATCAAAGTCGCCGTGAAAAGGCGAGTCGTAGCCCACCGTCTGAGTGTCATATGAAAGCTTATTACAGAGAAAAGAAAAACAAATAGGGACACAGTGAGAAAAAAGCTCAAAATGCCAACTTTAATCTCGAAATTTCCACTTTAATTATGTAGTTTATTTTGTCATTAAAGTAGAACATCAAAAACTTCATCTTAAAATCGTTTAATTTACTAGTTTCTCAAATCCCATCGTAACTAAAGTCGCACGTGAAAAGCTTTGTATTGTATTTGTTCTTCAATGTGCTCTATGTGTGTGAATCACTACGTGCTTCTTAAACAGGCTTCCTCTTCCTCCGACTGGACGCAGAATCCATTACATTCGTGATATTACAGCTCTGTGAATAATTTAAATACTGAGATGTATACTTGATATCATTTTCATGATGATGGGAATTAAAGCATGGAAACACGATGGCATAGTGATAGTGACGAGCTGGCGCATCGTCCACAGATTGTTCATGCCTCACGCAAGATGCTTGCTACGCCGTACGCGACCTTTAATGAAATAGTTTTTTGCAGCAGTACTGTCTCTTTCAAACGTACTAACCTCCAATTCCTATCCTTCCTTTTCTTTCTATAAGTAACCAATCGCCACACATCAGCTCAGTAATAGATGTTAAGCCATCTGTAAGCTTAGAACGCCGATTCTTCAAAACTTTTAAGGAACATTGAAATATCTTCGTAGTACGTGTTTAATTATTCTATCCGTCTATCTTTCCAGTGTCGCGCCAGCCCAGCAAGAATACAGCACAAGGCAGGAACAATCGGGGCACCAGCACCAGTCCTCACATGTTTAACATATTTTGCTGCATTTAATCTTAAAAATGATATCGTCATCATATGTAAATAGGTGCTTTATAAAGTGGAGCAGGTTGTGCAATATTATAACGGTATCGCACATTTACAGTGAGGTGATTGTACTAATAAGTACAGACAGTTCTACAAGGAGCACTTGATGGACTGATTGAGTGCGTTTAGAGTTCTTGGGATGAAATTGTTTCTGATCCCCGATGTCAGTAACAGGAAAGGCTCTGAAGCGTTTGCCGTATGGAAGCAGTTCAAATAGACAGCATGGCTAAGGCAGCGTGTGCTTGATGCTGTATACCAATAATTCTCTTTCCGATCAGCTGCTGTAGAGCTGTGATTCCACACTGAGATACAGTGATATAAATACTCTGAGTGGCGCAGTGAGAGTAATATGGAAAAAGATGATCCGTTGTGGCAACCCCTAACGGGAGCAGCTAAAAGAAGAAGAAGAAGATCAACAATACAGAGTGACAGGGAAGGGCCCCAGTGCCTGCAGGTTTTCATTGAAGCCCTTTGCATGTTTTCATTCTAACTCTTTTCTTAATTAGTGACCTGTTTTGGCTCCTAATTAACGTCTTTTGAATTCATTTTATTTGACTTGCTCTTGAAGAATCAGACCCCTTAATTATTTTTTCCTTAGTTAGCAGCCAAACAATAATGAGATACAAAATGAGCAAAAACATGACCAGCAAAACATGACCAACATTGTTAATCATACAATATCTGAAAATAAAGAAAGATGAAGATCTCAGGAATGTTGATCTGCTCAGGTCCACAAAACATTTTAACAGTAGTCTAAGAAAAGAGAAAATCAACAATATCAGAAATGTCTGCCATTGCACAATGAGAGCAGCAAGAAGCCATGGAATTAAAGAACGGGTTTAATTAACAAGACTCGGCACCTAATTAAGCAATTGGTTGAAGTGAAACTGGTTGGAGTTTGAGGCCCTGACTTACTTGGTCTTCTGTTGGCTCACTTCACATCACATTTCATTTCTGTTTGGGTGCCATTTAAGGAAAGAAATGAAGCAATTCAGAGGAACGATGAAGGGGAACAAATCTTAAAAAACAAGTCAATTCAAATGAATGTTAAAGGAGTTAATTAGCAGCAAAAACGTCACTAATTAAGAAAAGGGTAAGAAGAAAATCTGCAGTCACTGAGTCCCTCCAGGACCATAGCTGGGGACCCCTGTCCTAACCTTTCTCTCTCTCTTTCTCTCTCTATCTGAATGACAGCAGCCATACCACCTGCACTTCAGAACAGGTCATCCACCTGAAGCTAAGCCTGTCCGTGCCTGGCCAGGACTTGGATGGGAGACCATCTAGAAAAAGCTTTGGTTGTTACTGAAAGAGGTGTTAGTGATGCCAGCAGGGGGCACTCACCCTGTGGTATGAATGTGGATTCCAATGCCACTAGTGCAGTGACAGGGACGGCGGGCTATAAAAATGGTGCCATCCTTCAGATGAGACGTAATACGGAGGTCCTGACTCCTTATGACATCCTTCATAAAGAGCAGGGTGTACCCCTATGTCCAGGCTAAATTATCCACTATGTCCTCCTAATGATCCCCTGTCTATGATTGGCTATCTCTCTAACCAGTTCACCACCTAATAGCTCATGTGTGGTGAGCATACTGGCAAAAAATGTCTGCCATCACCTCCACCAGGTGGATGCTGCAGATTAGTGGTGGTTGAAGTGGCTCTCAACTCACTGTTTAAAGGATTTCAAGTAGTGAGAAAAGTGCTATATAAATGAAATGAATCAGAATATCAACTGCCAGACGGTGTTCAGAAGCCATTAAGAAGGCTAAAAGAATGTCAGGTAATATAGCGCCCTGATGTGTGGAGTCACAGGAGGTTCTGCTCAACCTTCTTAACACACTGGTGGGGCTTCATCTGGTGTACTGGGTGCAGTTTTGGTCTCCAGGCTATAAAAAGGACATAGCAGTGCTAGAAAAGGTCCAGAGAACAGCGGCCAGGCTGAGTCCAGTGCTACAGGGGACGAGTTATGAGGAACAATTACAAGAGCTGAGCCTTTATAGGAGGTGAAGTGGAGACCTGACTGAAGTGTTTAAAATTCTTCTTCTTTTCCGGTTGCTCCTGTTAGCGGCTGTCAAAGCGGATCATCTTTTTCCATATCTTTCTGTCCTCTACATCTTGCTCTGTCACACACAAAACCTCTCTATCCTTAACACCCTTCTCCCAATATACCCAGTATCTCTCCTCTGCACATGTCCAAACCTACGCAATCATACCTCTCTGACTTTGTCTCCAACTTGAGCTGACCCTCTAATGTCCTCATTTCTAATCCTGCCCATCCTCATCATACCAAGGGAATTAGTCCAGTGGATTGAGACGGTGACTTTAAAATAAGATTGCTTCTCCGAAACCCCCTTTTAAACGGTGATATAATGGGAAACAAATACAGTTGTTTTTTTACCTCCTCTTTGCTCGATTAGGTGTTGGCTTGCTGCTGCTGCCGTGCCACGTGATCTGCATCTCACGAGCCACTTCGAACATTTAAAAGCCTGTACAGCAGCTGTCCTACTCTTTCTCTTTTATTTCCGGCCCCGGGTGTTGTTAAATCTCTTGCCACAAAGTATCATCTCGCGGGAAGTGAGTTATTGATATTTTTTTAGTTTATAATTTATAAACGGAATGAGACTCTGAAAATCTAACAACGTCACATTAAAGTTCGATAAATTCTGAAAAGAATGTAGGTTTTAAAATAAGCCCGATTTAAAGTGTGACAAAAAAGTGACAAAAAAAGTCACATAAAATTATTTAGGATTTTATGTACATAAAGTAGATAATGCTAAGACGATTAATGGATCAGTTGGTCACATAAAAGCAAAGAGTTAAGAGTCAATCAATCAGTTCATCAAAAGAATGAAAGAATGAATGCTCAAGCAAATGAGTGAATGAACAAATGAATACATTAATTCATACGCCGCCTTTCACAGTAAGTATTACAACAAGAAAGTTGTTCTCTAAGTCCTCTGGGGAGGTTTATTAATGTGTATTAAGTGAAAGTTCAGTTTGGTGGAGCTCCACTGACATCATTGGATGTGCTCGAATTTGCCTGCATTGGATGATCATTTACGCCCCTGCTGGTTTAACAAGAGTGCGATGACTTGATGCTTTTGATTGATCCCAAATGACTCCATCTTATCTGCCTTGTGTGCAAAACCCCTTCTGGAGAACGTATTGCTCCCGCATTCTTCAGTCTTTTCCTTACCTCCAGACATCTGTGCTGTGGACTCCTGTCACAAGTGTTATGCAGCCCTGTTACGTAAAGCAGAGAAGAATCAATACAATCAAGAGGGCCCCAAAAACCCTAAACCGTTTTTATCCTTTTCCATCCCACAGCTTTTCTGCAGAAACAAAAGGAGCTGCGACTTTTCTGCGGGCTGCAGACAACAGTGACGTGCTTGAGGTGGTAACCATGGCAACGGCGTACAAGAGGGTTTGATGTCAGAGCTGCAATGCATGACAATAACATGAATGAAGAGCAGGGACTGCACGGAGTAAGGCAGTAAGGCCCGAGGGGAAAAGTCCCGGTCAGCACGCTGGGGTCTCATTCATCACCGCTCAGAGGGAATTCCCTTTACGATGGCACAAGTGATTTGGTTCATGGAAGTGGACGGGGACACATTAGTCACTCTGCAGTGCATGGAATTACTGGTATTGAAGGGCAAGTTGTCTTTCTCCTTCATATATATATATATATGTGTATATATATATATATATATATATATA
>JANRMT010062810.1:15252638-15300063 GCA_026402145.1 Polypterus bichir lapradei
TGACATATATCTCTTTTTGTGTTTTTTTATTTGCTGCTTGGAGTTTCACTAATTCATCAAGTTTGGAACCACTTGAA
This sequence comes from Polypterus bichir lapradei, assembly GCA_026402145.1. Taxonomy (NCBI): domain Eukaryota; kingdom Metazoa; phylum Chordata; class Cladistia; order Polypteriformes; family Polypteridae; genus Polypterus; species Polypterus bichir. The sequence continues at coordinate 15,252,716 of JANRMT010062810.1, forward strand.
ATGCATTCTCCCCTTCATTTATTTTCTAATCCATTTAATCAAATTTTGATTTCTTTGAGCAAAAAGATATCCCACAAGCATCAAGTGCAAGGTGGCTTAAAATGCCATAATATAATATAATATAATATAATATAATATAATATAATATAATATAATATAATATATGGTGGCACAGTGGGTAGCGCTCCTGCCTCGCAGTTAGGAGACCCGGGTTCACTTCCTGGGTCCTCCCTGCGTGGAGTTTGCATGTTCTCCCCGTGTCTGTGTGGGTTTCCTCCCACAGTCCAAAGACATGCATGTTAGGTGCATTGGCGATTCTAATTTGTCCCTAGTGTGTGCTTGGGGTGTGTGTGTGCGCACCCTGCGGTGGGGTTTGTTTCCTGCCTTATTCCCTGTGTTGGCTCCAGCAGACCCCCAATAATGGATGGATAATATAATATCTCTATATATATAAAATCCAACGTCTCTGTCTGTCTGTCTGCTTTTCACGATAGAACTACTTAACGAATTTAGATCATGTTTTTTTCTATAATTTGCTTGAACACTCCAGCTGATTTTGCGAATGTTCTCATCATGCTAAGTATCATAGTTTGCTTGCGGTGCTGATTTATTTGCGCGAATCTGAGAGATGCAGTGGGCCAAGGGATGGGGGACGGGGCCCTCCTCACTTACACGCCAGCCTTGGGCCGTGTACCTTACATCCGCTTAACTAGAGAATGAGAGAACTACTTAACGGATTTAGATCTTTTTTTTCTAGAATTTGCTTGAAGATTCCGGTTTATTTTGTGACTTCTCTTATCACGCTAAGAATCATAGTTCGCTTGCAGGAGTGATATACTCGTGGTAATCCAAGACAGGCTGCGGGGACGGGAAATAGTGATGTCAGGAATGGAGAGTCTGTCTAACTCTGTGTTTTGGAGCATACCTTGCCTCCGCTTAGCTAGCGTTACCTGTTTGTTTATTGATTTTTAAAGTTTGTCCTGTTTTACTACTACATGGGTGGAGCTGTGGGATACAGCTAGTAATATAATATAATATAGATTAGCATGTTGTAGAAGTGGTTTGCACTGCTGGATTCCATGTCCTTGGTTTGGATTCCATACCCGGCTGTTGTCTGTGTGGAGTCTGCATGAACTCTTCATGCCCGTTTGGGATTCCCACTGGATGTTCTGTATATTTTTTGTCTCACATCCCTAAAGATGTGCATATTAAACTAATTAGCGATTGCAAACAAGTCCCATGTGAAGGTGAGTCTGGACCCTGCGATGGACTGGTGCTAATCTGAGGCTGTTGCTCTGCTTTGCCAGGGTGAGCTCCTGGCCCCTTGTGATTCAGTACTGGACTAAGCAGCTGTAAGAATGAATGGTTATTTGCGCATTCGGCTGAAGCCTTTCTTCAACATTTGAGATACAATTGGTTTCATTTCTTTTGTATTCCTCACTGGAGCACAGGCTGGTGAAGTGACTTGCTCAGGGTCTATAATGAGAGGGGTTAACTAAATAACTAAATCGAGAGTCCCGGAACATGCAGGCTCTGAGCAGGTGCAGGTGCCTGTGTGGCTGATTATGCATTCACATGTAAATGCGAGCAGGTCAGTCAGATGCCTCATTTCCACCTTGGAGTAGATGGAGGACGGCATTTGCATCCAATCAGGGCTACATGGGGAGCCTGCACGGCAGGGAAAGGGAGATCAGATCAGAGAGAAAAGATTGAGATGAAGAAAGAAACAAGGAAGAGACAGAATGGAGTTTAAGGAAGGAGAAAGAGGCAGGAGGGTGAGGAGCCCATGGCAGGAGGCAGGAGGTTGGGAATACGGACCCCAAAGAAGTGAGCGGCAGGCTAACACTCAGTGGGGGGAGCGGAGAAAGGGCTCTCCTATTGAGCAACTCGGAGGAGTAGGAGCGGCTCTGTTGTGCAGCGTCTCTCCTTTAGACACAGACGGAATGGCTGAGGAAAACATTGGGGGGGGGGGGGGGGGTTGGATAGGGGAAGGCTTATGGATGTTGAAAGACTGGCAGTAGGACCCCGAACCCGGGATTTAGTGGATGACTGCGCCTGACGGAGGGCAACTCCTCATGCTGCAAGGTCCTGAAGGGATGAGCCGAGGAGATGACAGATTTTAGAAAGAGGCATTGGAGCTTGTGTCTGTTTTGATAGGATGATTTATTGTTTGATAATTTATCCTCCACGTTCCACTTTGATTTTATGGATTATTTATTTATCGAAGATGTTGGTTTTGCACTGCACTTTTTGGTTTTAATAAAAGCACTCAAACTCTTTGAACCAACCAACCCCTTGCTCACTGTGTCTGTCCTTATTTGCCTGACTCATCCTTGGGTAGGTTATCGTTGGTCCCAGGGGCTCCCGGAAGCAACCAGGAAGCATGGAACTGACCCAGACCATCACAGGGTCACAAAGTGTAAATAGCAGGATTTGAAACTTTAAAAAGCCTTAACCACTACACCACACTGTCTGCCTGATTCAATATCTTACATCATATATTGTAATACAGTAAAATCTCGATCCATCACTCGATTTACCGTCAGTCTCCGTTAACCACCAGGGCCAAAAAAAAAACACTGCACATGCCAGCGCCCACTTATTATACTACTACAGCTATGCGGTACGCTGTGCACTCTCCGTTGTGCTAGCATGTTCTTCCCCAGCACCTCACAGCATCAGTTACATACCTTCAGTTTTAATAACATTTTGTAAACCCAACAGACAGACACACAGGACCCAAAGTAAAAGCACTAAGAAGATATCTTTTCTTTTCAAGAGATTTTTTCAAGTTCTGCCCTCCTCTCAACCATTTATGGTTAACGGCCCACACCCACAGTCCTCTCACATCTCATTCATGTGAATGCTTTTGTCAGACACAGTTCCTGCGCTCTCAGCTCTTATAAATGTTTACATTTTCCTCACATTAAGTTCCCAATAAAAGAAGACTTATTATGTCCAAATCTTATTGAAGAATTTCATCTTGATGGGTTATCAACAGAAGAAATGAGTACACAGGCAATCCTAGCATCGAGAAACGATGAAGTCAAACGAATTAACGTGAAAATTGTTGATCGGTTACACGGCAAATTGGTTAAATGCGTATCAATAGACTGTGCTGAAACAGTTGGTGGTGAAAGTGCGGAAGATGAAAACATCGACTTACAATATCACGAAGAATATCTACAACTGTTAACACCATACGGTCTTCCACTGGCCAAATTACTGTTACTGCATAATTTATGTCTGAGTGATGGGCTATGCAATAGAACAAGATTAGTTGTATTCAAAATTGGTCGAACACTTCTGACATGTAAAATTTTAACAGCTGACAAGAAAGGTAATGTAGTACATTTTCAGGGGATAACATTAGACAAGAGATCACGATATGCCATTCGTATTAAAACATTTATAGTTTCCTGTTAGAATAGCTTTTGCTATGATAATTAACAAATCACAGGGACAAACATGCGAAAAAGTCGGTTTATTTATTAGAGAGAAAGAAACGAAATTCACTCACGGGCAGTTATACATTGCGTTGTCACAATTTAACTCCGAACACGGAATTAAAATTCAATGCGATATTGACAAAAAGTTAATATAAAAAATTGTTTTTACTGAAGTTTTACAATAAAAGCATAAGTTTAAAAAGTATTTGCGTGTTAATTTCAAAGCAAAACAGAACGAAAACATATAACGCAAGAAATACTTCTAACGCAACATGAAACATAATTTTCTTTCAAATTATTATGTTTTACAAACTTTTACTATGGTTAATTACTCACTGTAATGTAAAATAGTTTGGTCTATTATGCATATGTAACAATTCCCATTAAATAACAATCTGTTTACATTGCACATCCACTTCTGCATACACGAGCGGCAAAGCCGAGAAGTGGCTAGCACATAGCACCTGCCCGAGGGCTGCGAAGCAAAGCAAGCAGGGGGCTGAGCCCCCTAGTTTATTAAGATTTTTTCTTTCACAGTGCCCTTCAAACACCACAGCCACAATAAACACAATTAAATACATTAATAATAAACACACAATTCTCTCCTCCACACCTCCCAGCACGCTCTGTCCTACACCTCCCGACTCTGGCTCGTTTGCTGGGTTCACAGAAGTCCTTTATATAGTCCTTGACCCGGAAGTGCTTCCGTTCTTCCTCCCACGTGACTTGCCAGCACTTACGGGTCAGATGGAGGACTTGAGTTTTCTTCAGCCCAGAAGTACTTTGGAGCTTCCGTCCTCGTGACGTGGGAGTACTTTCGGGCTATGGATGAAACACAACTCCTCCGGTCCTCTTGCAGCATCCCCTGGTGGCACCCATGGTACCCAGCAAGGCTATGGTATTACACTACATATCTCATAGTACCCTGCGGGACTCCAGGGCACCACTGCATGCCATCTAGTGTCTTGGGGGAGGCAGTGTCCTACAAAATCTGCCTTCCCCCATTCTTCCACCTCAGGAGCATCGTGGCCAGATTCAACTGTTGGCCATCTCTTACAACATATATATATATATATATATATATATATATATATATATTCACAAAAAATTGAAATTATTAAAAATTTACGAAACTGCGAAAGTGCTTCAAGTATTGCTTCGATTTACAGATTAGCAAGAACATCAGTGAATGATGTAAATCGTGATGCCGAGAAAATTGAAAAACGTGTCAAAAATGTAAACCACCGATGGTAATGTTATTCTGTATTAATGTTCATGTTCTTTATTGTAATTTTCCTTTTAAATTGTGTTATACAGTGGAACCTTGGGTCACGACTGTAATTTGTTCCAAAACTCTGGTCGCAACCCGATTTGGTCGTGACCAGAAGTAATTTTCCCCCATAGGATTGTATGTAAATACAATTAATCGATTCTGGACCGTATAAACTGTATGTAAATATATTTTTTTAGAGATTTTTAAGCACAAAAATAATTAATTATACCATAGAATGCACAGTGTAATAGCAAACTAAATGTAAAAACATTGAATAACACTGAGAAAATCTTGAAAAGAGAAAACTAACATTGCAAGAGTTCATGCTATAGCCTTACGAACCGTTCACTGTAAACAGTTTTTTTAAATGAGTTTTAAGCACAGGGAAAAAAATTAGCATTTGAAAAATCCGTAATTTATACAAAAACTAACCATAAACAACCAAGAAAACTAACCTTGCATGAGTCGAGTTCTGGCATGAAGGAAGGGAGCAGGAAGCTGGGTGGAGAGGAGATTACAGTTTTGAGGTAAAGTCCCTCTGCGCGATGCACGTCTGACCGAGAAAAATGTACTGTACAGGGAGAGACTGAACACGTGCGGAAATCATCAGGGCGTACGAACCACAAGGGAAACGAAATAGAGCACAAAGAGTTCACAGCGAATTGACAGGGAGAAACTGAACATGTGCGTAAATCACCTGCGCGTACAAACCGGAAGTGAAACTGGCTTGTTTGTCACCCGAGTGTGTGGTCGTGAATAGATACGAAAGTTTGGTGAACTTTTTGGTTGTAACCCGATTTGTACGTGTTCCAAGACGTTCATGACCCGAGGTTCCACTATATTATGTCTTGTTAATATACTATGACGTGCAGGTAGCTTGTGATTCGGTCTATGGGAGCAGAAAGGGCAGAATGCCGTGTAAGTGATGGGACTGGGTGAGGGGCTTCTGCTCTGGGAGGAGATGAGTGACTGGAGAAGTTAGAAGAAAAAAGAAGGTGTGGTGGAAGGAAGTTTTAAGTAGGGAGTCAGGAGACAGTACGCAGAAATGTTTACGGGACAGAGAAAAAGGGAACGTGAGTGGCAGGAGATAAAGTGATTGGTAGGGAAAACTTTCTTTTATTGTTTTGGAGATGCACTCTGTAACCCAGTGTCACACAAATTGTATGGACCAAGTAAAGGTAATTCCACATCAGGCCAGGGGGTGGCGGGGTGCGCTAAACCTTCTCCTGTTATCTCTGCAGACCAGCCGTGGAAAAACCTGTCTGATTCAAGAGCGGATGATGTCACTTCCAGTTCCGGTGCCTAGAAGAACATCACTTCTGGCACACACACTGACATCAGAAGAACATCACTTCTGGTTCCCTTACATCACTTCCGGTCTGATCCCTTAAAGCCGCCATCTTTGCAAACCCTCGACAGTTCTGTTTTGGACTCCGTACTGAGAACATCTCTGTGCTATTTAAAAGCCTTTTGCAGCCAGGAATAATATACAGGTGGCTGCCCCAAACCTTTTTAAGTGTGTCGAGTCTATTCATTTCACACCAGATAATGTAGTATAAGACAGGGCAGACTGTTAGTTATGGAATAATTAATTAATTTTGTTAATACTATATTTTATTTTGTTGATATAGTCTTGTTTTGTAACTAAATATGAGTATTCGCTAAACTAATCTACTGCATATCATTTTTAAAGTAGCTGTTCTTTTATCCGTCTCTTCTCTTATCCATCACAGCCTCGGTCCCGACTCCTGACGGATAATCGAGGTTTTACTGTATTAGCATGATGGCGCAGTAGACAACACCAAAACCTTTCAGGTGAAGTGCCCACTCTCTGTCAAGATGAAGTACTCCATTGATGGCATTCAAGTCCTTTTCCCAGCAAAATGTCACAGGACACAAACATAAGACACAAAGTCAAATCAGCAGCAGACAGATGGTGAGTCTATGACAGAACACGCATACACTTGTACACACATACACACATGGACACACATGCTGGACCCATTTTGGATCCATCAAGTTACCCAATGGGGCGTCTTTGGCCTCAGATCGGGTAGAAACGCACACAAAATGAACCTGCAAGCTCCGCTCAGAAGACACCCACCACCAAAATATCAAACTGAGGACCACAGCAGTGAGGAGTCCGCGCTGTGATGTGATGCCAAGGGGGAGCACGTCCACAGTTATGTGGCTGGTTTTATAATTATTGCTTTATAGTACCGAAGACCACATCGTTCTCGATGAAACTGCAAACTGCTCTTTGATGGGACCCCAGAGAAAGCAGAGAAGATTACGCAAAATGGAATTTGACGAAGGCATGCTGTCCAACTGACACAATCGCACAGAAAAAAATAAAAAATAAAATAAAAAATAAAGTTTGGAAGAAAGCAACCAGCACACAGTGAGCTCAATTGGAAAGCCGAGGATTTGGGTTTGTTATCCGCCTGTGCATTTTGCATGTGGCGTTCCGCTCATGGATGGCAAATAATAAGTTCAAATAAAAGCCAAAATGAAGATGGTGTCTGTTACTACAGTAGATCCGCTATCAAACGAATCCATATGCTGCATGTGTGAAAAGATTTGTCTGCCAGCTTAATATCCGAGTTTGTCTATGCGCGTGTTGTCTAACAATAGCTGCTAAGCAGCAGTCATTACATATTGACAAAGTGACACCATGCTGATAGGCTCAGCTACTTGGAAGCCTGTAGTTTAAAAATGGATGGAAGGATGGAGTAAGGAATGAAGAATATGGGGGGGGGCAGTTATGCTGTACTTGGAAGCCTCACTTTTACTTTTTTTTAATTTCAATTTGCCCTTTTTCCTATGGTTAATTATATTAAAACACATGGATTTATTACTTGTCCACTGTAACTGAATTTATTATAACTAACACAACAATCAACGGTCAGTATATCAGGACAATTAAAGGTCGAGCTCACTTCACCTGCCTATGGGTTGTCGACTCTGGGGGACTCTACAGAGGAGAGCCCAGAACAACCAAACGGGACCTCCTCACGGGCTCAGTCAAGGTATGTTATAACCCGTCACAACTTTTTCCACATTTTGTTATGTTACAGCCTAATTCAAAAATAGATTAAATTCATTTTTTTCCTCAGAATTCTACACACAACACCCCATAATGACAACATGAAAAAAGTTTACTTGAGGTTTTTGCAAATTTATTAAAAATAAAAAAACTAAGAAATCACATGTGCATAAGTATTCACAGCCTTTGCTCAATACTTTGTCAATGCACCTTTGGCAGCAATTACAGGCTCAAGTCTTTTTGACTATGATGCCACAAGCTTGGCACACCTATCCTTGGCCAGTTTGGCCCATTCCTCTTTGCAGCACCTCTCAAGCTCCATCAGGTTGGATGGGAAGCGTCGGTGCACAGCCATTTTAAGATCTCTCCAGAGATGTTCAATCGGATTCAAGTCTGGGCTCTGGCTGGGCCACTCAAGGACATTCACAGAGTTGTCCTGAAGCCACTCCTTTGATATCTTGGCTGTGTGCTTAGGGTCGTTGTCCTGCTGAAAGATGAACCGTCGCCCCAGTCTGAGGTCAAGAGCGCTCTGGAGCAGGTTTTCATCCAGGATGTCTCTGTACATTGCTGTAGTCATCTTTCCCTTTATCCTGACTAGTCTCCCAGTTCCTGCCGCTGAAAAACATCCCCACAGCATGATGCTGCCACCACCATGCTTCACTGTAGGGATGGTATTGGCCTGGTGATGAGCGGTGCCTGGTTTCCTCCAAACGTGACACCTGGCATTCACACCAAAGAGTTCAATCTTTGTCTCATCAGACCAGAGAATTTTGTTTCTCATGGTCAGAGAGTCCTTCAGGTGCCTTTTGGCAAACTCCAGGTGGGCTGCCATGTGCCTTTTACTAAGGAGTGGCTCCGTCTGGCCACTCTACCATACAGGCCTGATTGGTGGATTGCTACAGAGATGGTTGTCCTTCTGGAAGGTTCTCCTCTCTCCACAGAGGACCTCCGGAGCTCTGACAGAGTGACCATCGGGTTCTTGGTCACCTCCCTGACTCCCCCGATCGCTCAGTTTAGATGGCCGGCCAGCTCTAGGAAGAGTCCTGGTGGTTTAAAACTTCTTTCGCTTACAGATGATGGAGGCCACTGTGCTCATTGGGACCTTCAAAGCAGCAGAAGTTTTTCTGTAACCTTCCCCAGATTTGTGCCTCGAGACAATCCTGTCTCGGAGGTCTACAGACAATTCCTTTGACTACATGCTTGGTTTGTGCTCTGACATGAACTGTCAACTGTGGGACCTTCTATAGACAGGTGTGTGCCTTTCCAAATCAGGTCCAGTCAACTGAATTTACCACAGGTGGACTCCAATTAAACATCTCAAGGATGATCAGGGGAAACAGGATGCACCTGAGCTCAATTTTGAACTTCATGGCAAAGGCTGTGAATACTTATGTACATGTGATTTCTCAATTTTTTTATTTTTAATAAATTTGCAAAAATCTCAAGTAAACTTTTTTCACGTTGTCATTATGAGGTGTTGTGTGTAGAATTCTGAGGAAAAAAATGAATTTAATCTATTTTGGAATTAGGCTGTAACATAACAAAATGTGGAAAAAGTGATATGCTGTGAATACTTTCCGGATGCACTGTATATCTGGGACATGTCCCATATTTGATCATTTTGTCCCCTGTCCCGTACTGACCTTTCAGAGACACCCAAATGTCCCATATTTAGTTCATTTTCAAATTTCGTAATAAAAATATATTTTTACTACCTCCTTACGGTAAGTAGTTGTAACTTCAGAAGTAATTATACTTCCTTTTCTCAGATTCTTTTAATGAAAATAACCCAAATGTAACGAGGAAATGAGTGTCTGCTGCCTGTCTGCAGCTTGTTCAGTTGCTCTGGTTGGCTGAGGACAGCGACACTCGTACCGTTTTGCTCTCCAGCTGCGCTGCTCTGCAGTTCCCTATCAGCGTTGTGACATACAGTGACGATAAACAAAGTGTGTTGTTACTGCTTTTTTCTATCTGCCTGTATTAAATAATAATAATATTTCCCTGTTGTCTGTATTAAATAAATATTTTCAAATGATTTCATTTTCACAGAATTTTTTTTAGCTTGTATTAAATAATTTTCAAAGGATTTTACTTTTGTTTTCCTCATAACCCATTAAAATCCTTGCTTTATGTTTTTAACTTATGTTTCTACTTTTATATATTATATTGGTCTGGGTGTGTAGGGGGCATGTATAAATTTATATATATATAGTAATATAGAGAGAGTGTCCCGTATTTCTAATTTTCTAATCTGGGAACCCTAGCCACGACGAGAGGGGCCGCCGCTGCTAACATCATGTCTTTCTTTTCCCACAGTGCCGAGAAGTCGTCTGATGAAATCATTTAGTCTTATACCTTCCAATCCAGCTACCATAAGATCCCGGGCATCCCTGAAGGAGGCTTCACTACTGGCCAAAGTAATCCGATGGATGGTGCCCGGCTAGAGCGACTCCATTTATTGTTTTACTTTAGAGAAAAGCCAAGCAAAATGACACCTTTTATTGGCTAACTAAAAAGATTAAAATATGCAAGCTTTCGAGGCAACTCAGGCCCCTTCTTCAGGCAAGATGTAATAGAGAAACTAGAGTTCCCTGTGTTTATATACTCACACGAGGACAAGAAACAACATTGGTAAATCTTTAAATGAAAAATCTTAAATGTAAAAAATTAATTGATTCCTTCAGGCTAAGATTAATTTAACAAGAGAGAAAAGAACAATGTATGGTCAAGATCTTTAGATAAGATAACTGTCCAACAAAGTCCTTTGAAGTTTCTGATGAGTTTTTCAATACAATGTGGGTCTGTAGTCAGGTTGTCTGTGTCAGTCCGAGAGATGCAAACAATCCTCATATCTGGCCATAAAACTCTTATCTTTATTCAAGCCATGTTGTAATGTATTAAATTTTAACATGAGTTCAACTTCCCATTCTTTTCTCTCTTGCTGTGTTTTGAAGTTGCCGATCAGCCCTGTGACTTTAAACTCCCTCTCACAGTATCCATGGCTGTTGAAGTGGGCCGCTACAGGAACATCTGTGTTGCCATGTTTAATGTGGAACCTGTGTAAATTTATTTTACTTTGAAATTCCCACCGAAGGGGCAAAAGCCAAGGAGTGTTATTTTTGTTTTTCTTTGTTTAACTTTGCTGTCCCCAGACAATAAAAGGGATGACCCCAAAATTTTCCTCACTGCATTCAGGACATTCTCGAAACACGACCACAATATACAGTATATAGGATCAACAGTACAGGACAGAAAGATATGGAAGAAGATGATCCACTGTGGCGACCCCTAACTGGAACAGCCGAAAGAAGAAGAAGAAGATCAACAATACAGAGTGACAGGGAATGTGGAAAAGAGGTGAAAAAGAGAGTGCAGGCAGGGTGGAATGGGTGGAAAAGAGTGTCAGGAGTGATTTGTGATGGACAGGTACCAGCAAGAGTGACAGGGAAGGTCTACAGGACGGTATTGAGACCAGCTATGTTATATGGGTTGGAGACGATGGCACTGAACAGAAAGCAGGAGACAGAGCTGGAGGTGGCAGAGTTAAAGATGTTAAGATTGGCATTGGGTGTGACGAGGATGGACAGGATTAGAAATGAGGACATTAGAGGGTCAGCTCAAGTTGGATGGTCGGGAGACAAAGTCAGAGAAGTGAGATTGTGTTGGTTTGGACATGTGCAGAGGAGAGATGCTGGGTATATTGGGAGAAGGATGCTAAGGATCGAGCTGCCAGATAAGAGAAAAAGAGGAAGGTCTAAAAGAAGGTTTATGGATATGGTGAGAGAGGACATGCAGGTGATGGGTGTGACAGAACAAGATGACGAAGACAGGAAGATATGGAAGAAGATGATCCACTGCGGCAACCTCTAACGGGAGCAGACATAAAAATAAGATATATACTGTACATAATATACAGTATATCCCTTTATGTGCTTTTTTGCTGCTTGGAGTTTCTCTAAGCCATTAACTTTGGAACCACTTAAGATACATTCAACCATTCATTCATTTTTCTAATCCATTTAATCCACAGCCCTACTCACTCAGAAGTGCTACCAGACGACGGTCTACTGGAAGTACTCCCAGGTGCAGGATAAAAGAAACCTGCTGCCTTCATTTAGAGAGCTAGAGTCAGAAGGAAAGTGGATGAAGCTTGCTGGAGGATGAGTGAAGGTGGAAGGAGAGAGAAGAAGAACGATAAGACACAAAGACAAGAGAAGAAAAAGCAAAGAGAAAGTACCGTGGGCTTTACTGGTACTTTAACTGAGCTTTATTGGGGAAAACGAATGAGAAGAGTTTCCCACAGGCAAATAAAAGCCCGTGTTTTATTTGAAATGTGCGTCTGTGCCTGTCTGTGTCCAGTTTGGAGAGTTGGTGTCCACAAGGGGTATACATAGTCTGCAACAATCATTAGGTAGGTGGTACATGTCAAAGTAACATCCACATGAATTCCAGGACCCCAGGTTTCCCAGCAGAACTTTGCCCAGAACATCACACTGCCTCTGCCGACTTGCCCTCTTCCCATAGTGCAACCTGCTTCCGTCTCTTCCCCATGTAAATGACACACAGACACCTGGGGCCTCATGTATAAATGGTGCGTATGCACAGAAATGTTGCGTACTCCCGTTTCCACTTTCAAATCACGATGTATAAAACCTACACTTGGCGTAAAGCCAAGCACTTTTCCACGGTACCTCATGCCCTGGCGTACGCAAGTTCTCCGCTCGGTTTTGCAGACTGGCGGCACCCAGCGTCAAAGCACTGCTACTGTTCCTGTGTGGTTACTCCTAATTTTCCTGACGCAACTTTATAAATACACTGAAACTAACTGCATATTGTTTATTAGTGTAACACATCTGATTGTAATTAACTTGTAACAATATAATGGTCCAGGGAATAGCCATAGTATTCCAAATACCATAACTGCTTTAGCGTTGTTACTCTCACTGCACCATCTTCTTCTCCTTCTTCTTTCAGCTGCTCCTGTTAGGAGTTGCCACAGCGGATCATCTTTTTCCATATTACTCTCACTGCACCACTCGGAGTATTTATATCACTGTATCTGAGTGTGAATCAAAGCAGCAGCTGATCGGAAAGAGAATTATCAGTATATGGCATTAAGCACATGTTGTCTCAGCCACGGCAGAACATTTCAAAGCCTTTCCTGTACGGACCTCGCGGTTCAGAAACAGTTTCATCCCAAGAACTTTAAACGCACTTAATCAATTGCTCCTTGTAGAACTGTTTGTACTTATAAGTACAATCACCCCACTGTACACTTGCACTACAGTTATAATATCGCACAACCTGAGCCACTTTATAAAGCGTGTATTTACGTATGATGACGATATCATTTTTAAGATGAAATTCAGCAAAATATGTTTATTATATTATACAGATAAAACTTTAACTTCATTTAAATAATCTATATTCTTCACTGGGACTGGCGTGAAGGATAGAATAATTAAACATGTACTACGAAGATATTTCAATGTTCCTTAAACGTTTTGAAGAATCAGCGCTCTAAGCTTACAGATGGCTTAATGTCTATTACAGAGCTGATTTTGTGGCGATCGGTTACTTGGAGAAAGAAAAACAAAGACTGCAGGGGCGGCCACGGCAATATATATTGAATATAAAACAGAAAGAGAAAATAACGACACAGCTAAAAACGCAGCGACAAATTTCGGCAAAAGTTAAATGCTTGTGTCATGAGCACGAGGCGGCTATGCAGTGTTCACAACAGACGTGGCCATCCACCGTGCATAAGATACCATATTGACGTTGACGGGCGAAGGAGCCACCGATTCTTTCTCTGCCCAGGGCCACCACAAGCCTAAGCTGCCCATGAGTACTGCTGCAATAAATTATTTCATCGAAGGTCACGCACAATCACTGCGCCGTGAAACTCATGTTTAATAACGTGCTTTAACTCCTATCATCATGAAAATGATATCACGTATACATCTCAGTATTTTAGTTATTCAGAGCTGTAATATCACGAATGTAATGGATTCTGTGTCCAGTCGGAGGAAGAGAGCCGGTTTAAGAAGCATGTGGTGATTCACACACATAGAGCACATAGAAGATCACATACAAAACAAAGCATTTAACGTGCTACTTTAATTACGATGTGATTTGAGAAACTGGTTAATTAAACGATTTTAAGATGAAGTTTATGATGTTCTACTTTAATGACAAAATAAACTACATGCTTAAAGTTGAAATTTCAAGATTGAAGTTGACATTTCGTGCTTTTTCCCCACTGTGTGCCTTTTTTTTCTCTGTGCCCTAATAAGCTTTCATATGATACTCAGACGGTGGGCTACAACTCGCCTTTTCACGGCAACTTTGATATATGACTTGTTTTTTATTTCCGGCACTGTGCGATTTTGTGAACGTGAGCTTTCAAGTTTCTCCAACATGCTATGTCACTCGATCATCTTCCTTTTGTTGATTATACCACGGTTTAAATAAACAAATAGTATGTTTTTCCTTTGCCTCCACTTGGTATTCGCTGAATTTCTTATATTTTCCCCCGTGCTTTTCCCATTGTCTTTTCACAGAAGGCTAAGCTTAAGGGCGATTTATATTAATTTGCATATTCAAACAGGCGTAATTCTGGGAGGAGTTGGGGCGTTACATAAAGCGCGTGCACTAGCGTTACTTTTCACGCTGATTGGGATTTATGTAGCAGAAGAACGTGGAAGTTGGAGTACGCACAGATTCCTGCATCTGGATTTTTCTGTGCGTAAGCACATTTCGGCTTTTGTGCTTACGCTATGTTATAGTGCGAGTTCTACGCACGGCGTTATACATGAGGCCCCTGGCCATCCACATGATCTAAAAGAAAACGTGATAAGTCAGACCAAGCCACCTACTTCTATTGCTTTGGTCCATTTCTAACGCTCACATGCCCACTGGGCAATGGAGGAGTCATCATGAGCACTCTGACCAGTCTGCGGCTTCCCAGCAAGATGTGACGCACTGTGTGTTCAGACGCCTTTCTCTCATGGCCAGCATTATGTTTTTCAGCAATTTGTACCACAGTAGCTCTTCTGTGGTATCAAACCAGATGGGCTAACCTTCACTCCACAGGCACACGAATGAGCCTTGGGTGCCCATGACTCTGTTACCAGTTCATTGGTTTGTGGTATAGCGGGTCCACAGCTCACGTCAAGGGGCCATTTTAAAAATAAATATTCACCGCAATCGCGGCTTAGCAAGGGGGCATGGTGATGTGTGGCTGAAGTGGTTCCTGGGGTTATTTGTGGTGCGGGCGAGTCTCACTTAAGTGCACAGGTGAGGAGTCATCCGCATCCGTAATTGTTCCCGAGAGACGCTGATTGCCACAAGTGAATCACATCCCCGTCATAATAGAAGCGCAAGGCGGCTATGGGGAGAAGAAAGAGAAGAAAAAGGAAAAAGAAAAAGAAAGACGGAGGTTGCAGAGAAGAAGGCAGGAAGCAGGAGGGAGAAAGCCGGTAGAGAGAAAGAAAGAGAGCAAGCAAGCGCAGGCTCACTCTGTATACAAGCAGCTGGGAGAGGCGAGCCTGATTGAGGTGTTTGGCCAGCATCTGAGGGCCGACGGTAGTGGTCACTCCTGCTGAGCGATTGTTTGGAGCAGGAGTGACCGGGAGAAGGTTGGCTCGCTGCAGCGAAGGCAGGCAGCGGGAGTGGGAGATTGGGAAGAGAAGCCCCAGTGTGAGCATCCTGGTCTCTGGGGAGCCCAAGTCTCGGTTAAGGTGAGCTGAACCGGAGCCAGGGATCAGAAGGCCACCAGATCAGTTGTGTAGGAGAAGAAGGTCAGCCGCAGGTATGGCGACTCTCCTGTCATGGGGCCCAGATGGGAGAAGCAGGGGAGCCGCCAGGTAAATGAAGACACTAGGCTTTGCGTTTTAAGGGACTGCTTCCAGCATTGTTTTAACCTCGTCGTTTTAAAGGATTTTTCTATGTTTTTTTTTTACCTCCACCTTTCACCCATTTTATTGGATTATTTATTTGAGGATTTTTAAATCACTGCACTATTTATTTGCACATTGATTGTGATTGTTTTATTAAAAGCACTTGGCATTTTTGCACCATCCCCTTGCTCCATTGTAGTGCCTCACTGCCGAGCTCATCGGTAACATTACCGGCGGTGACGGGTTCAAGGGCTCCCAGATGGACGATGGGAGCATGCAGTGAACCCTCATTGTCACATGGTTGTCCTTTGTTGGACCACTTTTTGTTGGTACTAACCACTGCATACTCTGAACGTCCCACAAGACCTGCTGTTTTGGAGCCGCTCTGACCCTGCCGTCGAGCAATCACAATTTGCTCCATGGTCCAGTTCGGATGCTCTTGTGGACATTGTAGGAGCTCTCGTGGTAGGCAGGGGTCAGCATAGGCACCCTGACCAGTCTGCAGCTACACAGAAAGCCGTGATGCACTGTATGTTTAGACCCCTTTCTCTCATGGCCAGCATTACAGCTTTTCAGCAATTTGTGCTACAGTAGCTCTTCTATGGGATCAGACCAGATGGGCTAGACTTCATTCCCCACGTGCATCAATGAGCCTTGGGCATCCATGACTCTGTAAAGGTTCACTGGTTGTCCTGCAAGACCTGCCATTTTGGAGACACTTGGAGACACTCTGGCCCACAATCTGGCCCTTCTCAAAGTCGCTCAGATCTTTACACTTGCTCATTTGACCGTTTTCCAACACATCACCTTCAAGAACTCACTGTTCACTTGCTGCCTAGTAAATCCCACCCCATGACAGGTGCCATTGTAACAAGATAATCGATGTCATTCACTTCACCTGGCAGTGGTTTCAGTGTTGTAGCCAATTGGGGTACATTTACTTTTCAGCCCCAGCTTCCCCAAGGCCCTACCCTGGATAAGCAAGATTAGAAAATGGCTGGATGGATGGATTACAAAGTGCTGCTGATTAACAATTATCACTTCTTTGCTTACATCTCCCATACGACTGAATTCAAAATCCTGTGTATAGTGCAATGTACACTCACTCTCATCGTGACTCAGCCAATATGTCTCACTTGGCTGTTTAATTCATTTTTTCTTTTTTTGCAATCTATCAACAAGTGTTATTTAATTGTAACATACTGATGTTTTATTCAAGAAAAGACCCTCTTGGTGTCGGCCATTTTCCTTCACAGAAGAGACGAACATTTTAATAAATGTGTGAACATGTTAGAAGTCACTTGATAAACCAGGATCAATAAAATGTCATGTTTTATATTCATAATCTTTCTATATAATACACTACAGGATTTTAAATCACCTCTAGCTCACAAACCGTTTGACATATTGACCTGAAATTTGGTAACCAATGTGGCAGGCGGCTGGCGTCCATGCCCAGCCGGGACACCCCTGCACACTATATTCAGGGGGCACAATCCAAGACAGTACAATACCTCCCCCCTGGACGCTAGATGGCTGCCCCCCTGGGGTGGAGCAGTGCCTCGGTTTTCCACAGGGCTCCCTGGGAATTGGAGTTGGGTGCAGCCCTATTGGGTCCTGCAGGCACCGCCAGGGGGTGCTGTGTTTGGGACTCCTGAGCCCATGTGAGCAGCATATTCATCACACCTGGAAGTGCAGCCAGAACCCAGTGATCAGGCACCTGGAGCACTTCCGGCTGAACTATAAAAGGAGCCAACAACCACCACTCGGGGGCCAGAGTTGGGTGAGGAGGAGGACAAGGTTGCCTGGGAGGATTGGTGGTGCCAAAAAGAGAAGAAGAGTGCTGTGCTTAAGTGCTTGGGATTGTGTTATGGCTTGAGGGATTATGGGGAAGACGTGCCCTCCAGCTGAAGAAAAATAAAAGTTTGTTGAGTTTTACACATGCCTCACTGTCAAGTCTGTGTCGGGTTTGGCGCTATATAGCGTTCTTATCACACCATATACTACGTGACGTCTACTGTCTGCTTTCGAAGTGATGATTGACCTCCAAGGTTATTCCTCTTTTTATTTTTATTTTATTTTATTGTAGAATCAACTCTCGGCAGCGGCCACCAGGGTCGGCGTGTGGCACATGCGTACGGGCGCCGTTCTCATCTCTACCACCTTCGCCGTCACTTCCCCTACCTCATCATATCTGAAATCATTCTTGAGGCAGATTGAAGACTTAAGTGCCAGCTTAAGTGAAAAATTAAGAAAAAACGTACTAAGTAATTGCAACACAAAAACCGACTTAATAAGTTTTAACGCGTAAAGATTCCTGACGAAAGAAGAGAAGAAGTGAGCCGCTAGAGTGGAGAAAAGAAGAGCTGCTCAGGAAGCAGTAAGCGTATCAACCTCTGAGCAAACGAAAGATAAACGTACAGAGAAAGAGGATGAGGATGAAAACTATGAATGCTCAAGCCAGCTGTATTCACTGCACATTATCGTGCAGTGCGCCGTTACTGGTATAATATGTTAAATATAAGAGCAGTGCTGGGTTTGAGTCACAAGCTCATTCACTGAGTTTGCAGGCTGGTGGAGCTCACGATCTTGAGATGTGGTTCAGATCATTTCTTGAGGGGATGGCAAAGACCCAATGGTGACATGTACTAGAACACTCTCCACCGGGGATCTACTCTATAATAAAAAGTATACTTTTACTCCGATACATTTCCCTTCAGCATCTTTGCTACAAAAAAAAAAAAAATTATGATTGGAACAAGTGGCAAATCCAAGATCCTGGCTTGCAAGCACGTTAGTTAATCACGTTATTGTGCAGGTGCAAATGAGCGCATTGAGGTAAGTTAATTTAATTTAGTTATCATAAAAATCGGGAGTTTTCTCCCCTCAACTTTCTTGTATACTCAGATATGGGGATGGATATTTGAGGAGTAAACCGCAAGACAGTGATTATTTTTTTATATAATATTCCTTAGAGAAACATCAACAACAAATCAAATCAAACTGATAATATATTGAACAATTATTATAAAAATAAAGTTGAATAAATTGGACTCTGCAGCTATACAAATAAAAGGTAAAGTACCACTTCCGGTTAGCGGGAATACATCAAAAGTTGATAGAGAGCTACGTTTTGTACCTAAAATTTGGTTGACCTAAGTGAAAGAGTGCTCAAGTTATCGCGTGGTGGACACTTGGGGGCGCTGTTGCCCCATGATACTCTGGACACAGGTTTTAAAAGCACTAAGAAAATTTTTAATCCTTTTCTTCACTATAGTGCATCCAAAACACCACATCTACCAAACACACAATGAATAAACACAATAATTCTCTCCTCCTGTCCTCCCAGCAAGCTCTGCCACACTCCCTCCCAACTCCGGCTCGCTTGCTGGGTCTCCATCAGTCCTTTATAAAGTCCTTGACCCGGAAGTGCTTCTGTTCTTCCATCCATGTGACTCGTCAGCACTTCAGGGTCAGATGGAGAGTTGTATTTTTCTTTAGCCCAGAAGTACTTCTGTCCTTCCGTCCCCATGACTTGGGAGTACTTCAGGCCTATATGGAAAGCAGAAATCCCCGTGTGTCCCTGCAGCGTCACCTGGCGGCACACACGTTATCCAGCAGGGCTGTGAAGCCGAGTTCCATATCCCATAGTGCCTGCCCTGAGGGAATCCAGGGCCCTGCTATGATACAGGGAAGTCGCCATCTAACGTCCTGGGTGTGTTGGCCGGGTTGAGCTGCCGGCCATCCATCACAGTGTTTACATAGACACACCGACATAATTCCAAAAATGGTATTTTCAGTTTCAGGGAGGTCTAGATTCATCAAAATCTCAACATCGAATCTTTGGACGATTACAATACTTTCCCTACGAGAAAGTAAATCGGAATCAGGGAGGTGTAAAAGTGGAGATTCATCAAAATCTCGAAATGCAATTTTTGGACGATTCCAATACTTTCCCTACACTTCGTATACGAGAAAGTCAGGGAAGTCTAAAACGTTGAGATTCATCAAAATCTCAACATCGAATCTTTGGACGATTACAATACTTTCCCAATACAAGAAAGTAATTAACATTATGCCAGTCGAGATATTTAGCTAATGTTGCTGATAACATCATAAATCATAAATATAACGTCTTCTGCTGAATTCTGCGGAATTAATTCAATGCAAAACTCTGGACAAAACTGTCCATTATCACAAAATACTCTTATTACCCGCCGTTCGGATCTTTCCCCAAGTAATTATTATTTACACCGGGGGAGGGAATACTCGTGGTTGTGGCAAGTTACAGAAGAGTACTCAAAATTCAGTTAATAAATTAAAAAAAATGTAAATGACTATTGCAGTCAGAGGCACAAATTAGAGCTGGCTGATGCACTTTATTGACTCATTACAGTTGCAGATGGAGTAAAAGTAATATGTAACTGTGTGTTATTGAGTAACTTTTAAACCCTGTAACTTTATCCTGAGAAACAGGTTAAGGGAGGGAGGGAGGGGTGGATTAATGAATGGAAGGAAGGAACTTGTGTTTTGTGTTTTCCCGCAAGTGTAAAATGGACTCCATTTTAAGGTGGTGTACATGCTTAAAAGAATAAACATAATTCATTAAAATGTGCTTGCCTTTTTATTAACAACATTTACTTTTTTACTTTCAATACTTAAGTACATTTAATATCAGAAAAATGCTTTTGATACTTAAGTACAGAAAATATAAGATACTTTAAGACTTTTTAAAAATTTAAAATCACATATTAATCAGATCACCAGGTTAGCATTTTTTCACTTAAAAAAATATAGCAAAAATTAGAAAACATAACTTTGTAAGATGCTGAAAAATTAGTTCTCGCTTTTGTTTTCAGTTCACTAGATCTCACTGTTTGTGATTTTCTGTGGAGACATCTTAAAAGCCAAGTGTAACCTGCAACCATTGCTCAACTAAAAAAGAGGATTGAAGAGGAAATTGCTGGCATTCCTCTTGATATGTTACATCAAGAAATGTAGAATTTACACAACAGGCTGTCATAAATCACATATTAATCAGATTACTAGGACAGCATTTTTTCACTTAAGAAACATAGCTAAAGTTAGACCTCTTATAAGATTGCAAGATGCTGAAAAATGAGTTCACGCTTTTGTTTTTAGTCAACTATATTACTGTAACGCACTCCTCTCAGGACCACCCAAAAAAGACATCAATCAGTTACAACAAGTGCAGAATGGAGCTGGCAGAATCTTAACTAGGAAAAGAAAATCCGAGCACATCACACCAGTTCTGATGTCACTACACTGGTTACCTGTGCCATTTAGAATTAACTTTAAAAATACTGCTTATGGTTTACAAAGTCTTAAATAATCTATATTTCAGAATGTCTTTCACCTTACACTCCAAATCATAACCTTAGATCTTCAAATGAGGGTCTGCTTACAGTAGAATTCCAAGAGCAAAACTTAAAGAAGCGGTGAGGCGGCCTTCTGCTGTTATGCACCTAAAATCTGGAATAGCTGACCGGGAGAAATTCACCAGGATGATACGGTGGAGCACTTTAAAAAACTGCTGAAAGCACATTAATTTAACATGGCTTTCTCATAGCTTCATTTTAGTGTAACCCTGATATTCTGTATATGCATTGAATTATTGTTTTTATCATGGCTCCACAATCCGTACTGACCCCTACTCAAAGGGGGCCGGGTGGTCTTGTGGCCTCGGACCCCTGCAGATTTTATTTTTTTTTTGCTTTTTCTGTCCTCCGTGGCTATCGAACCTTTCTTTTATTCTATGTTAATTAGTGTTCCCTAATTTTAATTCTTATTTATTTTGTCTTTTTTCTCTTTCTTCATCTTGTAAAGTGCTTTGAGCACCATCATTTGTATGAAAATGTGCTATAGAAATAAATATTGTTGTTGTTGTCTAAAGAGCATTATAGGCCCCCGGGCAAAGCAGTGTACTGGGGCCGCTGCCTACACAACCACTCAAAGGAATAAAAATGTAAATGGTCGATAAGATGAATCATATATTTATTCCAACAAAATCAGTGTTTAAACATTAAAAAACATGCTATACAGCAAAGATTAATCAACACAAAAGTATGAACAATATACAGTAACATAAGCCTTGAAAAACACAAAAATGTCAACATATAAATGATACTCAATTGGTAAACCATACAGACGGAGATGGCACAGTATTACTATGAATTATTTATTATTAATCAAGTGTTCAACATAAATATTTGTGAAATTTCTTTGCAGAGAATTGAGTTGAAGTGATGTTAACTTATACACTTTAACGTTATGTAGTGCGTGAGAGTTGCCTTTTCGCCGAATTGTCTGTTGCCCAGTTGCCCCAAATGAGCTGGCCTGCCATGCATTCCTGCGGGCCATCAAGCCATCCCTGTGCAGCCACTGCTGCCAGAGATGGCAAACAGGCGCCAACAGCGGTTTTATGTTGATTTATGTATGAAACTAGTGCATTGTGTGCTGTTCAGAAAACTGAGTTTTTTGGAAAAAATATTCAGCTGAGCATTGTGAAGAGCGGGAGTGACCCGAAGAAGGACGGCTCGCCGCGTAAGGCCGAGAAGGCAGCGGGAGTCGGGACTTGGGACGTGTATTCCCCAGCATGAGCGCCCTGGTCGTGGGGACCCCAAGTCTCAGTCTGGGGAGATCAGAACCGAAGCCAGGGATCGGGAAGCCTCCAGATCATAAGGCAGAAGGAAGGACAGCTGCAGGTAGGGTACATAGCCTGAATGGGAGAAGCAGGGGAGTCACCAGTTAAAGAAGGCACCGGGCTTTGTTTTAAAAGACTGCTTCGTGCCATTGTTTTAACCTTGTTGTTTTTTTTTTTTCTATTGAATTTTAACCTCCACCCTTTCACACGTTTTAATGGATTATTTATTTACTGAAGACTTTTAGTGATGCATTGCACTTATTTACTTTGTTTTTGTTTGCTTGTTTTTAAATAAAAGCACTTGGCACTTTTTGCACCATCCCCTTGCTTCACTGTTTGTGCCTCACTGCCTAGCTCATCGGTGACATTACCGACGGTGGCGGGTTCAAGGGCTCGCTGAAGCAAGTTGGGAGCATGGAGCGAACCCGCATCGTCACATGCTCCTACTGACTCTCATTCCCCTTCTCTCCAGTTTGTACCACCACCTCTCCAAGTTGTCTACTCTCACTACAGATCACAATCAGAAAGCATTTGATGAGGTGCCACATGAGAGGTTGGGCATCAAACTAATAGAAGTGGGAGTTCAGGGTGATGTTTTTAGATGGGTGCAGAATTGGCTCAGACACAGGAAGCAGAGGGTGATGGTGTGAAGAACCTCATCAGAATTGGCCGATGTTAACAGTGGTGACCAGCAGGGGTCAGTGCTAGAGACGCTGCTATTTTTAATATCGATAAATGATTTAGATAGACTTCCCGGGTCCTCCCTGCGTGGAGTTTGCATGTTCTCCCCGTGTCTGCGTGGGTTTCCTCCGGGCGCTCCGGTTTCCTCCCACAGTCCAAAGACATGCAGGTTAGGTGGATTGGCGATTCTAAATTGGCTGTAGTGTGTGCTTGGTGTGTGGGTGTGTTTGTGTGTGTCCTGCGGTGGGTTGGCACCCTGCCCAGGATTGGTTCCTGCCTTGTGCCCTGTGTTGGCTGGGATTGGCTCCAGCAGACCCCCGTGACCCTGTTTGGATTCAGCGGGTTGGATAATGGATGGATGGATGGATTTAGATAGAAATAGAAATAACAAGCTGGTTAAGTTTGCAGATGATACCAAGATAGGTGGATTAGCAGATAATCTGGAATCCGTTATATCATCACAGAAGGACCTGGATAGCATACAGGCTTGGACAGATTGTGGCAGATGAAATTAAATGTCAGTAAATGTAAAGAATTACACAAAGGAAGTAAAAATGTGAGGTTTGAATACACAATGGGAGGTCTGAAAATCGAGAGTCTACCTTAGGAGAAGGATTTAGGAGTCGTAGTGGGCTCATCACTATCAACTACCAGACAGTGTTCAGAAGCCATTAAGAAGGCTAACAGAATGTCAGGTTATATAGCGCCTTGATGTGTGGAGTACAAGTCACAGGAGGTTCTGCTCAAGCTTTATAACACACTGGTGAGGCCTCATCTGGAGTACTGGGTGCAGTTTGGGTCTCCAGGCTACAAAAAGGACACAGCAGCACTGGAAAAGGTCCAGAGAAGAGCAACTAGGCTGATTACAGGGGATGAGTGATGAGGAAAGATTAAAAGAGCTGAGCCTTTACAGTCTAACAAAAGAAGATTAAGAGGTGACATGATTGAAGTGTTTAAAATTATGAAGGGCATTAGTCCAGTGAATCGAGACGGTGACTTTAAAATGAGTTCATCAAGAACACGGGGGACACAGCTGGAAACTTAAGGGGAAATTTCACACAAAGTTTAGGACGTTTTTCTTTACACAAAGAACGATAGACGCTTGGAATAAGCTACCAAGTAGTGTGGCAGACAGTAAGACATTAGGGACTTTCAAAACTTGACCTTATGTTATTTTGGAAAAAAAACAAGTGGACAGGACTGGCGAGCTTTGTTGGGCTGAATGGCCTGTCCTCGTCTCGATTGTTCTAATGTCACCTGTGAACACCAGAGTCCTTGGAGACTCCTGTCTGTCCTCATCTGTCAACCTGTCCATCACCAGTGCACACAGGAAAGGCCTCAGAGCCGAACCTTGACATAATCCCACTCTCACCTTGAAGCAGAGGCGGCACGGTGGTGCAGTGGTAACGCTGCTGCCTCACAGTAAGGAGACCTGGGTTCGCTTCCTGTGTGGAGTTTGCATGTTTCCCCCTGTGCAGGTTAGGTGCATTGGCGATCCTAAATTGTCCCTAGTGTGTGCTTGGTGTGTGTGCCCTGTGGTGGACTGGCACCCTGCCCTGCCTTGCGCCCTGTGCTGTGCTCCAGCAGACCCCCATGACTCAGTGTTAGGATGTAGCGGATTGGGAAATGACTGACTGATCTTGAACCAAGCTGTTACATCACTGCACTCAAACTGTCCTCATACATATCCTGTACCACCCTCACATACTTTCCTGCTACTCCCGACTTCCTCATAGAGTACCAGAACTCCTCTCTTGGCGCCTTATGATACGCATTCTCTGTCCACAAACATGCATTGCAATTCCTTCTGACCTTCTCTGTATTTCTCCATCAACACGCTTAGAGCAAACATCGCGTCTCTCCTGGCAGGATACCATATTGCTGCTCACAGATCGCCCTTCTCCTCTCAGCCAAGTGTCAGTACTCTTTCCCATATCTTCATGGTGTGGCTGATCAACTTTATACCTCTGTAATTCCTTATTCTTAAAAACATTCCACAGAATAAACAAATTGGACTTGTGAGAGAAGGCAAAAAAAAAACACTTAGCATAAGAAAAGACACATTGTAACAAGAAATGAGACTGTTAGATTTCTGGGTCTCTAAACCTCGCACAACAATGTATAAATTATTTTGAGAGCTCCAGGGACCATCAAGAAAAGTGTAAAATAAGGCTCAGATCATGACATCATGCTTCATGACATCTGACCCGATTACCATAGCAACACTGTAACAACACACACCCCAAAATGGCGGTTACACAGAAAAACACAGTAAGTCGGATAAAGATGCGAGTAAACTGAAAAAGTGAAACAGAAAACTAATATCAGAATTAGGTTCAGCATCCCAAAAAAGTCCAAATTCTTAAGTAAGTAAAAACAATACACTGTACGGTGGAACCTCAGTTCACGAACGTCTCGGTAAACGTACAACTCGGTTCACGACCAAAAAATTCGCCAAACTTTTGCCTCGGTTCACGACCACACACTCGGTATACGAGCAAGCCAGTTTCCCTTTCAGTTTGTGGGCGCCGATGATTTCCGCACGTGTTGCATTGTTCTTGGTCAGACGTGCCTGCCTGCAAAAGAAACCCAAGAAATCACAACAGAGAAAACACCCCTCCATCGGGGAGCCGGACTCTCCCTCAAAACTGTAACGTCCTCTCCACCCAGCTCCTCCTCACTTCATGCCAGAACTCGACTAATGCAAGGTTAGTTTTCTTGGTGGTATATAGTTTTTGTATTACGGATTTTTCAAAAGTTAATTTTTCAGTTCGTAGCGTGAATTGTTGCAATGTTACTTTTCTCTTTTTTCAAATGTTCCTTTTTTTCCCTGTGCTTAAAACTCATTTTTAAAAAAGTGTTTACTGTACAGTACAGCGATCGGGCTGTAAGGCTATTAGCGTGAACTCCTGTTTTTAAATTAAAGTTCGGATTTGTTCAAATGTTCCTCTCTGTTCTGAGAGAGAGAGAAAGAGCGTGAGCGAGCGAGCGAGCACCGGCTGGCGGGGGGGTGGGGCGCCCCCGCGGGCGCGGCCGCGCGCCCGCGCGTCCCGCCCCCGGGGGGGGGGGTGAGGGTGCGTGCTGCAGAGAGAGAGAGAGAGAGAGCGAGCGCGTGCTGCTGGTGCGTTCTGCTGAGAGAGACAGAGAGAGCGAACGAGCCTGCTTGTGCAGCTAAGCAGGGAGCCTGGGGGGTTTGTGTCAGTGTTATTCAAAGTTTTTACATTAGTTTACTATTACACTGTGCATTCTATGGTGTAATTAACTATATTTGTGCTTAATCTTTAAAAAAAATATATTTACATACAGTTCGTACGGTCTGGAACGGATGAATTGTATTTACATACAATCCTATGGGGGAAATTGCTTCGGTTCACAACCAACTCGGTTTACGACCAGAGTTTTGGAACGAATTATGGTCGTGAACCGAGGTTCCACTGTAGATGGTTTGATCCACTAGGGGGCACCAGAGAGCCTCAAACCACAGGTCACAACTTCACAGACACAAATCCTTTTCAAATAAACACTGATTTATTTACACCAATACCTTCCCCGCAGGTTCAAATGCATAATCACCACAATCCCCTTCAATATTTCCTCTCATTCTCTCTTTTCTACTCCTCAATACCACCCAGGCGAGCTTTGTCAACTCCCACCCGACTCTGACTTGCGTAGATGAGGTTGGCTAACCCGGAAGTGCTTCTGTTCTTCCACCCATGTGGTTTACAAGCACTTACAGGTTATGCAGAAACCCCATGCTATATGGCTCCTCCATTTTTTCAGCACCCCGCTGGTGGCACCCAACAGGGCTGAGACAAAGAACTTCAAGTCCCATACTGCCTTGTGGGGCATCACTTCAATCCAGGGAAGCTGTCATCTAATGTTCTGGAAGAGGCAATGTACTGAATCCACAGGTTTCTCCAGGCCTTCCATTATACGGGCCTCCCGACTGGGTATTGTTCCTGGATCTAACACTGCTGGGACGCCTGTGCATTCCTCCTGGCACCGACACCCTCTGCCTCTATTTTGGGCAAGTAAGTTGTTTCCTTGACCCATTTCTTGGAGTGGTATAGGGCTGTCCTATTAAGGAACCACCATCCTTCCCATGTGGGACACCCAACCCTGCATATCATCCATCACAATGGAAAATTAGGTGGGCTGCACTTCATCACTGAGGTGTTTATGGAGGAGTGGCTACATGGAAGCTGGGCTTGCCAAATGGCATTAAAATGACTCTGAGAATACAAGGACAGACATTCTCTGATCCGATGAGACAAAAATGGAACTTTTTGGGCAGAAATCCAAGCACTATGTCTGGTGAAGGTCAGGCACTGCTGATCCCCTGCCTAATACCATCCCTGCAGTGAAGCATGGAGGTGGCAGCATCATACTAAGTGGGGGGGGTGCAGTGACAGGAAGACTGGTCAGCATTGAGGGAAGGATGAATGCAGTCAAATACAGGAATGTTCTTGATGAAATCCTGCTGAGGAGTGCATGTAACCTCAGGGTGAGGTGACAAGTTGAGCTTTCAGCATGACAATAACCCAAGGCACACAGCCAAGACAACTCTGGAGTGGCTTTGGGACAAGTCTGTGAGTGTCCTCGAGTGGCGCAGCCAAAGCCCAGACTTAAACCCTATAAAACATCTGTGCAGAGACCTGAAGATGGCCGTTCTCTGGCGCTTCCTATTCAATCTAACGCAACTTGAGAAGCACTGCCCAAATCCAGTTGTGCAAAGCTTGAAGAGGCTTAACAAGTAAACTCGAAGCTGGAATTGTTGCCAAAGGGGCTTCTACAAAGTACTGAGTCAAGGGCTCTGCATACTTTTAGGAATGAGAGGATTCTATTTTTGATTTTTAAGAAATCTGCAAACCTTTCTGAAGATGCTGTGACCCGCCCGGCAGACAACGAGTCCGCAGCCCTGCCACACAACGCCATAGACTGATCGCCGATCCGCGGGGTACTTTAACTCGGCCAATGACCCGGCCCACTTACTCTTTGTCCCCTTCCCTCCAGGACGATCCGATGCCAATCGTGGATCCACAGCCGCAAGACCAACCTGACGAGGAGGATTATCTGTGCCTGAACTGAAGGAGGGAGCCGAGGCAGAATGGCTTGTTTACTGTGCCCATGTGTCATGGAGTGGTAGCTCCCATTTCAATAAATTCTGAAGCCTGAGATTTTTAATGACTCGTGCATTACAACATGTGTTCACTTTCTCATTATGGGTGATTGAGTGTAGAATGATGGGTAAAAATGGCAAATGTATTTATACAAAATTACAATACAGTACAAGTAAGTGTGGGGTGACAAGGTGGCACAGTGGCAGCACTTCTGCCTTTCAGTAAGGAGACCAGGGTTTGTTTCCCGGGTCTCCGTTTGAAGTTTGCATCTTCTCCCCGTTTCCGTGTAGGTTTCCAGGACTCGGAGGGTGTTTGGTGTGTGGGTGTGTGGGCTCGCCCTGCAGTGGACTGGCACCCTGTCCAGGGTTTCTTTCTGCCTCCCGCATGCTCAAGCACACCCTCACGGACCCTCGTCTGGATTAAGCAGGTTAGAAAATGGCATGACAATAAAGTGTACAGAAAGTGAAGGGGTCTTAATCCTCTGTTCATTCCTGAACCCCTTAATCCAATTTTGGGTCATGGGTGGCCAGAGAATACCCCGGGAGCAACTGGGCACAAGGCCCGAAACAACAAATGTGGGGCATCAGTTCTTCACAGGGCCCCCCCACAGTCACTCAATTGCCACTTTGGAGTCACCAATTAACCTAAAAGATGTTTGCTTTTTTGGGAGACAAATCTGTGCAAGATATTAACAAGCAAGAACATCTAACTGTCAGCAAGGTCTTCATAGTCTGAGCCGCACTGGATGTGAGAGCTGCGCTATAAGGGAGACTCAGAGGATCGATACTTTGGAATTGTGGTGGGGGACAAAGCATTTGAGAATTTCCTGGCTTGCAAGAAGATCTCACCAGTCATGGGAATAAAATCCGACTGTTCACTGGATGGCCTGGCAGATACTTTAGTAACAGGACAGGATTCAAGCGAGAAGACTCAGACGCAGGGCAAAAGGAGAAACTTGGTGATGATTACAGATAGGATTACCAAAGTAATGAATGCGACCTTGAGGAGCACAGCGGAGCAGAGTGACAGACAGGCCTGACATCTTAAGAGTCCCGGGAGGTCACGAAGAATCGGATTTGTCAGAACAACTGAATAATTAAGTAGACCCGGCAGATCTCCAGGGGTTTGGGAGGAAAACTGGATTACATGGAGGAAACCTCACTCAGAAACACACAGCAGTTTGATTTTACTTTAGGAGTGGCGAAGAATGCCACCCAGATGAAAGGAATTTTCTAAAGAATCGCTAGGCAAGCAGGGGTACAGTAGGTGACTGGTGACAGAACTGTCAAAATATCAAAGTCAAAACAAGGTTGAGGGTCTGGGTTTGTGAGGGTCCTGGATAAAAAGGAAGAGTATCCAGGCCTTTAATGACCTCTTGGGCACGTCCATCAGCAGTGTGTCTGTCTCTGGAGAGAGTGCCCACCTCCTCGAGAGGTTTATTGACCTCGGCAGTGACATTCATGTATTTGGTGACTGTTCCTATGAAATCAGTAGACAGATTGGGAGGGCATGGGGGGTCATGAGGTCGCTGGAAAGAAGTGTGTGGATATCTGAAAAAGGACAAAGGTCCAAGTCTTTAGAGTCCCGCTGCTTCCGGTTTGTGAGACATGGACGCTATCCAGTGACCTGAGATGAAGACTGGACTCCTTTGATACTGTGTCTCTCTGGAAAATCCTTGGGTACCGTTGGTTTGACTTTGTGGTGCTCACAGAGTGCCAAATGAGGCACATGACCTGCATTGTGAGCGAGCGTCAGTTACGGCACTATACGGCCATGTGGCACGATTACCCGAGGGTGATCCAGCCTCATTGTTGAGGACCCGAGTGGCTGGACCAGGCCAAGGGGACATCTGGCTACAGCACATAGATGGTCATTTCCCTTTGGACTGGACTCTGTGTCTGCCTGGGGGATTGCCAAACAGGATCCCAAGCCGTTTCATTGTGTGGTGGATGCAGAAATGTGCTGTACCATTTGACCTGACATGACCTGTAAGTTTTTGAACTGGAAAAGCCTTTCTTTTATTTTCAACTAGCCGACGCCCGCCGTACCATATGGCGGTGTAAGAATAGGAACGGAAAACGGTGAGAAAGGAATTCAGAAATCAAGAAGAAAGAAATACTTCTTGAAAGACGCAGTTGTGAATAGGTGTTTTGCTGGAGACGACAGATAATGAGTCGAAAGATCTAACCTTAGAAAAAGCCACGTACAACTGACCGTGGCTGAAGACTTAACACAAACCTTTGCAAACGTTTGTCCTTAGGACTTGTTGATAGTCATGGAGAAGGCGAATCTGAGTGGGAATTGTGTGCGTTTAAATTTAAAAGGGAGATTGGTGTCGGAAGGAGGGAGGGAGATACTGGGAATGAAGATTGTTTCAGAATTTGGATAGCGATCAGTTTGCACTCAATAATATTTGTATGTATTCGGGTGACGATGAGTCTTGTTCCGTTGCAAAGACCTTTTGATGGCATAATATTTCAGAGGAACATAACTACGGCTCCCACCTTGAGATGAAGGATATGGGGAGGCATGCCAGTTGGTGTGAGGGTGTGTAAAAACTCCTGTGGGTACGTTAGTTGATCATTAGGATCGTCACTGACCACTGTATCTACACTCTTGAAGGTCACTTTTTCACCCTGCATAAGATCAAGAATATTGTTGTTAATATGTAGAGAATCGTCATTTGTGATGCAAAGAGCTTGAATTTCAGCTTCACCACCATAAACTCCAGATGTTGCCATGTATTGATAGTACTCCTGACTTGTTGTGATAACTCGACTTGCATTGGAAAGAACAACAGGAAGAACGTCTCCAAATCTGTCCCAATGTGATGCAGCGAAATCTCCTGTCCTATGTCATAGTGAGAGTGCATTGCCTCCCACTGATAGGAACAGGCAGTTGCCGGATCCCGGAATAGAGATGACGTTGTACAAAAACCCGTCGACAGAGAAGATACTGTTATTCATTTTATAACAAAGGCTTAGGAAACAACCGTCGCAGTACAACGAAACTAGCAAGGAGCGAAACCAATGCCAATGGTCGAGAGAGTACCTTCCTGTAGCAGGCTACGGAAAAGACTCCCAGGCGCACACATGGCTGAAGTGAAAGATCAATTGGTCAGGCTAGATATAGGGTGGTGACGTGACACCAATGGTGTCATGAGAGAGGAGTGGGGAACGCAGTAGTCCGAAGGAGAAATCGGAATCGAGAAAAGCGGCGTGGGGTTGTATGAGAGGCCGCAGGCAGCGTGGGGAAGGGTTTGGAAGAGGACAAATAGGAATCGAGAAATGCCGTGTGGGCTGCGTGTTGGGGGGACCGGTTTTGAAGAGGAAGCAGGACGAACCAGAAGAGAAATATATATAAGAGATGATTTCATATTTATGTAAAATGTAAGCCGAGATGGACTACATTCCCTTACCTAGCTGGGAGTCCAACATAATGAACTGTACAGAAGGGAAGAACAACAGAACTGGCATCCCAGCAGCAATGTTCTGCAGCCACATACACAGCTGAGATGCCAAAATGGACAAAATGGATGGAGCATCCTGACCAGGATAAGTAATGGGCTCTTTCCCCATCTGGAGACCACACAGATGGGACAATGGGAGACTGCTTCTTACATGCAGGTTGTTCAGCCAAACACTGGGTGGCAGTATCCCTTATAGTAAACCCTGATATGGATGCCCATAGGAAAGCATGGGAGTTGTGGTCCCATAAAACTTCCCTATTGGGTTCCGGGGGGAGTGGCCGGGAAGTGAAGGCTCAGGTTGCACCTTTCCATAGACATGCAGTTGGGACTGAAAGTAATTCTGGGTTGGGATGTAAAAGGAAGTCCTCCAATTCACCCAGGAAGTCGGAGTCGGGAGAGGAGACGGACAACACTCTGTGGTGAGGAGTGGAAGAGAGAAGGAGAAAGAAGGATTGTGCTGCATGAAAAGAAGCCTTCAATAAAAACTTGTTTTGAACCCAGGGTCTTGTGTCTGTGGACTTGTGCCTGAGGTTTGAGGTTTGTTGGCACCCCCTAGTGGTCACATACATTTTCATTTAAAAACTGTGTGTTTAAACAAACACCACCTCTATCCACACTAACATTTTCACATCATTTACCAAATCATCTCCGTCCACACTCAAACAACCGAAAACATAAATGACATACAAACACGGGTCAGACGTTTTAGAACACCTCGGTTTTTCTTCACATTTAATCAGCTGAAATGCAATGGATGACCTAAAATGGTGAAAAGGCAAGCAGTAAACTACCAGGGGTTAAAATTTAAAGTTTAGGTTCACAAAAACTGAAAAAAGGAAAATATCAGAATATTAAAAATGGGCCTTCTTCATTGAACAACTAATAGGTTACAACATACAGATGTGCTGCAGCAATTAAAGTAAATGAAGCCTTGCAAGTTAAAGCAAACAATTTGTACAGGTGTCCCAACTTCTTTTGATAAACCCCTCTGTGTGTCTTAAAGCAGAGTAGGAGCAGACTGTGTCACTAAACCTCTCTGAAGTCCTACTTGGACAACATTACACTGTAGATAATGACAAAAAAATGGCAATTAACAAATGAAATGAGACAGAGAGTTATTACCATTAGACGTTATTGTGATGTGAGATTTTGCATATAACTTGATAAATATTTTGTATGTCTTTATTTGTAACTTAGGCAAAGCAATGTGATATTAGTGTTATATTATTAATAATAACAGCAATGGTTTGATGGTTTAAGAACCCATTCCCCCCTTTTACGACTGTGTCTCTTTGTAATTTTACGATAGGGTTGGGGGTGGGGGGAAGTGCCTAAAACCAGTTTGGCAAGTGTTTCAACCCCCATAGGAAAGTCAGGCTGCCTAACTGCCAAGCTTTACCTTAACATATGGTCTTGGGAGCTTGCAGGTGTGAAGGTGTTCTATTCCCCCATTGGTCTGAATTATGGCTGTTTGGAACTGGCTTGTATCAGAAGCCTTTAAGTACCATGATGTCCTATTGGCTCTAGGGGTTGGACAGAACATCTCTAAATTTGCATGCTTTACTCACTCTCTCTCTCTTACCAAACTGATGAACTGAAAGGACAACATAATGAAGAGCACAGCTCGGCAGCCATATTGAGACAGGCATGCGGCCTGTTCTGAAGAAAGCTGACGACCAATGATGCCTTAACTAGAGACACTTTTAAGTAACTAACAAGTCTGTGTGCCGCCTGAAACTACACATCATCATTTATCAGGTTGTATGGTTGCCAATATTCAAATCTACTTTGCATATTGTTATTATTTATGAATATATTACCAATAATACATTGTTTAAATT
Organism: Polypterus bichir lapradei; assembly: GCA_026402145.1. NCBI lineage: Eukaryota > Metazoa > Chordata > Cladistia > Polypteriformes > Polypteridae > Polypterus > Polypterus bichir. The sequence continues at coordinate 15,286,160 of JANRMT010062810.1, forward strand.
GTAACTTAACTCCTGCTTGTCTTTTACTACACCTAATTGCCTGAGGTTATAGATGTAGGAGGGAAGGTGGGGAGGCGTTATATACTATAATACCTTATAAACAATGGTAAGTCTGTGAGATTTGAGGCGTTCTGACAAAGGCTACAAATTAATATTACAAAAGGGGAAAGTACAGCAAAATATATTACTCTACCAAGACAAAACAGACGTCTAGGCCTTTCATTTAGAGAAATGCCAAAAAAATCCACGTGTCAGTGAGTCAGTCAGTGGTGTCCTCCACAATCCAAAGGCAATTTTAAACTGGAAGAAACTCTGATTGGAGGAGATCTGGCAGAGTCAAAGTCACCAGCCAATCAGAAGACAAATATCTTAGGGTCATCAGCTTGTGTGATCACATGCGCCTGTCAGCACAACAGCTTAACAGTGCAGGTCGACAAAAGCAAGTGTCACTGTGTGCTGTGAAGAGGGGACTTTGTGCTGCAGGTTTGACAGTGAGAGTGGCAGCCAGAAAGCCATTCATTGAAGGACAAAAGAAGGACTTGAAATACCAGCTGTGGAATACAGCAGACTGGAAGAAAGTCTTATGGACCGAGGAATCCAAATTTGAAATCTTCACTTCATCACTCAGGGTGTTTGTATGCCGTCAACTTGGTGGCAGGATGGTCCCTCAGTGTGTGACACTGACTGTAAAACATGGAGGAGGAATAATAATACTAATAAGTTTGGGCGGCACGGTGGCGCAGTGGTAGCGCTGCCACCTTGCAGTTAGGAAACCCGGGTCCTCCCTGCATGGAGTTTGCATGTTCTCCCCGTGTCTGCATGGGTTTCCTCCCACAGTCCAAAGACATGCAGGTTAGGTGCATTGGCGATCCTAAATTGTGTTTGGTGTGTGGGTGTGTGTGCCCTGTGGTGGGCTGGCATCCTGTCCGGGGATTTGTTCCTGCCTTGAGCCCTGTGCTGGATGGGATTGGCTCCAGCAGACCCCCATGACCCTGCAGTTACGATATAGTGGGTTGGATAATGGATGGATGGATGGATGAATAATAATAAGTTTTATTTATGTAGCGCCTTTCATACACTCAAGGACACTTTACAATTCAATAAACAGATTAACAAGACAATAGAAATTACATAGAAGAAAATGAATAATACTCATTGAAATGACGTATTTTTAACAGGAGTTTGAAATGAATAAAAAATTTTTCCTCGCGAAGGCTGAGAGGAAGCGCATTCCAGATTTTAGGGGCCATCACACTGAAAGCTCTGCCACCCATAGTTACTAACCTGTATTTAGGTACAGTGAGTAACAGCGTCCGATGATCTCAATGCACGGGCAGGAGTGTAAGGAAGCAGCAGCTCAGACAGATTATGAGGGGCTAAACCATGAAGGGCTTTAAAGGTGAGAAGAAGAATTTGATATTTGATTCTTGAAGAAACTGGTAACCAATGCAAATCATGGAGGACAGGAGTGATGTGAGCAGATTTTTTAGTGTGTGTAAGTAAACGAGCAACAGAATTCTGAACATACTGTAATCTATTGATATATTTTGTCGGGAGGCCATAAAACAAAGCATTGCAATAGTCCAGACGGGTAGTGATGATAAAAGCGTGAGTGAGTGTCTAAGTATCCTTCACACTAAGGGAAGAATGTAGATGAGCGATGTTATGAAGATGAAAAAAACCTGTCTGTACTATTGAGCAGATGTGTGGTTGAAAAGTAAGAAGCTGATCATAGATGACACCCAAATTACGGACTGATGCTGAGGGTTCAACCAGGATCCCATCGACGTCAATGTTTAGCCCACGAAGGGTAGAGAGGACAGATTTGAAGTGATAAGACAGGAAGTGCGATGGACTCAGGTTCTTCTGCTGAAGGCAGAATTACTGGCATTCTGAATCACAAGGGTATAATAGCTAGCCCGGCCACAGACAGACACGACACCACAATGTCCACCACACACGTTTATTTACACACTATTTACAAATACTATTTACAGTTCACTCAGTCCTTGGTCCTTCGCCCGCCTCCACTCCTCTCTCGCAAGCTCTGTCCACTTCCACCCAACTCTGGCTCCTTGAATGGAGTGAGGCGGCCCCTTTTATAATGCCCCGGATGTGCTCTAGGTGTCTGATGATGAACTTCCGGCAGTACTCCCCAGTGTGGCGGAAGTGCTGCCCTTGCACCCGGAAGCACACCGGGCGTACGCCATCCCTGGGCTGTCAGCACTTCCTGGTGTACCGGAAGCGCTGTCCCCCAGGGATCAAGGACCGGCCGGGAACCCAGGGAAAAAAAGTGCCGCTCTCCCGGTCCCTCCCTCCTTAATCCAGGGTTCCTGTCCTTCTATCACACGGGTTACCAGAGTTTAGCTGTTATATCACCAAGAAGTGGCTACTTTGATGAATCAAACATTTGAATAACATTTTATACACTCAATGATTCCTTGACTTATTTTTTTATCTGCCATTGTTTATTTGTTCTATGCCTTGATTTCATGAAACATTAAGACATTAAAGACATTAAGACATTTCCATAAAAACTGAAAAAACTGAGGTGCCCTAAAACATTTGACCGGTAATGCAGATGTTTGCCTAAACTGGACATAAGTGGAAAAATCCTTGAAGGAATGCTAACGGCACCAACCACTGGATTTACTGGTTACACAGACGACTTCAGGGCTCGTCTAGCGGCAATTCTACTACGAGTTGTATGCTGCAGATTTTAGTTTTGTTTATTTCTTCATGTTATTGATCATGTGATTGCATGGGCTATCATGTGATCACTGGTTTCAGCAGCACCTTGAAGCTCTGTGCTTTCTGATTGGTCAGGTTTCGTGGCTTTATCAGCCAATCCCAGTGGTCAGTCCAACCAACTCCGGGCTAGAAATCGCCACACCACGGAAGTCCGGTACCCCTCAGTGGATAACTTCAAGTAAAAAAATTCCCTCTCTTTATGTTATAGTTAATGGTGCAAATCGGGCAAAAACAGTTAGGGTTACGTTTTTCGATTTTTGTTCCATTGATTTCTGTTTTTTTACAATTTCACATTAACGTTTCTTGATTTTGACATGCTCAGTAATCTTTGGGACCTTGTCCTTATCAACCGCAAGTCGAGGCTTGGCCCTGTCACCTAATGCCTCCCCTTTCATTTTGCCTCCAGACCCAAAGAGCGATGATGAGAAGATCACTGATGTCACTTCCGGCTCTGGCAATTTCTACCCACAACCCCAAGATGGCAGCCAGTCTCAGAGCACACTTACGTCTGGAAGGAAGTGTCAATAGTACAGATGTTGCTGTAAATTTTCTAAAAAAAACCCCACTTTTTTCAGTTATACAGGGCTTCACCATTAGTGCCCCAACTCATCATCATTGTTAGTACTTTCTTTTGTTACAATTGCAATGATCTGTAAGTGATTGACCTTTTATGCATGTATGCAGCTTTCAAACCGTACAAAACACAATTTAGATGCAAACAGGTAAGCAACGCAGCATGGAAAGCAACTCCACTATGTTCAATATTTTTTTTAATAGAGGATGGCATGGAAAGGGAAAATTTTGGAATTGGTTGTTGGCGACCCTGGGGCATCAGCAGTTTTTTGGGACCAATGTGTCCTCGTTTAGAACCCCTTGCTGTTAGTTCTAATGGAGCAGTGGAGTGGTTTGCTGTAAAAGCTTTTTATAAGAATGGTGATAGTGTGACTGCGGCGCAAGGGGAATTTTGCTGTCATTACCAGTTAGGACATTATGATCGTGTCCCATCTGCTCCTACGATTACAACACGGGTGCGTAATTTCGAAGAAACGGGTTCAGCCTTAAAAAAGAAGGTAGAGCCACTTCACATACTGCCCGCCCGACTATCGATGGCAGCTGTTCGGTGGTTGTTTGGAAGGCGCGTCATTTCACACAATGGTGACATTCCATGGCTTCCGAGATCCCCATCTCACTGTTTGTGATTTTCTGTGGGGACATCTTAAAAGCCAAGTAAGTGTAACCTGCTCAACTAAAAAACAGGATTGAAGAGGAAATCGCTGGCATTCCTCTTGACATGTTACATCGAAAAATGTAGAATTTACACAGCAGGCTGTCATAAATCACATACTAATTAGATTACTAGGAGACCATTTTTTTACTAAAGAAAAATAGCAAAAGTTAGACCTCTTATAAGATTGCAAGATGCTAAAAAATGAGTTCACGCTTTTGTTTTTAGTCGACTAGATTACTGTAATGCACTCCTCACAGGACCACCCAAAAAAGACATCAATCAGTTACAACGAGTGCAGAATGGAGCTGCTAGAATCTTAACTAGGAAAAGAAAATCCGAGCTCATCACACCAGTCTTAGCGTCACGACACTGGTAACCTGTGCCATTTAGAATTAACTTTAAAATACTGCTTATGGTTTACAAAGCCTTAAATAATCTCACTCCATCTTATATTTCAGAAGGCCTCTCACCTTACACTCCAAATCGTAACCTTAGATATTCAAATGAGGGTCTGCTTAGAATTCTAACAGCTAAACTTAAAGAAGTGGTGAGGCGGCCTTCTGCTGTTATGCTCCTAAAATCTGAAATAGCTGACTGATAGAAACTCACCAGGCTGATATTGTGGAGCTCTTTAAAAAACTGCTAAAAACACATTACTTTAACATGGCTTTCTCATAGTTTCATTTAAGTTTAATCCTGATGCTCTGTACATTCAATTAATTATCATTATTATTCATGATGGCTCCAAAATCCGTAGTAACCTCTACTTTCTCTTCTGTACTTTTTCTGGTTTCTGTGTTGTTGTGATCTGTGCCACCACCACCTGATCAAAGCACCGTGATGTCCCTACATTGATGGATTAAAGGCCAGATGTCCCCATGACTGTCATCATCAAGTTCTTTCATGTGAACCCTGAATACCATGAGGACTGATTGAGGTCATTGATGTTAAGTAGAATGCCTAGAGGAGGCTGGGTGGTCTCATAGCCTGGAACCCCTGCAGATTTTTTTTTTTCTCCAGCCATCTGGAGTTTTTTCTGTCCTTCCTGGCCTGTGGTGGGCTGGCGCCCTGCCCGGGGTTTGTTTCCTGCCTTGAGCCGTGTGTTGGCTGGGATTAGCTCCAGCAGACCCCCGCGACCCTGTAGTTTGGATATAGCGGGTTGGATAATGGATGGATGGATGGATGTCATTCCTGGCCATCGGACCTTACTTTTATTTTATGTTAATTAGTGTTCCCTAATTTTAATTATTTATTTTGTCTCTTTTCTCTTTATTCATCATGTAAAGCACTTTGAGCTCAATTGTTTGTATGAAAATGTGCTCTAGAAATAAATGTTGTTGTTGTTGTCAGAATGTGTACAGAGAAATGGACAATGGCTTCATGATGTTTTCTTCAAGACATAAAATGAATATTGAATGATAATGATTACCATCATTAATTGCATATCCTGTACAATACATTTCATCATTTTGAATGTGTTTATTTGTGAATTGAACGACAATTGAAAATTTCCAGTTTCTCTGCTCCACCCTGTATTTATATAATGTGGCAGATGGCCAGGGCAGTATGCTGTATGTTCCTGAGGAGCAACCATGGAAGACCCAATACCTCCCCCTGGACGCTAGATGGCAGCCTCCCTGGGTTGCAGTGGTGCCTCGGACTCCTGAAGGGCTTCATGGGAGTTGGAGTTTGGTGTAGCCCTGTTGGGTTCTGCAGGAACTGCCAGGGGGTGCTGCAGCAGGAGCTGCTGGGCCCTCCTGGGCAGTATTTTTGCCACATCCAGAAGTGCAGCCGGGTGTTGGCCATCAAGCACCTGGAGCACTTCCAGGTGCCTAATAAAAGGGGCCAGCAGCCACCACTCAGGAGCCAGAGTTGGGAGGAGGAGGATGAGGTTGCCTGGGAGGAGTGGTGGAGGAAGAAGAGTGTGGTGTACTTTATTTTGATTTATTGTGTTGGTGTTTTGGGGCTGTGTTAGGGCTGAGGGACACAGAGAAGACGTGGACCTCAGCTGAAGAAAATAAAATCTTTTGTTGATTTTACACGTACCTCCATGTCAGTCTGTGTCGGGTCAGGCGCATATATAGCACCTTTTCACAATATATTTTGTTAGCCCCAGAAAGGAAATTGTCTTTTCATGTGTTCATTGTGAGGGAGCGTCAGTTACAGCACTACGACCATGTGGTGCGATTTCCCGTGGGTGACCCGTCTTGCAGGATCCTCATTGTTGAGGACCCAAGTAGCTGGACCAGGCCAAGGGGACGCCCACGTAACACCTGGCTGCAGCAGATAGAGGGTCATTTCCGGAGGGTAGGACTGGACCGCGTATCTGCCTTGGGAGGTTGCCAACCAGGATCGTGAGCTATGGCTCCTTATTAGCAATAAGATGTAAATGACAAAGGAGCCAATAGGTCTCCATCTGACTCGCTTCCATTGACACCTGAGTGGTTTCATCAGGCACCATTTGGCTCAATTAATCACTTAAAAGAAAATGACAGACTGAAAATCATTCGTTTTAGGCTTCAAATCATTTGGATGACATCCTTGGAAAGGAAAAAAAATCTACAATATAAGAATCTAACGTTGCAGACTAAAAAGCCATAATATTAAATAAAGTTTGAGACTTGCAAGGATTGGTTTCTAATTAAGCAATTTGGGTTGGAATGAAAACCTGCAGCCACTGCGGCCCTCCAGGATCGACATTGCCCACCCCTGTACTAGAGGAGAATATTACCATCAAACCCTGGCTAGTAGTAAAGAGAAACACAGGATCATTATATGTAAAAATATTTACTGCTCTTGAACAAAAGTAAGCTCCATGGAGTAAAAAAGGCAAAAAGGAGTTGCCCAATGTGAAATTCAAAAAACAGAGTGCAGGTTCAGAAACATCCAATAAATGACAAGAACATCAAGAGAGCAGAAAATCACAATTAAAACACTCACCGACTCCCAAGCGCATTCAAATGAACCGCAAAGGGACTGTGGATTGTCCCCGCCTCTCTAGGGCTGAGGGCAGTCCAATGAGATGATGGACAGGTGGCCCCGCCTCTTGGGGAAACACCCACAAAACATCTGATACATAACACAAGATACATAAACAGATATATAATATATATAATAAACCATTAAGGTATTGCATGTGTGCAGTCTGATTGGTCGGTTGGACTTTGTACTGAGGCACAAGAAGAGGAGAAAAGACACAGGAGTCACGCAGAGAAAGTGGCCTTCAAAGATAAGAAGTATAAAACCAGACAGACTGTGCCATGAAAATAACATCAGACTATGAACAGCAGGCTTTATGGGAACACGCGGTCAGGAGAGGTTCAAGCACACGAGGATATCGAGGAAAGGCACTGAAGGTACGTATAGGGCAAAGGATAGCAAATATTTTTAACTTATTAGTCAGTCAGTCAGTCATCTTCCAACCCACTATATCCTAACACAGGGTCACGGGGGACTGGTGGAGCCAATCCCAGCCAACACAGGGCGCAAGGGAGGAACAAATCCCGGGCAGGGTGCCAGCCCACCATAGGACACATGCACACACACACCAAGCACACACTGGGGACAATTTAGGATCGCCAATGCGCCTAACCTGCATGTCTTTGGACTGTGGGAGGAAAGCCACACAAACACAGGGAGAACATGCAAACTTCACACAGGGATGACCCGGGAAGCGAACCCAGGTCTCCTTACTGCGAGGCTGCAGCGCTACCACTGCGCCACCATGCCACCCGTTAACTTATTAACATAAACAAAAACTCAAACATGAGCAAAAAATACACTAAACAGGAACTTGAACCCCAGCTAGAGCAACACCTACATTACACAGATGCGGAAAAAAATTCACAGGTAAACAAGTGAATGTGAATAAGGGTTTAGGGAGCAGTGGTCCTTGTTTTCTACCCTCAAAAAATGTTCCAAAACCCCAAGAAACTCTTTTTAGTCAGGCTCACGTTTCACAATAGCAAAATTAGTCAAGTGTAACCTTTGTGACCTTTCCTGTTTTGTTCGTGTTGTGTTGTGTAAAAGTAACGACGAAAGGCACTTTAATCTCTATGGTTCCTTTTACATCATTGGACAAGTTAATACTGGAAATGCCTAAATTATTAGCCTTGATCTACATGTAGACCCCCACAATACTTATCTATGTGACATACACGCGTCATTCATTTTCATCACAAATCACGCGAAGGCCGACCGAGGCTGGCTGCATCAGGAACAGGGCTGTCTTAACAGCATTATAGGCCCCCCGGGCAAAGCAGAGCACTGAGGCCCCTAACCTACACAACCACTCAGCAAGTCACAACATACATAGATTAGCATGGGACCCCCCAGGCAACTGCCCAGAGTGCCCATGCGCTAAGAGGGTCCTCCTCAGGATTAGTACTAGGACTCCGAAAGCACAGAAATACCAGTAAGTCCCAAAAGCATGCAGTCCCAAACACTTCCCAAAATGACCACTAGAGGGGGATATCACTCTCAAAACCCAGCTAGTAATAAGGGCAACCACTGAATCTTTATAAAACAAAAGATTTACCCTTCATCAAAAGTATTCCATTCACTGTGAAGCTCTGTGGAGCACAAAGGTGGAATGGAATTTCCTGTAACACAAGGCGATCCGAGCAAACAAAATCCAAGTGCAGAATTCCAAAGAAGTAATCGAAAGGAACAGAGCAGAAGGTCACATAGTCTGTAAATAAATAAACCAGCCACTCCCAGGGACATTCGAAATGAACTGCCAGGAACTGTGGGAGACCCTCCGGTATTATAGGGTGGAGTGGCAGTTTTAGTTGGCCTCGCCTCTAGAGGGTCCACCCACAAAACACATGGATTTAAAAAAATAAAGAATGCTGGATATAAATAACACAAATTAAAATATCATAAATTAGCAAAACAGGCATAAAACAGACCTGGGTTCACTTCCCGGGTCGTCCCTGTGTGGAGTTTGCATGTTCTCCCCGTGTCTGCGTGGGTTTCCTCCCACAGTCCAAAGACATGCAGGTTTGGGCAATGGCCGATCCGAAATGAACCCAAGAGTGTGTGCGGGGTGTGTGTGTGTGTGTGTGTGCGTGCCCTGTGGTGGGCTGGCACCTTGCCTGGGATTTATTCCTGCCTTGTGCCCTGTGCTGGCTGGTATTGGCTCCAGCAGACCCCCGTGACCCTGTGTTTGGATACAGTGGGTTGGGTAATGGATGGATGGATGGTTAACATTATACGAAATGAACTACCTGCATTTTTAATATATAATTTAATAAATATAAAATATATAGAATTAAATAGAAACATTATTAAATTGCAATTTATTTAAGTCAGATTCTCCCTGAAAGATTTTTTTTTTTTTTTTGATGAATCAAATGAGTCGATTCACTTAATTGGGGAGTTTAAAAGAATTGAATCAGTGATGTGCATTGAAACGCCCATCACTATTGCCCACAGCTCACTGTGATGTTTTTTAAGGTCAGTAGGGGGCTATGCCCCCTGCTCACTTCGTTCACCAACCCCCATGTCGCTCGCGTATTTGTTAACTAATGTACAATTTACACAGATTGTTATTTTCATGGGAATTGTTACATATGCATAATAGAACTATTTCACATTACAGCGAGTAATTAACCATATTAAAAAATAGTAAAACTTAATAAATTGAAAGAAAATTATGTTTCTTGTTGTGTTAGAGGTATTCCGTTGCATTATATGTTTTCGTTCTGTTTTGAAATTAACACGCAAATAATTTTTAAACTTACACTTTTACTGTAAAACTTCAGTAAAAACAAATTTTTTAATTCACTTTTTTAATTTTAATTCCGTGTTTGGTGTAAAATCGTGACAACGCAATGTATAACTGCCCGTGAGTGAATATCGTTTCTTTCTCTCTAATAAATAAACCGACTTTTTCGAATGTTTGTCCTAGTGATTTGTTAATTGTCATAGCAAAAGCTATTCTAAGAGGAAACTGCAAACGTTTTAATACAAATGGCATATCAAGATCTCCTTTGGTGTCTAATGTTATCCACGGACGATGTACTACATTACCTTTCTTGTCGCCTGTTAGAATTTTACATGTCAGAATTGTTCGACCAATTTTGAATACAACTAATCTTGTCCTATTGCATAGCCCAGCATTCAGACATAAATTACGCAATTACATTACGATACATCCCTCTTTCAACAGTAATTCAGCTGGTGGAAGACCGGACGGTGTGAACGGTTGTAGATATTCTACGGGATATTGTAAGTTGATGTTTTCATGTTCCGCACCATCACCACCAACTGTTTCAGCATAGATTATTGATACTCATTTAACCAATTTGCCGTGTAACTGATCGATAATTTTCACGTTAATTTGTTTGACTTCATCGTTTCTCTGTGCTAGGATTGCCGTGTACTCATTTTTTACTGTTGATATCCCTTCGGGATGAAATTCCTCCATAAGATTTGGACATAATAAGCCTTCTTTAATTGAGAACTTAAATTGAGGAAACAAAATTAATAAGAGTTGAGAGCGCAGGAAGTGTGTCTGACAAAAGCATTCACACGAATGAGAGGTGTGAGGACTGTGGGCGTGTGCCGTTAACCATAATTGTTTGAGAGGAAAGCGGGACCCCCTCTACCAACTTGGAAAAATCTCTTGGCAATAGTCACGTCTCGTCCCAAGATTTTCTTTTATAATAGAGAGATATGAATGAAATCTTTGACGGAAAATCACTAGATAAGCTGTGTAGTGTGAAGTCAGCCTGTATAGTGGATCTCCACCAAGGGGGACGTTTCATCCCTTTGCAGTAAATCCCCTGACTTATTGGAGAAGAAAAAAAAACAAAAGGTCTCTTTTAGGTTGTTCACACAACCTTCTTTGGGATGTCCACAGAGAAAGCCACCACACCAATTAATTAAAAACAGCAGTGACTCTTAGGAGCACCGGCATGCTGTGCTTTCCGCACAGTCTTAATATAACCAAAGCTGACACACAGCCATAGCACAATGCTGAAAGACGCATCACGCGTCCAGGAGGAAAGACGCAGGCACATGGGACAAAACAGAGATGGTGCATCCTGACACTCATAGGATTGTGTTTCAGATCAATAAACAAATCTAGCAAAGCATTTGGGTGATCTTCTTACAAGAGGGCCTCTTAGTGACTGAATTAATGGTTAAAACTACGCGTGCATCATCTGAAATGTTGTACTTCATGAAAGTGACATACAAGAAGAGGCCATCATAATTATAACATTTATCGCAGCAGTTACTGGATATGAGGTTCTCAATAACTTGTCCCCTACCCCCTACTCTTTGACCACTGCAGATGCTAATGGCTATGCCAGCCTCTCCTACGGTTTCCAGATCAAGCTGCATGAATTCCAAAGAAGACTTGTCTCATATATCAGTAACTATCAAGATTCACCGACATCAAACTGATTCAGCACAGGGTGTTTGTTTTAAAGGAGTTGAAGCTGCCATGATGCTAACATTTCAGGTACAGTACTGCGGCAGCAGAGATGTGCCTTTGCACGAAACCACACATGTAATGATAAAAACACTCACACGTGTTCTGCACATACACACGGCACACACACAATTACACCTTTCCAGACAGACGGACTGTACACACACAAAAGAAGAATGATGGCAAGACAGGACCCTGAGCTGACACTACCTTGGTTTGCCTTGAATGGAGGAAGGCATCACAGGTGAACCACGACGTCACTTCTGCTACGTTGACTGAAGCGCCACCACTCCCAGCCAGTCTGCTTTATAAGATGAAGGGCAACCAGAAGTCATTGTTCATTCTGAAACCTGACCTCTTCAAGAGACACCTGACACACTGACAGTCCTTCCATTTTTTGTTTTTCTGGAATTGTATTCCTTCGAAGTGGTTACTGCCCTGGTGTGCCAACACCTGAACAGTCTCTTTGGTTACCTCCCTACTATACACTGTAATACTAATATACTATATACAGTGGGACCTCGGTTCACGAACGTCTCTGAACATGTACAAATCGGATAACGACCAAAAAGTTTGCCAAACTTTTGCATCTGTTCACGACCACACACTCGGGCAACAGACAAGCCAGTTTCCCTTCCAGTTTGTACGTGCCATTGATTTCCGCACATGTTCAGTCTCTCCCTGTGCATTCCCTGTACATTGAGCAAGAGAGAGAGAGAGTGCGAGTGAGCGAGTGAGAGAGAGAGAGGGCTGGCCGCGTAAGGCCGAGAAGGCAGTTAAAGAATGCACCGGGCTTGTTTTTAAAGAGACTGCTTCGAGCATTGTTTTAACCTTGTTGTATTTATTAAAGACTTTTTTCTATTGGATTCTAACCTCCACTTCACTTCTGTTTACAGCGATCGGTTCGTAACGTGCATTGTTGCAATGTTACTTTTCTTGCTTGTTTATTAAATTACAGATTTTTGAAATGTTCATGTTTTCCCTGTGCTTAAAACTCATTAAAAGAAGTGTTTACAGCGAGTGGTTCGTAAGGCTATAGCGCAAACTCTTGCAGTGTTACTTTTCTCTGTTCAAGGTTTACTCTGTGTTATTGAATGTTTAGTTTACTACTAGGCTGACCCGCCTTTTAAGGCAACCGACTTTTAAGTTGACCACTTCTTAAGGCAATTCAATATGTAGATCAATTTGATATTTTATACAAACTCATTAATTTGGTTATATTGCATTTGTGCGGTATTACTTTAATACTCGTAGTTTGTTATTTTTGTGATGAAATTTAAACTTTTTTCTATATTGAGGTCGCCCTTTTGAACCCCCCTGATATTTACTACGCGGTGAGGCATTTGTACTCCATCAACATTAATTATTTCCAGAGAAATAATTTTGTCTATTTTTCCAGCGCATCGCGCACAAAAGCAAGGGAGCACAAGAACTCTGCTCACATCATGTCACTTCGTACCGCAAGCTGCAAGTAGTAAGTCTGTGATAAGCGGAATTACGCTACACTTTCCACTCACGGGACGGAAGGACAATCCCGACTGCTTTTATATAGTAAGAAAGAAGAAGAAAATATCGCACAGTCTGGAGTAGAAAATCATCTTTTACCTGGAAAAACGAAACTACAAATCCCATCGTGCATTGCAAAATGGACGGGGCGTGTGTGAAACTCTGCGCCTGCGTAGCACTCACGGGACGGAAGGACAATCCCGACCGCTTTTATATAGAAGGATTACACTGTGCATTCTATGGTATAATTAACTATTTTTGTGCTTAAAAATCTTTAAAAAAATATATTTACATACAGTTTGTTATGTCTGGAAAGGATTAATTGTATTTACATACAATCCTATGGGGGAAATTACTTCAGGTCATGACCGAATTGGGTTATTATATATTATAGAGTTTATAAAAATTATAGAGTTTATATATATATATATACCGGTATATAAATGTAAATGTGAAGCATGCCAATGTATAATAATTGCTACTGTGTAATAACAGGCTGAGTGTGTTATGTGTGGCAGATTGGATAAGACTTTGGATGATGGACTTCAAACACTGAGGAACTGAGTTTCATCAAGTCACTTCACCTGCCTGTGCTCCACTTAGACAAACAAAAGAAATGGAACCAGCTGTATCTCAGACATTGCAGGTCGCCTTGGATAAATTGACTAAAGATGTTTGCCAAATAAGACACAGTGTTATGTGTTTGTTATTTGAATACCAGTGTCATAAGTTGTACCCAGAGTAAGCATCATTGTAACTGAGTGTATGTGTCTGACTGTATATAAGTATTCAATGTTTGTTTTATTTCTTTTATGTGTGTATGTGTGTGTATCTTTGTTGTCCTTGATCCTTGTGAGCACTGCTTAGGGGAAAAGCACCACATTTTGTTGTATTGTTATACTGTGTGGATTAACATTAAAGGTGCTATATAATAGATAGATAGATAGATAGATAGATAGATAGATAGATAGATAGATA
>JANRMT010062810.1:15300073-15317079 GCA_026402145.1 Polypterus bichir lapradei
ATAGATAGATAGATAGATAGATAGATAGATAGATAGATAGATAGATATGAAAGGCACTATATAATAGATAGATAGATAGATAGATAGATAGATAGATAGATAGATAGATAGATGTGGGATTTTTTTTACAGAGGCTCAATAAATCAATCAATCATTTAATTTTATATTATGAATAACAAATTCCTTGTCAAACACACAAAAGAATGACTAAAATGACTAAAAACCTCTGCACTGGCTTTATACTAAACCTCTCCATTCACACAGAAGGACACACACACACACACACTCATATACTACACAGATGTACAGTACATACATACATAATTTTACTACACTTTCACACACGCTGTATATTTCACTAATCGAGCTGTTCCGTTTTTCTGTGTGTTAAGTCTCATTTATTTGTTCACACGGTACATATGTGATATTTAGTTTAACTATTCATGTTACTCATCACAGCTGTAAACCTGAAGAAGCGTGCTGAGCCTGAACTCATTGAACGGCGCTATAAAACGATACAGTGGACTGAGTCAGTCAGATATTCACACGTAGGCACTGACAAACATCCATGACTGTGTTTCACTCCCACGTTATACACATACATTTTACACATTCAGACGTTAAGTGGTCTGTCAGTATTATGGCATTATAAGAAGCCCCTGACTCCCGACCCCAAACCCCCCACCCCCCACTATAACGCTCTGTAATTTACATAAACATTTACGCTGCGGTTTGGCTTCACCTGCAGGTAGCATTCTGAAAAATTACACTTTAAATGCCATCTGTAAACCCCTTAACTTAACTCCCGTATTGTACGGTGGGCTATAATGGCTTAGACGGGGTATCCCATTCAAAGCTGCTTCTCCTGCAATTAGCGCCACCAAATCCACTACATTGGTAAAGACATGCGCAGAAAACAAATTCGTGGGCGGACTATTTGAACCATTCATTCACCCATTCAGCTATCATCAACTGCTTATCATAGCAGCACATTGATTTATTTGGCCAGAATCATTAAGTATAAAACTAACAAGTGCAAGTAAAAGCAACACTCTGAGTCACCATCAATCCATTCCGCCGTTGTAGCGGGCCGGGGTCATTCTGGCTGCAATTTATTTAAAGCAGGAACCAAAGGTGGACGCGGGAGCTACTCACGCTCGCAGGGACTGTGTAAGTGTCGCCACTCCATCTTTAGGGGAAGTGGTGTGAAACTGGAGTACGAGAAAGAAAAGCCACTGTGAGGAGGAGAACGTGTGACAACTAAACACGCGTGAAGTAGCATCGCTAAGCACTCCGCTGCCGTGCCTACAACAATCATATTTACTGAGCGGCCGAAATGCCTTTATCGAGTAAGTTAATATTATTTGTTATTCGCCTGACAGCTCACAATATGTGAGATTAGATTGGTTCCATTTTCTCCATTTTCTTGGAGTACATGCAGGTGAATTGACTTGCTCAGGGTCACACCGTGTCAGTAGCAGTTTTTTGAAGTCCAAAGGATCCACCGAGCCTACTGACCGTGGTTGTTCCTGAAGGTTTCGCTTGTCCCACCATTCGTAGCGTAAAGCTGCAGCTCCTTTGCTAAGGAGTTCTCGAACTCAACAACACCATTGCACAAAGCGATAACTTAATAACACAACACGAAGAGAACAGGAAACGCGAGCACGAGGAATAACAGTTCTTCATAATTGGGAGAAGCCTCAACAGTGTAGCTTGATTTTATTCTTAAACAAGCATGTGAACACAGATATACCGTAACATCTGATCTAAATAAATAAATAAAGCCAGCGGCTCCGTGACAGTCGTCATTTTTTTCCGTTCGTGTCACTTGCAGTGCGATGCGCTGTCTTCTTGTGGGAGTGAAGCCGTTAAAGCACAGCAGGTAGGTGGCTCCATCGCACCGGCTCATCTCTCAATCTGCATAAAATGCGAAGTCTAATGGAACTGCAGAAAATGGACAATTCTTCCAGAACTCGCTGTTTTCTTGATTCATAAAAATACCCACTCGACGATGCACACACACACACACGCAAACCCCCAAACCCGCACAGAAGAACGGTTAATATTCATTGCACGTAATCATTTTTGTACCAAAACGGAGCGTGATCTGCCAATTAATCTCCCAAATCAATACGAAAATAAAGTAAGCTGTACAATATCAAACCATTACAGCATCCGAGCACGCCTGATTAATATGCGCATCACACAGAACAAGCAACCTGTTTATTACCTGTGCGCTGCCATCATGACGGGTCACCCTGCAGTCCAAGCACCAGTCCCCTTTTGTCATTCTCAGGTCGGCTAACTGTTTGGTGTAATAAACGCTGCAAATATAGCATGAATGAAAAAGTCAGGGGGTGGGGTAGCGTGTATTAACGGTGTGTGCGTGTGTATGGAAGAGTAGGAGGATGCGCAGAGTCCCGGTGACAGCAGCCACAGCAGTGGCAGCAACAGCAGCCCCTCTCCGAATCTCCCTTCTGAAGCAAACAGGCAGTAAACCCCAAAGCTCCGGCGGCTCTACTCACGCAGCATGTGGATCCCGCTTCTTCAAGTCAATTAGCGGCTTGAGACGCGCGCAAGTCGCGCGTGTGCCTGTTCTGCGTGTGTGTGCGCGTGCGCGTGCGAACGGGTCTCATTCTAGCGCCGATTTCGCTGCTGCACTTTGTCCTTTTCACGAATCAGATGATGCATCGAGCCACCCTTAAAGTTGGAAGCAGCAAGGAAGAAGAAAGGTGATAAGCCTTACCTTGCCGGGCGCAGCGCAGATGACAGTGGCGAAAAAGAGGCGACCTGCAAGACGATTAAAATTCAAGTCACAAGTGAGTGAAGCGCTGATGCACCCAAAGAGTCGGGCTTACTCTTCGGGGAGCTCGTCTCTCTGTCTCTCGCTCTCTCTGTCTTCCCCCACCGTCTCTCTCTCTCTCTCTCTCTCTCTCTCTTTCTCTCTCTCTCTCTCTCGCTCTCGGCCACTAGTCCCTTCGGCCAGTCAGATGGTGGAGAGTGCGTAGCCGTGGCAACTGGCGAAAGGGGGGAATGAAGAAGATGATGATGAAGAAGAAGAAGAAAAAGAAAAGAAGAAGAAGAGGCAGCTCTCCAGAAATCACAGCTCATCTGAGCCCCTCCACACAGCAGCAATCTTTACCGCCCACCTCCCTGATTAAATTGTGTGGGCAGCATCCTCCCCCTACTACTACCACCACCACCAACACCAGCACCTTCCAACCCCCCTCCCCTTTTTTATTTCTTTTTCAGCTCAGTGATTTGATTGACAGAAAGCCTTTCAAAGCCCACCCACCCACACACACGCGCGCGCACGCACACACATGCACACACAGTGTACACTCAGTCTTTCCATTGCTACTTCGCACACGCACACATGGATGCTCTCTCTCTCTCTATCTATCTTCCTATCTCAACCCCCGCCCCCTTCCCTATGGGTAAAAAATATGAATGAAAAATACATGAACAGACGCTGGCGTCCTCCTCATATCAGCTCGAACGAGGCTGCAGGACATTTTGCAGGGTGCGCTTTCTTCTTTCCCTCTTTAATTTTTTTTTGTTCATTCTTCTCGTCTACAGTTGCACTGCAGGTTCGCCCCAATCCTTTCAGGTGTTTTCAAGAATGTCACTCCGTTGCATTTTTTTTTTTACGTGTGGGCTCCGCTGAATTCTAATTAGCCTCAAGTCTCAGTCCATGTGAAGGTCCACACGTTCCGCAGGACTTCCTCCTTACTGTACATGTTAAAACGGGTTATGTATTTGAAAAAGAATGAGACAAAAAAACAAAAAGAAAGCTAAACACTGAAAGAAAGAAAAAAAAAGAAGATTGGCAATTGTGCCGTCAAGGATGGGTATCCCACCTGGGTTGACTCTGGCTTCCTGTGACCCCTGAATACACACAATCTATGAATGGATGAACTCACTGAGCAATTTTTTAGGCACACCTGGCTGTCCATGCAAATATCCAACCAGCCAATCACGTGGCAGCAGCAGCACAATACATTAGGTCATGCAGAGACAGGTCAGGAGCTTCAGTTCATGTTCATATCAAACACCAGATGGGGAAAAATTTTGATCTCAGTGATTTAAAATGTGGCATGAATGTTGGTGCCAGATGGGCTGGTCTGAATATTTCTGTAACTGCTGATTTCCTGGGATTTGCACAGATTTTAACAATCTTTAGAGTTAACAGCAAAAATTATCCACAGAGTGGATGGAAATGTTTTCTTTATGAGAAAGGTCAGAGGAGAATGGACAGACAGGTTCATACTGACAGAAAGGCCACCATAACTCAGATAACCACTCTCTACAACTGTGGTGAGGAGAAAAGCATCTCAGAATGCACAACCCATCAAACCTTGAGTTGGGTGGGCTACAAAAGCAAAAGGACATGTCGGCTTCATCCAAGAACAGCAAACTGTCAAGCTCTATGTCTGGGGAAGGCCAAGCACTGCTCATCACCTGCCTGGTACCATCGCTACGGTGTAACATGGTGGTGATGGCAACACGCTACGAGGGTGCTTCTCAGAGGCAGGGACAAGGAGACTGGTCAGATTCGATGGGAATTTTGAATGCAGCCAAATACATCGAGGTCCTTGAAGAAGTCCTGCTCCAGAGTGCAGACCGCCTCAGATTGGAGTGACCATTTATTGACTTAAATACCGTAGAACATGTGTGGAGAGACCTGAAGATGGCAGTTTACAGATGTGCCCCATCCAGTGTAGTGAAGTTTTAGAGCATCTGCCAGAAATAAAGGGATCAACTGCCCAAGTCCAGGTGTGCAAAGCTTGTAGAGATGTACCTTAGAAGACTCAAAGCTGGAATTGCTTCCAAAGGGGCTTCTACGCAGTACTAAATGATAGGGTTTAAATACTTATTCAAATGAGAGATTTCAGTTTTTGATTTTTTAAAAGTCTGCAAACCTTTCTGAGATCACCTTGTCATGATGGGTTATTGAGTGTCAACTGAATGGGCACAAATGGGGCATTTATCAGTTTAAAAAAAAAACACAGAACCCAATAAAGTTTGCAGAGAGTGCAGTTGTCTGAAGACTTTCTGACTTCACCATCTACTTACTAGTACAAGAGTGACTGCTGTGGCATACAATTACCAAAAACATCATCAGTCTAGAGAAGCATGGTGGCTCAGTGGTTAGTGATGCTTTTCGCAGCTGAAGAGACTTGGGTTCAACTCACTGTCTGTAAGATATTTTAAACTGACTGGTGTCTTTAAGACAATGGCAGTGAACGTCACCATGGACTGGCATCCCATCCAGGTACTGTTGCTGATGCCACTGGGCTTTAACTTCCCATGCTAACTGAAATTAGGCTAATAAGCATCATGAAATGCTGGGATTTACAATGAACTTTTTTATACAGAGTTGTCACTTTTATCCAAAGATGCTTACAGGTCATTTCCACTGTAAATTAATACTCAATCCAGAAATTATATTTTGTATGTTATTCACCTGAGGATGACATGATGTGGCAAATGATGATTAACAACCTTGTGAGCCGGGCTGTGTCACTGGGTTTGATTGTGAGTGGTGACAAATCCAAGATAATGAGAAATGGAACCAGCACAAGCACCCATGAAGCTGCCATGAAACAAACTCTTCGGGAGGAAGTCGACAAATTCACCCAGATGGGCAGTTCCATGGCACAAGATGGGACTGTTGAAGATGATGTCCATGCGCAACTTGGTAAAGCAGCAGGCATCTGGAAATCACCCACACTAACACTAAACTTGAAGGTTAAGTTGTACCAGTCAATCGTTTTACCCACCGCCATTTAAGCCAGTGAGACACGGTCCGTGAAAGTGAAAACAGCTCACAAGCTAGACATATTCCACCAAAGATGAATTATTATTATTCAAATATTGTTATACCAACCATTTCTGGAAAATGCCCTGGTGATTGAAAACAGATGTGACCAAGTATTTAAAATTGTAGCCCTGCCATCTGTCACTACATTCATATTCATACCCACCACCTTAAGACCATCAGAGTGTCCTGCAACATCCATACACTGCCGTTTAAGGTTAGGGTAGGGTGGTGGGATGGTCATCTTAGACCGGAGTAATGATGGGCATGTCTTGTAATGGGCGTTCCATGTACTGCTGTGGGCCATCGTCAGTCCCTTTTCTGAGATTTAGCTGTGTAAATCATGTGACGTAATCGTGCTATTGGATTGGCTGTTCAGCAGTGCTGCAGAATGACAAAGCTCAGGAGGCCTACTGCCAGACTCCTTTCAAAAGCCTAGCGTCAAAACAATCATTTTAAACCTTTGGCATCAAAGAATTATTCAAGAGGGATAGAAACCATGTAAAACTCTTCTTCTTCTTCTGTTTCCTCTTCATCTGTTCAGCTTATTTGTTGGGTCAGTGCACTTGATCAACCTTCTCCATACAGCTCGGTCCTGCACTTCCTTGCCAGTCAAGCAGTTTTCCTTCCGATCTTCTTTTACCTCCTCTTTGGCCTCCTGTGCGTTCTCTTCCCAGGGACTTCCATTCCCATCAGTTTTAAACTCTGGATCTGTGAAAATATAGTCATGATTTCTGCAGCAAGAGCACTTTTACAACCAGATTTTACAAATTAGAACATTAGAACAATCTAGATGAGAACAGGCCATTCAGCCCAACACAGCTTGACAGTCCTGTCCACTTCCATCCATCTATCCAATATCCAACCCACTATATCCTAACTACAGGGTCACGGGGAGCTCCAATAGCACCAGAACTGGAAGTGTCATCTTTCGGGACCGGGAGTGACATTATCAAAGGCGCCAGGACCCAAAAGTGACGTCATCAATGGCATCAGGACCAAAAAGGGATGTCATCAATGGTGCCGGGACCGAGTGGGATTTCCCGTGGATGGTGTGCAGAGGATTGAGAGACAAAGTTAGTGCAGCTCGCCACCCCCTGTTCTGGCGTGATAATACTATTAGTACCAGAGCGCACATTAAGATCTCAAGATGCCGGTCTGCTTATGATTCCAAGGATTAATAAAATAACAGTGGGAGGCCGAGCTTTTAGTTACAGGGCCCCTAAACTGTGAACTGGTCTGCCTGCTACTATAAGAGATGCCCCTTTGGTCTCAGCTTTTAAATCCCTGCTGAAGACTCACTACTTCAGTTTAGCACACCCTGACTAGAGCTGCGGATTAACTGTACAGACTGCATCTCTGTTGTTAGTCATTAGCACCAAAACATAAGTGATATGATAGTTAGAATTTGTTACTCACCCTCACCTATTCTGTTACTCTTCTCAGTACTCAAATATGGCACTTGGTGCCACTGCCCACCTGCCAAGTTGTTTTGCCTGCCTAAGGTAAAGTCATCTCTGATGGAGGATCGCAGGAATCATCAGGTAGAGGGGTCCTTCCATCGGATTGGCTGGCCCAGCGCTGACTCAGCTGTGGAATGGCCAATAGGGAGAGGTAGCTTGATGGCCGAGGTCTCCAGGACTCTAAACAAATCCAAATCGTATTATGGGATATCATCTACTGATGAATTCTGCTCTGTACTTGTGATATTTTTATTTTACTATTATATTGTACTGAGGATTACTTGTGTTCTGTTCTGTGTATTGTATTGTGTTGTATTGACCCCCTTCTCTTTGACACCCACTGCACGCCCAACCTACCTGGAAAGGGGTCTCTCTTTGAACTGCCTTTCCCAAGGTTTCTTTCATTTTCTTTGGGGAGTTTTTTCTTGTCTTCTTGGTTGAGTCAAGGCTGGGGGGCTGTCAAGAGGCAGGGCCTGTTAAAGCCCATTGCGGCACTTCTTGTGTGATTTTGGTCTCTACAAAAATAAATTGTATTGTATTGTATTGTTCAGGCCCTTTAGCTGCTTCCATATCACACATGTGTGACAACACTCAGGGTGGGGTGCCAATCCTTCTCAGATTTCATTTGTAATATTACTGCAGCTTGGAGGGCTGGACCTTTCACCTCAGTGTGGTCTGATTTGAGTTTTCAGTTTCTCTCCATGACTTTGTGGCCTTTTCCTAGGGTTACTCCACCCTAATGCTAGTGCCCCATCCTGGAGCTGGTGTTACCTGGATGGACCCCCTGTATTAATTTGAGAATGTTACTGTTTGTGATGCAGCTTGGCATGGTGAGCCACAAAGTGTCATTCTGGCCCATTTTCTACCAGCTGCATGTGACCAGAGGAGCAACACAAAGTGAAGAGATAAGCTTAGAGGCACCTGCACGCGGTGGAAAATGCAAAACCTCCAGGCGAGCGGCTCGGCCTCCGTCTGTCTGGACGATTCTCATCTCTTGAGCTGGGAGCTGATGTGACAGCGAGAGCCACAGGACTGCGCCCCCTCAATTGCACACAGACTCACCTCTCGCTGCCTCCGCTCTGCCGCTGTGAGTCAGCATCTGTCATGCAGGGCATGGAAATGAATCCTTCACCACGCCAGGGACTTTCACACTTCTGTTAGTGCTTGAAAAACGAGGGGAGGGAGGAGAAGAACACAACTTGACGATCTGTGGTGGGTTAGAAAAGCCTGCGCTGTCCGGGGTGGGAGCTGGCCAAACGGAATTATTTTATTGTGGAGCTGCAAAGCAATCAATCTGTCTTTTATACAGCGCCTTATGTGAGGGAGCTAGTTACAAAGAACACTGCAAAAACAATGAGACCTATCCATCCATCCATTATCCGACCCGCTATATCCTAACTACAGGGTCACGGGGATCTGCTAGAGCCAATCCCAGCCAACACAGGGCGCAAGGCAGGAAATAAACCCCGGGCAGGGCGCCAGCCTACTGCAGGGCACACATATACACAAACACACACACACCAAGCACACACTAGGGACAATTTAGGATCGCCAACGCACCTAACCTGCATGTCTTTGGACTGTGGGAGGAAACCTATGCAGACACAGGGAGAACATGCAAACTCCACGCAGGGAGGACCTGAGAAGCGAACCCAGGTCTCCTTACTGCGAGGAAGCAGCGCTACCACTGCGCCACCATGCTGCCCTATAATGAGACCCATAAAGCTCTATTACAACTTAATCAATCAATCAATCAATCAATGAGTCCTTCGCATGTCACGTGTTGTCACACACATGCGAATGGGAGGCAGCTAATGGGCCTGAATAGTGATAATTCCACTTGACTTTCACTCTCAGTTCTTTGCAGACCATTCACAGGAAATCCCACCGGGTCCCGGCACTCATGATGACATCACTTCTGGTTCCGGCGCCCATGATGACGTCATTTCCAGTCCAGGTGCCCATGACAATGTCACTTTCCAGTTCAGGTGCCCATGAAGATGCCACTTCTGGTTCTGACACCCATGACGACGTCACTTCCAGTTCAGGTGCCCATGACAATGTAACTTCCGGTTCTGGCACCGTGATGATGTCACTTTCGGTCCCAGTGCCCATGACGACGTCACTTCTGGTTCTGGCACCTGTGACAACGCCACTTCCAGTACAGGCGCCTGCGATGACGTCACTTCTGGTTCCGGTGCCCGTGATGACCTCACTTCCAATCTCGGCCTTTAAAGCCGCCATCTTTGCATCTCTGAATCAGTTCTGTCTTGGACTTTGTACCGAGCACAACTCTTCAAAAAATTTACCCATTTGCAGGCAGGGCATATTATACAGGTGGCTGTCCCAAACCTTTTGATGTCTCCTGTGTATTCTTGTCACAGTGTCAAATAAGAACCCATCAGAGGGACCCTTCATAAAAATGTTCTCAACTAAACAAAGAAAGAATGAATGAAGCATTCTTTCTATAGGAGCCCATCACAGAGCACCTGTTACAACTCAGGAGATCCATGAGTGCACTCCATGATGGACTGGCACCTCCTCCAGGCTGACTGGGCCACTCATCAACCTCCACCACGTCAGCCGTCAGCCTTGTGTTGTTTTTGTTTTCAGTCTTATTTCTTAGTGAGTTGTGCTAATTGTACTTTGGAGTCCCATGGTATGTGTATATGGTGTACCACAACGATCTCTTCTGGGTTTTCAATCTACAAGCTCCCATTAGGTCAGCAAGATGAGCCACCACAGCTTATGCAGTTGACGTGCGGCTTTATTTATCGATAGCGCCTGATGACCCTGACACTCTTGACTAGGGTCACCAGATACCTGTGAACCCAAAGAAGGACACCGAGGACAAAGGAGAACGCGTCCCGTTCTATTCACAAAACACAGTGTGAACTGTGTGTTACAATGAAAACTTAAAAAATGATTAATATGACAGGCCACAAAACGAGTCATCAAAATTGAAAGTTATACAGAGTGGCTCATATTTATGTATATGATTGTCAGGAAACTACCAATGTTATTATCAAGGAACATAATGGAGCATGAACATTAAGAACCTTGTGTGTTAACCGACTGAATCCGCCTTTCTCTGCGTCGTGTAAATGATCGTCATGTAGGCACGTAGGGTTAGAACACAACCTTTTATTTTCCTCTTCAAGAAACTCTTTTCAAATCAAAAGGAAACAAATGGACAGGGCATCACATGAACGTCTTCTCCCCTATACCCCACAGCATCCACCGCGCTTCTGGCCTTTTTATTTATACAAACACATTGCATATAAAACTATTTACAAAAAAATTACTCAGATTTTCCAAAGAGAACTATTTAGAATACACATAGCTTTATACAAAAAAAAATCCTAATTTTATAAGTACATATTAATTAACAAAAAAAATATAAAAAGAAAAGAAAAATTTATATAGCATACCAGTTAGGAGACTTGGGTTTGCTTCCCGTGTCCTCCCTGCATGGATGTTCTCTCCGTGTCTGCGTGGGTTTCCTCCCACAGTCCAAAGACATGCAGGTTAGGTGCACTGGCGATCCGAAGTTGTCCCTAGTGTGTGTGTGTGCTCTGCAATGGGCTGGCACCCTGCCCGGGATTTGTTCACCATGGAAAAGGCACTATATAAAATGACAAGGAACAAATGACCATCATTGACTCTTGTATTAGGGCAGCATGGTGGCACAGTGGTAGTGCTGCTGCCTCGCAGTAAGGAGACTTGAGTTCGCTTCCCGAGTCCTCCCTGCGTGGAGTTTGCATGTTCTCCCCGTGTCTGCGTGGGTTTCCTCCCACAGTCCAAAGACATGCAGGTTAGGTGCCTTGGTGATTCTAAATTGTGTTTGGTGTGTGGGTGTGTATGTGTGTGCCAATGCGGTGGGCTGGCACCCTGCCCAGGGTTTGTTTCCTGCCTTGTGCCCTGTGTTGGCTGGGATTGGCTCCAGCAGACCCCCCCCCCCTCGTAGTTAGGATATGGCGGGTTGGATAATGGATGGATATATAGCATACCTTTACAAAACAAAAGGAAAAAAATGGACAGGGCATCACATAAATGTCTTCTCCCCTATGCATATTATAAATAATAAATTCAATCAATTACAAATTATTAAAAAAAAATAAATGAAATAAAAATCAGGAAAACTGAAACTACAACCTACCCCCACAGCATCCGCCACTCTTCTGGCGTTAGAGTCAAAAAATGTGGTGCATGGAGGTTGTGAGGCGTGACGCTAATTAACGACCTTACTACAACAAATTATATTGTTAGTATGCTATTAACTGTTTACAGGGATCAACATTTTTTGGGGAAGTTCATAACTAAAAAAAACAAAATTATAAATAACATTTTGCACTTCACTACATGTGCACCAATGCGCCATCCAGATTGATAAACGCCTGAAGACGAAGAGCAACGTTGCCACAGGTGGTTTGCAGTGTTCACACCTCACAAGGACTCGCTCAAAGTTCAGTTCACACAGATTCAAATGAATAAATTCACGTTCATAGTTCGCCATTTCAATTTTGAACTCGTTCATGTTTAGTTCATTTTGTATGTTTTAAGGAGTGAGAATAAATGACCCATGAATTTTCCTTTTTTCAATTTTGCATGCCTTATATTAGGCTATTACAGTGTTCTTGAATAAAATACAATAATTATGAAGACTTTTTAAATTTAAATACACTTCATTGAGTTATACCCAGCAACAAACATGTATAACCACTGTGGACGTTAGGGGTCGCTGTTGCCCCTTAAACCCAACAGGCAGACACTCTGGACACAAGTTAAAAGCACTAAGAAGTATTCTTTTAATTATTTCTTCTTTCCCGTGCTCCAAAGCACCTCCACCATAACAAACACAATTAATAAACACAATAATTCAATACTCTTCTGCTTCTCCACACCTCCCAGCAAGCTCCGTCAACTCCCTCCCAACTCCGGCTCGCTTGCTGGTTCTCCACCAGTCCTTTATACAGTCCTTGACCCGGAAGTGTTTCTGTCCTTCTGTCCATGTGACTCGTCAGCACTTCCGGGTCAGATGGAGAATTTTTCTTCTGCCTGGAAGTACTTCTGTGCTTCCGTCAGAGGCGGCTCTAGGCTCGTGGCTGGCCCTGGGCAGAGAAAGAATCGGTGGCCCCTTCGCCCGCCAATGTCAATATGGTATGTTATGCACAGCGGATAGCTACGTCCGTTGCGGAAAACTGCATAGTCGCCTTGTGCTCATGACACAAGTGTTTAACTTATGATAAAGTTCAGGATTGCTCCTTCCTGTGACGCCATGAAAACCTCCTTACCCGCCTTTCTTTTTCATTTCAAATAACCAGATTCGTGTACTCGAAATCTCTTCATTTTGCCTAGAATGGGTATGCGAATGTCTTGTGTGCCCTGTTCGACCAGATATTCACTATGACTATTGCGCTAACACTAATACTTTATTAAAACTCGGTGAAACATTAACTTGTAAGACGACTCGCCCACTTGCACTAGCTTCGTTTTAGCTGTCAGCTGTGTCGTTATTTTCTCTTTCCGTTTTATATTCAATATATATTGGCATGGCGGCCCTGTGCAGGTGCACAGTTTGCACATGCCTAAGGCTGCCCCTGCTTCCGTCCCCGTGACTTTGGAGTACTTCCGGGCTATGTACACAGCAGGGACTCCCCAGTCTCACTGCAGCGTCTCCTGGCGACACCCGTGGTACCCAGCAGGGCTGTGTTGCTGAACTCCAAGTCCCATTGTGCCCTGCGGGCATCTGGGGCAGCACTGCAATCCAGGGAAGCTGCCATCTATCACCCTGGTGGAGGCAGTGTCCCTGATAAGCTGCCCTTGCCCATCCTTACCTTACACCATATAAGCTTTTATCCTCCCAGCCAAAAAAGAAATTAAATAGATGCAAGTATCCATCTAAATTACCGCTCTATTTCCAAATGAGTGACACAAATGGTGACTGTGGAACCAGCGTGTAGGTGAACTAACCTTGTAGCGGGGCTACATAATAATCGTATGTTTTATGTTTGTGCTGAGTGTGTTTTGTTCTCATTATCCTGTTTACTGTGTCAGAGATGGCTGGGGTGGCGACCCAGCCGGGACTCCCAGGACGACCGGAGGAGGGATTATGCCTCCTCCAGACCACATGGGGGCAACCACCCTGGTTCCTTGGGTGGCCACGGGTACAGGGCTTGAAAGCTCAACCCTGTAGGGGCCCGTGGTCACCGCCAGGGGGCGCCCCAATGCCTTGTGGACCCTGTACCTCAGCACTTACGCCACACCCGGAAGTGCTGGGGGGAAGAGGAGCAGGGACACTTGAAGTGCTTCCTGGGATACAGCCGGCACTTCCGCCACACTGGGGTGTGTCGGTGGGAGATTGCCGGGAGACACCTGGAGCACATCCGGGTATGGATTAAAGGGGCCGCCTCCCTTCATTCAGGGCTGGAGTCAGGTGAGGAGAGGATGAAGCAGGAGAAGAGCGAGTGGAGGCGGCCCGAAGAGAAAGGCAAAGTGTGTGAGAGGCCTGGACTTTGGGAAAGTCTGTTTGTGTGCACTTGAACTTTGTAAATAGTTGTAAATAAACGTGTGGTGGTGATGAAGAACGTGTCTACCTGTCTGTGTCTGGGGCTCGTTCTACAACTCTTAGTGCGTCAGTAAATGTTGTCCCCTTACGTGCAGAGGGGAAGGAAGATGGAGAGACACTGCAGCCACGAGATTCGGAAATCACCTGTTGGATCCACCTGTTACATCCGGGAGATTCTGTATTTAAAAAAGAGGAGCGAAGGCGAGAGGAGAGGCGAGGAGAGAGAGAGAGAGAGAGAGAAGACAAATCGAGAGGAAAAGTATAATATTTAAATTAATAAATAACATCAATAAAATAAATAATAGTGCAACTTCCAGTAATAATGCTATTACTTCAAAACTTCACGGCCAGGTACATTACACAGTAGTCACCAAAATAAAATAAAATAAAACAAGTGCAACTTGGTGATGACATCTTTACCAACTGAACCTTCATTAAGGCAAATTGCATTAATATGGACCTTGCTTCAAGCTAAGCTATATACATAAATAATAAAAATGCAACTTGCATTTATAATGCTCTTTGTGGTATATTGGGTCCGTGGCTTAAAAAAAAAAAAGAGATCCAGTTTTTAAACCCAGTTCGCCGTGTCCGTCTCCGTCTGGGGCGATTGCACAACCGGGGGAGCTGATGAGGTGATTGGGGCAAGTCGCACCCAATCGTTCTCAACTGTTTTGTCGGCTTACTGCAGCGTGTGAATAAGTCGCTGTGCCCACGGAGACGTACAGTGGTGCTTGAAAGTTTGTGAACCCTTTAGAATTTTCTGTATTTCTGCATAAATATGACCTAAAACATCATCAGATTTTCACTCAAGTCCTAAAAGCAGATAAAGAGAAACCAGATAAACAAATGAGACAAAAATATTATACTTGGTCATTTATTTATTGAGGAAAATGATGGAATATTACATATTTGTGAGTGGCAAAAGTATGTGAACCTCACTGATGATCAGTTAGTTTGAAGGTGAAATTCGAGTCCGGTGTTTTCAATCAATGGGATGCCAATCAGGTGTGAGTGGGCACCCTGTGTTATTTAAAGAACAGGGATCTATCAAAGTCTGCTCTTCACAACACATGTTTGTGGAAGTGTATCATGGCACGAACAAAGGAGATTTCTGAGGACCTCACAAAAAGAGTTGTTGATGCTCATCAGGCTGGAAAAGGTTACAAAACCATCTCTAAAGAGTTTGGACTCCACCAATCCACAGTCAGACAGATTGTGTACAAATGGAGAAAATTCAAGACCAGGAGTGGTCGACCAACAAAGATCACTCCAAGAGCAAGGCGTGTAACAGTCGGCGAGGTCACAAAGGACCCCAGGGTAACTTCTAAGCAACTGAAGGCCTCTCTCACATTGGCTAATGTTCATGTTCATGAGTCCACCATCAGGAGAACACTGAACAACAATGGTGTGCATGGCAGGATTGCAAGGAGAAAGCCACTGCTCTCCAAAAATAACATTGCTGCTCGTCTGCAGTTTGCTAAAGATCACGTGGACAAACCAGAAGGCTATCGGAAGAATGTTTTGTGGAGGGTTGAGACTAAAATAGAACTTTTTGGTTTAAATGAAAAGCATTATATTTGGAGAAAGGAAAACACTGCATTCCAGCATAAGAACCTCATCCCATCTGTGAAACATGGTGGTGGTAGTATCATGGTTTGGGCCTGTTTTGCTGCATCTGGGCCAGGACGACTTGCCTTCATTGATGGAACAATGAATTGTGAATTATATCAGAGAATTCTAAAGGAAAATGTCAGGACATCTGTCCATGAACTGACTGTCAAGAGAAGGTGGGTCATGCAGCAAGACAACGACCCTAAGCACACAAGCCGTTCTACCAAAGAACGGTTAAAGAAGAATAAAGTGAATGTTTTGGAATGGCCAAGTCAAAGTCCTGACCTTAATCCAATCGAAATGTTGTGGAAGGACCTGAAGCGAGCAGTTCATGTGAGGAAACCCACCAACATCCCAGAGTTGAAGCTGTTCTGTACGGAGGACTGGGCTCAAATTCCTCCAAGCCGGTGTGCAGGAATAAGCAAAAGTTACCAGAAACGTTTAGTTGCAGTTATTGGGGGGGTCACACCAGATACTGAAAGCAAAGGTTCACATACTTTTGCCACTCACAAATATGTAATATTCGATCATTTTCCTTAATAAATAAATGACCAAGTATAATGTTTTTGTCTCATTTGTTTAACTGGTTTCTCTTTATCTACTTTTAGGACTTGAGTGAAAATCTGATGATGTTTTAGGTCATATTTATGCAAGAAATATAGAAAATTGTAAAGGCTTCACAAACTTTCAAGCACCACTGTATATTTATGGGCCAGCAGGATAGGGGGAAAGAAAAAAGAAAAGAGAGAACACAAGGAGGTTAAAGAAGGGAAAAGGCAGGTGAAGGCAGCACGAGCTGGGGCTCCGTGAGGGAGCGCAGGCTGATGTGATCTAGGGGCTGGTTCATCCCACTGACTAACCGTGTAGAGTGGGGCGAGCGAAATGTAAGACCTCCCAGTGGATCTGAGGAGCGACTGAGTGAGCGCGTTGGAAGACGGGAGGTGTGGCGACCTTGGTCAGCCAGGCTGCGCAGTGTGGCAGGGGTCGGCAGAAAGGAGTTTGTGCTGCAGAGTCTCCGCCGGCAACACAAGTGATGGGTGAGGCGGGGAGACAGAAGGTGGTGGGCTGAGATCGCGTGAGGAGAGAGACTGCATTTTAACCTCTATTTTAACGGATTTCTTTATTATGGATTTTATCCCCATGTTTCACTGGTTTTATGGATTTGCTATTTATTTGGGTACTGTATTTTTCTTAACAATGCACAATGGACACTTTTGGTTTTACTTTTGACTGTTTTTAACAAAAGCACTTTGGCACTTTCCACCATCCCCTGGATTCAATGAGATATCTCAGCTCATCTCAGTCATAACTATCGACGGTGTTGGTTCAATAGACTCCCATAGATAGATAGATAGATATGAAAGGTACTATATGATAGATAGATAGATAGATAGATAGATAGATAGATAGATAGATAGATAGATAGATAGATAGATAGAGTGAAAGACACTATATAATAGACAGATAGATAGATAGAGTGAAAGACACTATATAATAGATAGATAGATAGATAGATAGATAGATAGATAGATAGATAGAT
>JANRMT010062810.1:15317089-15329492 GCA_026402145.1 Polypterus bichir lapradei
ATAGATAGATAGATAGATAGATAGATAGATAGATAGATAGATAGATACTTTATTAATCCCAAGGGGAAATTCACATAATCCAGCAGCAGTATACTGATACAAACAAAAAACAATATTAAATTAAAGAGTAATAAAAATGCATGTAAAAACAGACAATAACTTTGAGTAGTGTTAGCATTTACTCCCCCGAGTGGAATTGAAGAGTCGCATAGTGTGGGTGAGGAACGATCTCCTCAGTTTGTCAGTGGAGCAGGACGGTGACAGCAGTCTGTCGCTGAAGCTGCTCCTCTGCCTGGAGATGACACTGTTCAGTGGATGCAGTGGATTCTTCATGATTGACAGGAGTTTGCTTAATGCCCGTCGCTCTGCCACAGATGTTAAACTGTCCAACTTTACTCCTACAATAGAGCCTGCCTTCCTCACCAGTTTGTCCAGGCGTGAGGCGTCCTTCATCTTTATGCTGCCTCCCCAGCACACCACCGCGTAAAAGAGGGCGCTCGCCACAACCGTCTGGTAGAACATCTGCAGCATCTTATTGCAGATGTTGAAGGACGCCAGCCTTCTAAGGAAGTATAGTCGCCTCTGTCCTCTCTTACTCAGAGCATCAGTATTGGCAGTCCAGTTCAATTTATCATCCAGCTGCACTCCCAGGTATTTATAGGTCTGTACTTTCTGCACACAGTCACCTCTGATGATCACGGGGTCCATGAGGGGCCTGGGCCTCCTAAAATCCACCACCAGCTCCTTGGTTTTGCTGGTCTGTAGGGGACCGGCGTCGTCACACTATTACACAGTAACCAGGTACATTACACAGTATTGAAAAAAAATAATAAAACAAGTACAACTTGGCTTAAAGTATTATCCAGTAGTATAGAAACAGTATTCACACATTCTAACATAATGGTCCACATCCGACCTTTTAAAACCAGACAACAGACACGGCACCTTTTTTCGTCAAAAGTTCTTCTGTGTCATCATGTTCAACTTTATCGTCTGCTGCAGCTTCCGTTTAAGAATGTTCTCTTTCCATTTTCACTGCTCAATACCTCCACTAACGCATGTACTCTGTTGTATGTGATTAGCGGTGTAGCAGTGAAAAAGGTCCCCCCTTAAACAGTTTACGGCTGCGCCACGTTCCGAACGTTGTTTAGGCAATTTAAACCGGTGTTCTGGTATAAGAAAAATCCTTATCGTAACAAAAATAGAAAACGGTTTTTGGTATGAACCGGTATACCGCCCAGCACTAGGTTTTTTTTTTTTATTCTTTATTTCACTTTATACAATTTCTTGTATTAGGAATTTGTTAGTTTTCACATACCCCTTGGGGTCAGAGCACAGGGTCAGCCATTGTGGAGCAATTAAAGGTTAAAGGTCTTGCTCAAGGGCCCAGCAGTGTAGGATCTCTTTTGGCAGAGATGGGGATTCAAACCAGCAACCTTCGGGATACCAGCCTCAGCCTCAGAGCCACCACTCCGCCCCTACAGAAAACCTGTTTTGACTTTTACTTCCTCTGTTGTCAAGTTCAATCTGATTCTAGGGCTCTACTAGCGACCTCACTAAACCATCCAGTTATTAGTAGTGAATGGTGAAATGTGCAAAAGACATGAAATTGATCAGAGCGTGTTATGAACTAAGACAGGGGTGTCACACTCCAGTCCTGGAGGGCCGCAGTGGCTGCAGGTTTTCATTCTAACCATTTTCTTAATTAGTGGCCAGTTTTTGCTGCTAATTACTTCTTTTAATTAACTTGACTCCAGCCCTTTAGTTGTTTCTTTTTCCTTAATTAGCAGCCAAACAATAATGAGACACAAAACAAGCCGCCACATCACACAATATCTGAAAATAAAGAAAGGTGAAGGTCTCAGTAAGATTGATCTCTCAACTCATCAAAACACTTCTTATGAAAAACAGAAAATCAACAGTTTTGGAAATGTCAACTGTGGCAGAACGAGAGCAACAACAAGCCGTGGAATTAAATAACGGGATTGATTAACAGGAAGAATTGGCTTCTCATTAAGAAACTGGTTGGAGTTTGAAGCCCCAGTTTAGCTGGTCATCTGTTGGCTCGTTTCACGTCTCATTTGTGTGTGGCTGCATTTTTATGAGGAAACAAATCAATTCAGAGAACTGAATCCTTCTAACAGGGCTATTAAAATGTGAATTAGCAGTGAAAACAGGTCACTGATTAGGAAAAGGGTTAGAATGAAAACCTGTAGCCGCTGCGGCCCCCCAGGCCTGGAGGTCGACACCCGTGAACTAAGAGTTCCAAAACACAAGAGAATGCTGAAAATGATGACAAGTCTCCACTAGAGGGGGATATAGTGCCAAACCCTGGCTAGATATAAGCGCAAACACATGATCTTTAGAAAATAATAATAAAAAAAAAAATCTTCCAAAATGCTCTTCAACAACAATAAAGCCTCTTGAAACACAAAAGGCAATAAGACTTGACCAAAACAAAACAAGAAGGCAATCTAATGCAAACAAAGCCCAAATAGAGCAACTGAGAGAATGGCCAAGAAACAGAGCAGAAGGCCAAAAAAGTCCAGTGATATCACAAAAGCACAAGCACATAAAAATAAATAAATAAACAAATAAAGAAACTCACCAACTCTCCAGCGCATTTAAAATGAACTTGTCGTGAACTAGTAGTCCGAAAGCACTTCCAAAAATGCCCACTAGATGGGGAAATTCCGTCAAAAACCCTGGCTAGATACAAAATGAGTCTCACAGAATCTTTATAAAATAAAAGATTTATTCTTCACAAAAAAAGGCTCTTCAATTACAATGAAGCTCTTGGGAGTTCAAAGGCAACAGAATGAGCCCAAAACAATAAGGCAGTCCAATACAACTGAAAGTCCTAATACCTTTCGGGTATCACTTAAGATTAGGTGTCCCTAATTATCCTGTACTTACTATGTAATTATCTGCACAATAAAATTCCACAGTGTGTTATAACTAGGTGTTATTACCTTGTATTTATTGTGTAACACAATGTAATGCCGTGGTTAAACACTTAATGGTAATTGCTATTCCACTTCTGCTGCCCCAGTAGCTTGCATATTTGCAATCTGTTCAGTTAGCCAATAAAAAAGTGTTATTTTGCTTGATGTCTCATTAAGTTAGTATTGTAATATATGTATAAAAATCTGCTATAAAGTTGCAACTAAAATACATTATAAAAACAGGGATTTCCAAAAGACTGCCCACTATTGACAGCCCATAAAATTGCAAAACAAAAAAAAAGACTGAAATACATTTAAAATCAACCTCAAATATAACAATTAATAAAATAAAATAGAGATTAGCATCCGATTTTAATTTAAAAATGATATTTCCATTGAGATACTTTTAAGAAAAATAGAGGAAGGGCGTGAGTGTTAAGTGTTAGTGTTGGAGTCCAAGGAGAGTGTTTAGCCTTAGGAGCCCCAGTCCAATTTTTAAGTTTAGGGTTGTAGTCAAAGACCTTAAGGTTAGGATTAGAGTTACTTAGAAAAGAAGCTAACTATACTTAGAAGCTAAAAGAAGCTCCTTCACAGGTTTCATTTTGTTGTATCCACCAAGGGATAATGAGGGAAGCAAATGCTGCAGTTTAAGATGAAATTTCCTGTGATTGAATTGATCATGTGGACCTTCCATGGAACATTGCATAATGAAAATAAGTTATGAATAAACTAAAACCAGGGCATCACGGTGGTGCAGTGGGTAGCGCTGCTGCCTCGCAGTAAGGAGACCCAGGTTCGCTTCCCGGGGCCTCACTGCATGGAGTTTCCTGTGGGTCTTCCGGTTTCCTCCCACAGTCCAAAGACATGCAGGTTAGGTGCATTGGCGATTCTAAATTGTCCCTAGTGTGTGCTTGGTGTGTGGGTTTGTGTGTGCATGCCCTGCGGTGGTCTGGCACCCTGCCTGGGGTTTGTTTCCTGCCTTGCGCCCTGTGTTGGCTGGGATTGGTTCCAGCAGACCCCCATGACCCTTTAGTTAGGATATAGCAGGTTGGGTAATGGATGGATGGATAAACTAAAACCTACACAAATCAAGTCAAACTTAGCAACTTAACACAAAAATAAAATCCTTGACATAAAAAACACAATTAAACTACATATAAATAATAACAGTATTACTGCAATTGGAAGGCAACAGAGGTCCAATGTTGTGGTAATTCAGTGCGTCTTGGGGTTTAGCAGTTTTGAGGGTCTCAGGTTTCAGGGTGAGGTAACACTCTTTTAAACATTAAGATAAGATTATTTTGGTACAAAAAAACGAATCTGTGTCTAACTGGGAGAGTCATCTCTTTTTTTCTGGAAAGTGATGGAAAACAAAGAACTTTCCCAGCATTTGTCGCAACAGACATCAATAAATGCTTTCCCACAGAGTGATACAGCGTAATAATAAAAAGCAAAAGCAAGAAAATAGAGTATATAACATGAAAAGTGAAAGCAAGCAATATAATAAGTAGAAATAAAATAGGATATACACAGGCGGGTTAAATTCCTTTCCTGTGGATGCGTGTAAACGAATATGTAAGTCGAAACTTGCCTTGAAAAAATGTCTGTCAAACTAAAATCGATAAATAGAGTTGGAAGATGCATAAGGATGGCACAAAAATCCATCACTAACTGATGACAGTATGCTGTCACTCCCGTCAGATCACTCAGAGCGTCACCACTGTCCCATTAGCAGAACTCCCTGATACTATGAAGTTAGGACACTAGGAATTACAAGCAGAAGGTCCTGCCACTCACCAAAATGGTGACTCAGCCTACTGCTGTTATGTCAGCAAGGTGACAAGTAATTGACAGAAAAAGGTATCAAAAGACACAATCATCAAACCAAAACGTGAGACAAACCTCATAGTCAAAAAATGTTAGCGATAAAAGTCAGAACCACAAAACACCTAACTGGAAAGTTTCAAACAAAGGACGGAGTAAAGGGGTTTGAATCTACAACTCGGACTTTTAGCCTACCATTTAACGTGTCACCGTGATTACCCGCAGGCAACGAGCTTGGAGGACACACTCTTGGAAATGTGAGGCGCCGTCCTAATGAAGGGTGTCCGAAATAGAAGTGATTGTTAGAATACACGAAGGTGGCCAAAACACACCAAGGAAAGAATAGAATAAGAAAATAATGTTCAAAGTGAAATCTGTGACATCAAAAAAACCTCAAACAAGTGTAAGATCACAAAATTTGGTTGAAATCAACACATGTAAAATATAAATATAAACCCAGTCCTAGTAATTGTTTACACAAAATGACTGAAAATGGAAACTAGCAACACACTTTACTGTAATGTGTCTTTGCTACGTATTCATCCATGCCACCTTGATCACTTGTTACAGTTGGGAGTGCCAAAGCACATAAATCCCAAAAGCACTTCTAAAGTTGTCGACTAGAGAAGGAAATCTCATCAAAAACCCAAAGACTCGAAACAAGTATTTGATCCCTAGCCATGGGAAGAACCCTGGCTGAAATATAACAGCTTTGTTTGCAAAAAAAAAATGTGACTGATAAAAAATTATTTATTTTCAGTTGAACAGAAACAGTTTTGCATTTTTATGGGTACCAACATATTGTTCGTTTTTAGTCCTGTGGTTTTCAACCTGTGATGTTGACGCACTTTCCCTTATAAAAGATGGCGGCACACTTAATAATGTCTTGAACTTTGGAGAACACTTAAGGAAAGTCAAATCTATAAACATTGAGTCTGCCAGTGCCCTCCACAGGCCACCCCAAGGTACACGGTTGTATGTCTTTTCTAGTTCCACAAAACACACTTAGACTACTTGGGCCTGCTCCCATGAACCCTTCAACCTTTTTACAAGGGTAAAAAGCTGGTATAGTTTTCTGTGACTGGGAACAAATCTGCATTGTTCCTTCTGAATCCAAGGTTCTACCACCAGAAGGACCCTCCTATCTAGCACCCTAGCATAGACCTCCCCAACAAGGCTCAATAGTAAAGTTGGAGCACACCCTCCACTCTCCCAACCTAAAAATGGAGGTCACCACCCCAGTTTTCCCAATCCTGAGGCAATGCCCCCAACCTCCACGCAATTTTGAAGAGGGCAGTGCACCAACATTCAGAAACTTCAGAAATCCTACATGAATATCATCCAGTCCTGAGGCCTTAATGCATAATGCCGTGCATAGAATTCACACTAAAACATGGCATACAGACAAAAGCGTAAATGTGCGTACGCACAAAAAAATCCAAATGCATAAATCTGTGCGTACGCCAACTTCCACGTTCTTACGCTACATAAATCCCAGTCAGCGTGAAAAATAACGCACGTGCCTGCTGCCACTCCCCAAACTCCTCCCAGAATTATGCCTCTTTGAATATGCAAATCAAATATAAATAGCCCTTAAGCTCAGCGTTCTGTGAAAAGGCAATGGCAAAAGCACAGGGAAAATAGAAGAATTTCAGCAAATACATCTTGCCTGAAGAAGGAGTCTGAATTGCCTCAAAAGCTTACATATTGTAATCTTTTTAGTTAGCCAATAAAAGGTGACATTTTGCTTGACTTTTCACTACATTCATAATGGTTAACACGGTACAACACCTTAGTACTCAAAACTTTTATGAAACATTGAAATATCTTTGTAGTACATGTTTAATTATTCTATCCATCCAGGGTCATGCCAATCCCAGAAAGCATACAGCGCGAGGCAGTAACAATCCCTGAATGGGGTGTCAGCTTGTCACTGGCTCTGCAGCACTGCATCCTCACATATTTAATTATTAACAATATACATTATTTTAATGAAGTTGCAAACTTATCTGTATAATATAATAAACATGCTTTACTGCATTTTATCTTAAAAATGATATCAAGAGCTCCAAGAACATAGTGCTTGGAAATCTAAATCGACTTAGAAGCCAGTCGTCTTCATATGTAAATAAGCACTTTATAAAGTGACTCAGGTTGTGCAATATTATATCTGTATCACAAGTTTACAGTGAGGTGATTGTACTTATAAGTACAAACAGTTCTACCAGGAACAACTGATGGACTGATTGAGTGTGTTTATAGCTCTTGGGATGAAACTGTTTCTGACCCGCGAGGTCCGTACAAGAAAGGCTCTGAAGCATTTGCCGTATGGAAACAGTTCAAATAGACTGTGCACATGGCTGAGGCAGTGTGTGCAAGATTCTGCATACTGATAATCCGATCAGGTGCTGTACAGCTGTGATTCCACACTCAGATACAGTGGATTAAATACTCAGTGGTGCACTGGGAATAACAGCACTAAAGGAGTGATGGTATTTAGAATAGTTTGGCCATTCAGTGCACCATTACATGGTTACAGGTTGATTACAATGAGATACCTTAAACGAATAAATGATATGTAGTTAAATTCAGTGCAATTGATAAAGCCGCATCAGGGATGTGAATCTAAAAACTAATGGGAAACCACACAGAAACAGTAGCACTGCTTTGACGCTGGGTGCCACCCATTTGCAAAACCGAGCAGAGAACTTGCATATGCAAGGGATTGAGCTGGCGTGAAAATGTGCATGGCTTTATGGCAAGTTTACTTTTTATACATCACGATGTGAGCATGGAAACGGACGTACGCAAGATTTTTGTGCATACGCACCATTTATACATGAGGCCCCTGGAGATTTGCCATTGCTTCTCAGAGTCCCCTAACTCTGCTTCCTCTATGGAAGACATGTCAGTGAGATGCAGGGGGTCCTTGAAGTGCTCCTTCCACTGCCCGACTAAATCTCCAGGTGAGGTCATCAGCACTCAATCCCTGTTGTACATAGGATGGGTGAAGGTGTCAGTCACAACATCTTTAAAAAATCTCTTAAATTTGCAATTCAAAAGGGCAGATGCCTTACAGGACAATTTGAAACATCTGGATGAGCAATATGACTGAATTCCATTTCGTATTCAAATTTAAAATTATAAAAGTGTATTGTTTAATGTCTAGTTTGTGCTTTATTGTTGGAAAGCTAATATAAATAGCTATTAATTTTTTTTTTTTTTTGCCCAATAATCAGAAAATGCAGATTATCACACATGTGCATCTTCCTGGCTCTCTTGAGATGCCACTTTGGGACGAGATGGGGCACTATTGCTGTTTCCTCTCTTTCACCCACAGTTTCGAGAAGAGAGCACCTAGCCCCACCCCAACATCCAGATTAGGCCCCGCCCTTCCAGTCAGAATCCATAAAAATGTGGCTGTTCAGTTTGAACCTAATCTGGACGGAGGCCCTGCAGCCCACCGATTGTTCCCTGATCTTAAGAATCATTGTTTATCAGGATGATGCAGCCATCTCTTTATTCACGCCATCGTGATTTATTTACTGGGCTAAACTGAGAGAAGCATGTAAAAAAAATGAAACTAAAACAATTAAACACTGTGGTGGGCTTGCACCCTGTCTAGGGGTTTGTTCCTGCCTTGCACCCTGTGCTGGCTGGGATTGGCTCCAGCAGACCCCCGTGATAGGATATAGCGGGTTGGATAATGACTGACTGACTGACTGACTGACAATTAAACATAAACTTAGCTACCCATTCCTAACCAGACACAAGAATCAAAGCTTTTAATAACAGGTGTGGACGCTAGAGGTGCTGTTGCCCCTTGAAACCCACCAAACAGACATCCAAGACACACTTGTAAAAAGCACCAAGTATAATATTTAATATTTTCTTAAATATAGTGCACAAAGCACCACACACACGTCATAATTAACAATAAATCAATAATCACTATTCAACAATCCTCCACTCCCAGCAGCTTCGTCACCCAACCTCCCAACTCCAGCTCAGCTTGCTGGGTCTCCAACAGTCCTTTATATATTCCATGACCCGGAAATGTTTCTCCTGTTCTTCCGGGTCAAACGCCACATCATCCTCCTCAAGCTTCCCGGAAGTGCTGTGGGCTTCCATCCTCGTGACTCTGAAGTACTTCCGGGTTGTAAGAACAGTAGGAGTCTCCAGGTCCTTTATTAGCTCCTCCTGGCGGCACCCAACAGGGCTGAGAAAATGGATTCCACGTCCCATGATGCCTTGCCGGAATCTGGGGTACATTTACCGTTCGGGGGGGGGCTGCCACCTAGCGTCCTGGGGGAGGCAGTGCCCTGGAAAGGCTACCCTTCTCCTTCCTTCCCATCCTGGAACGTCCCGAACGGATTGAGCTGCCGGCCGTCTATGACACAGGCAAAGAAGTTGAATCAAATTAAATTTGTGAGAAGCACAATAACAAAAGGCTTCTTTATAGAATTTTTGTGTTTAATTTAGTAGGGTTGTATACTCAGATCAGATAAGGAGAGGAGCCCCCAGCTGAACCTTTCTCCCATCATGCCGATTACCCATGGGTCACGACCCCAGAAGCCACACCCCTAAGAGCGCTGGAAACGGAGCCAACAACAGCTCACAAAATAGCAGCAGAAGGACCTTAAAAAGCAGTGTTCAAGCCATAGAAAACTCCAAATGAATTGACGAGAAACCTAATCATGACATCGGCCCAACATTCAAAGCCATCTATCCTATTTATTCAACGAGGTCAAATGGTTGGTGCCTGTCCAGCTGAGAGATGGTCAGGTGATTTATTTACTGAGCTAAACTGGGAAAACAGCATAAAAAAAATGGAACCAAAAAAATAAAATAAATAAACCTAGCTTCCACTTCCTAAAGAGACGTAAGAAAGAAGACAAAAAAAAAAACAGGCAAAGAAGTCAAACAAAATTAAATTTGCTAGAATACAAATAACAAATTATTTCTTTAGGAAGGTTGTATCCGCAGATTAGATAACGGAAGAAACCCGCAGCCGACCATTTATTTTGTCATGTGATTCCCTACAGGTCACGACCACTAGCAACATGGGAAGAGGCACCAATGACGGCTCTCAAAATGGCGGAGATAAAAAGACCTATCAAGGTAGCATTCAAGACATGGGTTTCATGTGAAACCTAATCATGAGTGCGCCCCAACATTCAAAATCATCTCTCCTATTCTGTCAAACCCGGTCACAACGTATTGTTTGTAAATTAAGTGTGCCACCTCATGCCTAGTAAGGATATATAGTCAGGTCCGAGTGATGGTGAGGACGAGACAAATCCTTTTATTCTGCTGGCACTTCCAGAGCGGGTGGCGCAAGTGCAATGAGAAGGGTGGAGACTCCATTGAGAAACGACATCATCAGTTCTGTGAAGGTTCGTTCCATTTTCTGATTAATCCCGTTTTCTAACTTTAGCTTGACTCCCCCTCGTAATTATTGGCGCTCTGACTAGGAGTGCTGGTGAAGGTTTTGGTTTATTAGCACCACTTGACCAGTTGTTTTATGTGACAATCCTTTCAAATGAACCCATTCAAGCCGCTTTGATTCCCAACTCTGAGTTCAATCCATCAAGTTCATTACAAGCATAATAAGGAGGAGTTGAGACAAACTCCAGGATGAGAAAATCATGGCGCATACCATGGGCGTGGAGCCATCATAAACACTGTTGGCCATAAATAGTCCAAGGTCATCAAACGCTGATTTGCTGTGGTGTATGGAGGACACGTTCAAGGAGGTGACAAATGCATAGTGTCACCCACCTTCATGGGAGCTGATTTAGTAGGGACACCAGAGAAGGACTTTGTCGTAACACCAGGACCTAACAAGTTGTCCTCTTCCTATACAAAATGGTGTACTTTGAGCGGGAAGACTTCCTCTAATCCCATTTTGTTCTCCATTGCATTAATCCTAGAAGATCCAAAAAGTTTGCGTTTACTTGGAACAGAGAGTAACGGAGGCCCACTGATGTGACCGAACCGTGACGTACCAATCCTTATTAACCTTTTTCACCAATCTAGCATCATCAGAATTGATGGAGGATATGCTCCTTATGGAACTCCACAGCTTTTCCTGACATTTCTATTGTGTTTCATTTCCTGAGGTCTTGTCGGACCGCTTCACTGTCTGCTGCTGTGCTCGCCGGGTTTGACACATCCAGCCAATCCATCCTTAGGAGAGGAGTTTGCAGTTTCCCTCAAATTAATTCTTGGCTATCATTTCAGCCTGCAGTTGACCACCACTGCTGCTGCTGCTACTGTTGCTGTTGTCGTCCCTCTGGCTACCATGATGATAGCTTCACCTCTGATGTGAGTGGAGCTGTTGTCTCTGCCCAAGCATGTACTCTAATGAAATTACCAATTTCCTATCCTGCAGTCATGCTATCCAGAGTTCTTTTCAGCAAGGTCTGACCCTGTGCATGCTGGACCATGAATAGCTGCTTGGTGTCACATTGATCTGGACCCTGACTAATTTATTTTGGACTAGTCTACGGATGACTGTAACTCAGGAAATCAGCCTACCAGATACAATTCTTCTTAAGTATTTCTCAGATTTTCCACATTACAGCATGCAAGTGCATCAAAATTGCTAAAACTGTGTTTGGTGAGACTGGCACAAACAACAGCTTGGGTGATTCTGACAAACGCTGGAGTGCAGGTGTCACAATCAGAGCTCCACAGCCCTGGGCACCATTTGTGCAAGCACCTGCCATCGTCGAACAGCCCTGAGTGTCATTGTTCACCTATCCTCACCTGAGCGCAGCCGACTCGTGAACAGGTCACCCCGCTTCAGAAATTAGCGCCTGTTTGTAAACTGGAGCAGCCTAATTACAGGGCGCCTAGGTAATTAGACGAGGAGTCCTCACTAACTTAGCACTTACTGCCATTTCTGCTTTATTAATTACACACCACTACAAAGTACTAACATTTGGGTTTATTTCCTCTAATTATCTTCTACAGTGGTGTGAAGACACGAAACACAAAAGATGGTGTTGTGAAAAAAAAAAATAAAACGCAGGCTTTCGGGGAATCCACTTGGGAACTTGAGAGTGAAGACACAAAACTCATGTAAATGACATGGAACACATGTGGCAGGCGCAAAACATGGCAGTCAAAGAAGTGGGGGTGGGGGGGGAATGTCACACAGGTGGGCTACCATTCATTAGGTGATCATAATGATCTTATATAGCACCTTTCACTACCTATCTATCTGTCTATTATATAGCGCCTTTCACTATCTATCTATCTATGTATTATATAGCGCCTTTAAAATCTATCTATCTATCTATTATGTAGTGCCTTTCATATCTATGTATCTATCTATTATACTGTATACTGCCTTTCACTATCTATCTATTATATAGTGCCTTTCATATCTATCTATCTATCTATCTGTTATATAGTGCCTTTCAAATCTATCTATCAATTAAATTGTGCTTCTTATATCTATCTATCTATTATATAGCACCTTTCATATCTATCTATTATATAGTGCATTTCACTATCTATCTATCTATCTATCTATCTATCTATCTATCTATCTATCTATCTATTATATAGTGCCTTTCACTATCTATCTATCTATCTATCTATCTATCTATCTATCTATCTATCTA
>JANRMT010062810.1:15342103-15361474 GCA_026402145.1 Polypterus bichir lapradei
CGAGAGAGCACAAGAAAGCGAGCGAGAGACAGAGAGAGCGTGACAGAAAGAGAGAGAGAGAGCGCGAGAAGGCAGTTAAAGAATGCACCGGGCTTGTTTTTAAAGAGACTGCAAGGTTAGTTTTCTCTGTTCAAGGTTTTCTCA
This sequence comes from Polypterus bichir lapradei, assembly GCA_026402145.1. Taxonomy (NCBI): domain Eukaryota; kingdom Metazoa; phylum Chordata; class Cladistia; order Polypteriformes; family Polypteridae; genus Polypterus; species Polypterus bichir. The sequence continues at coordinate 15,342,248 of JANRMT010062810.1, forward strand.
GCGTTATTCAATGTTTTTACATTTAGTTTACTGTTACACTGTGCATTCTATAGTATAATTAACTATTTTTGTGCTTAAAAAAATATATATTTACATACATCTCGTACAGTCCGGAACAGATTAATTGTATTTACATACAATCCTATGGGGGAAATTACTTTGGGTCACGATCAAATCGGGTTGCGACCAGAGTTTTGGAACAAATTATGGTCGTGACCCGAGGTTCCACTGTATATATATATATTCCAGACATATTAGATGCCAGCACAGCACACTCTGACACATTGGCCTAATTCAGATTTGTCAGACCTGCAGGTTTACTGAATGTGACAGACCCTGAGGAACATGCACAGAGACATGGGGAAGGCATGTTAAAATAACGCAGGCTGTGAAAAGGCTGGGATTTGAACCCAGGCCCCTTGAATGGTGAAGCAGCACCTCCAAAACATTTATTGCAAAGATTCATCTTTTATTTTCCAGGTCTGTTTTTTTTTTTCCTAATACAAACATAATGGCACTTAGAGCCTATTGTTGAAGCATTAAATACATGGCATGAAGCAGGCCTGGGTGGGATGCCATTCTAATGTAAGGCATGTTTATTCTTATAGGACTGGCTTAGATTTGTCAATCTACATAACCGTCTTGTATTCAGCAGATTCATTATCCAGAGATGGGACGAACGTGCACACTCCATAGTGAACTGAACCCCAGTTCCTGTAGAGAGAGACTAAGCCCTGCATTGCTGTACCACATGGCATTGAATTAGCTTGCCGTGTATTTCCATTCAAAACATTGGTGAAAAAGAGAGTGCAGCCATGGTGGAATGGGCGGAGAAGAGTGTCAGGAGTGATTTGTGACAGATGGGTATCAGCAGGAGTGAAAGGAAAGGTCTACAGGACGGTAGTGAGACCAGCTATGTTATATGGGTTGGAGACGTTGGCACTGACCAGAAAGCAGGAGACAGAGCTGGAGGTGGCAAGAGTTAAAGATGCTAAGATTTGCATTGGGCATGATGAGGATGGACAGGATTAGAAATGAGGACATTAGAGGGTCAACTCAAGTTGGACGGTTGGGAGACAAAGTCAGAGAGGTGAGATTGTGTTAGTTTGGACATGTGCAGAGGAGAGATGCTGGGTATATTGGGAGAAGGATGTTAAGTACTGTCTAGAGCTGCCAGGGAAGATGAGAAGAGGAAGGCCTAAGCGAAGGTTTATGGATGTGGTGAGAGAGGACATGCAGGTGATGGGTGTAACAGAACAAGATGACGAGGACAAGAAGATATGGAAGAAGATGATCCATTGTGGTGACCCCTAACGGGAGCAGCCAAAAGAAGAAGAACGCATAACCAGTTAATTTAAAACGGTTTGTTGAGATCAGAGAAGGGCATCAGAGCTCAAAGTTCTCATTTAATGAAAGCAAATTGAAGGGAAGAGCTGAGCAAGCGGTGAATATGAGAGTGTGATCTGCTCATAGTGTCATACCCACATGCAAAGAAATGGAACCCAGCATCTAGGAGGTGTAAGGTGGCCCACAAACCGCTGTGCCCCCCTTATTACCACACTGAAACAGGGTCTCAGTATGCTTTCCTTGCAGACGGGTTTTCTTTATTTATGTCCGCACCTGCAGAAAACAAAATCTAAGCCAAGTGAAAAGTATTTAAATCACAACATTAAATGTAATTTCCCTTATTGTACAAATTATCGACTTATCCAAAAATGTGTATTTAAGATTATTTAGCTCACTTTAAGAAATCATGTCAAATAAAATTTGCTTACCACTTTGGCAGATTTTTTTTTTTTGCTAAATACAAGCAAAACATCTCCCATTTTAAGTTTTTTTGGCTAATTTTTGCAGTGCACATTTATAGGCACATAACATCCACTTATCGTGAATACAAGCTGAAGAAAAACAAATAAAATAACTGAGCAGAAGGCAAAAGTGATGCTGGTACACCACCTAGTGGTGAGCAGTGTAAGCAACAGTCCCCAAAGTGGAAATGAAGGCTTGCATTAACAGAATAAGAGAAGAAGAGAGGAAAAATTAACAGAGAGGACCTGACCCTGCAGAATCAGAGCAGGGTTACATCTGCATAATAATAATAATATTCATTAATTATATTTATATAGCACTTTTCTCGTTATTTGTGCATTTCAACCACCACCAATGTGTAGCACCACCTGGATGATGCGATGGCAGCCTTTATTGTGCCAGTACGCTCACCACATAATGAGAGAAGGGGTGAGAGAGATAGACAATTAGACACAGGGGATGATTAAGGGACCAGAATGGATGGGAGCTTTGATGAGCAATTTAGCCTGGACATCGGGATACACCCTACTCTTTTCGAAAAAGAAGCCCAGGGATTCATAATGACCACTGAGAGACAGGACCTCCATTTTACAGCCCAGTGTCCCCAGGGGTATTGGGATCTACATTCAGACCACAGAGTAAGCGCCCCCAGCTGGCCTCCCCAGCACCTCTTCTACCAGCAACCCATGTTTTTCCTAAATGGTCTCCCACCCAAGTAGTGGCTGGGTGCAGACATGCTTAGCTGCAGGTGGATGTCATGTTCTGAAATGCAGGTGGTATGGCTGCTGATAAATAAATACAGTAATCCCTCGCTATATCGCGCTTTGACTTTCGTGGCTTCACTCTATCACAAATTTTATATATAAGCATATTTAAATGTATATCGCAGATTACCGCTGGTTCATGGGTTTCTGCGGACAATGGTTTTTTTTATTTGTGGTAGATGCTTCCTCAGTTGGTTTACCCAGTTGATTTCTTACAAGGGACGCTATTGGCGGATGGCTGAGAAGCTACCCAATTTGAGCACGCAGTTAAGTTCCTGAGTGCTAATTGGCTCAGCGACGGAGTGCAGAATTCAAATCCGCTTTGCGTTAACTAGGAAATCTTGTCTCGCTCATTCAGCATCAACGTGTTTCGCTGTGTAAAGAGTTTACTTTTGTGTTCTTTTGTGTTTATCTTTGTGCATAGTCAAGCCCTTCGTTATGGCTCCAAAATGATCTGCTCCTGTTACTGCTTCAGGGGCCGTGCCCAAGTGCCAACGGAAGATGCTAACGATTGCCGAAAAGGTAAAAGTTTTGGATATGTTGAAGGAAGGGAACAGCTACACCGCTGCAGGACGCCATTGCGGACGCCATGATGGACGCCATCAAAGCATCCACAAGTCTTTTTATTTAAAAAGGAGGAAAAGAATATAAGATCTACGGCCACAGTGTCCTTTAACCAGGGCGCAAAACAAGTTGTAAGTGGACGTAATAAGGCGGTAGTCCGGATGGAATCTGCTTTAGGGATTTGGATTGAAGACTGCCAGAAGAAGAACATCCCCTTGGAGCTGTAACGCTCTCCTTTGTTAAAATTAAACTCATCCTTATCGGACAAGTCGTTGTGTCATTGTTGGTGAGTACCCATAACTAATTTTCTACGTACTTAGTCCATGTACGTACGTTTAGTGTAACTATACACACATTTTGCTGTATACAATTTTTCTTACATTGTACGTATTTATTGCTGGTGGTCTGTCTATTGTAATGGCTGTAACATATGTGATATCGGAGACCCTCGATATCTTTAAAATAATATTTAGGTTTTACTGTATATAAACAGTGTGTTTACATGCATAATTTTAATGAATCTTACCTAATATCTAAGAGAATATAAAGGGTTTATGCTGTGCAGGAAATGTTTATAAGAGTGTGGTAGAGTTTATAAGGGTTTTTACATATGGTTTTTACTTCTCTGATTTTCACCTTCCTGAACCCCCCACGATCGAGGAGGGATCACTGTAGTGCCTTTCGTGAACATTTTGCTCACCATTTTGCAAAACAAACCTAACTTTGCTACACCACATATGTAAAGCTTAAGAATAACTACATGGTTCAAAAATGACTATGTGGCACAAACAAGGCAATGCTCAATGATGACATGTCCACGTAAGCAGATTATTTTCCTCTTTTCTAGGTTGCCATGTGTAGGGGCACCCCAAGATGGGCACAGGGTATAATTCTAGCCTGAGACCTCTGTGAAGATGGCCGTGCTGACCAAGGAAGAGGACTGACATGTCATTGTGGAAAGACAGGGATCGCTAGAGGGGTGTCTACTGGATACAGGAGGGGACGTCACCCCAGAAGAAAGAGTGGGAATGTGGAATTTTCCTCAGAATGCTAGAGGACAGGAACCCCAGTAAGTGACCAAGTCCAGAGGGTGTGAGATAGCGGCAGTAGAAGTGATCCCTCTTTAGAGAGTGAGTGAGACCAGGAGGGTTGTCAGGAGGTCAGAGGAGAGGCCAGAACATGGCCCAAGAAACGAGTAGTGAGAGCTCAACAGTCTTTAGAAGACAGACTCTGGCTGAAGACCCGTTTAGAAACTGGGTGACTGGGAGGATTGAGGCAGAGCCGCTTTAGAGACCCCATCCTTTAAGGGCAACTGAAGGCCACCTTTAAACCCTTGTAGCAAATATAGGGTGACCCCAAAGGGAAATTTATAGTGGCTTCAATACACACAATGGTGAGAGTAAGAGACCTCCGTCAAGATACAGAAACAGCACTCGGTGCTTCTTTAAAAATGGACAAGTGAATGAGCCACCCCACCCGGGGCCTTAATGTATAACGCTGTGTGTAGAATTCACACTAAAACATGGCATACAGACAAAAGTGGAAATTTGCGTACACATAAAAAAATTCAGATGCACAAAACTGTGTGTAAGCCAATTTCAATACACTTCCACTTCATAAATCCTGGTCAGCGTAAAAAGTAACACACGTGCACTTGCCTGCCATTTCACCCCAACTCCTCCCAGAATTTTGCATATTTTAACATGTAAATAAATATAACTATAACCTTCTGTTCAGTATGTGGTTCAAAGACAATGGCAAAACACATGAATAAAGAAGATGTCCAGCAAATGCGAAGTGGAGGTAAGGAAAAATATACAATTTGTTGGCCTAAGCAGTGGTATAAGCAACAAATGCGTGGCGGAGATTTTTAAAAGTTCAAGTTCAGAAAGTTGCAGAGTGCCCAAAATAAAAAAAGAAGTAGTCAGATATCAAAGTCGCTATGAAAAGGTGAGTCGTAGCCCACCGTCTGTCTGTCTATTCTGTTTCAGACAATATTAGAATACTGACCCATGTGCCGAGGATGCAACTCCATGTGGTGATAGACGCTGGCCACGCACACACACCTCTGCCTTGGAAACTGCTGGGCGACCATCTGGCTGCGTGCTGACAGACGCTGCTCTGTAGTCACAAAATCCAATAGTGGATGCTGTAAGAGATGTGGCCAAAGGAACAGCAACTCACACAATGAACTCCAAATGGCTTAAATGAAAACACTGTCTGAGCTTTAATAAACAGAGGGAGGGCTCAAGAGCAATGATGTCAAGCAGGCTCCGCCTCTTAGGGAACCACCCACAAAGAACATGGCACTTAGTTGACTTAAAGGGATACTACACAATTAACCAACAGTAAACTGAACCAACAGAAATGGAATAAAAAGAAAATAATTAAAAATTAGCAAAAACAATACACATAAATTCTCACTGATACAGTAGAACATTGATTATCCTCACCTCGATTGACTACAGTTCCGCATTAAAATGGGTTGAACCTATATGTGTAATAACACTACCTTTCTTATCTCTCTATTATATAAAAAAATATTTCATCATAACAAGACTATTTAGGAGATGAGACTTTGTGGAAAAGATTTTTTCAAGTCCTGCGAGATGAGAATATTCCCATGAGATTCTTTCAAGTCAGGCCCTCCTATCAACCATTTTCAAACAAGACCTCTCAGTCTTGTGAATGCTTTTGTCAGACACACTTCCTTCACTCTCAGTTCTTATAAATTTTAACGTTTTCCTCACTTTAATTTCCCTATTAAAGAAGACGTATTATGTGCAAATCTTATTGAAGAATTTCATCCCTAAGGGTGATCAACAGAAAAAATGAGTACATGGGCAATCTTAGCACCGAGAAACGATGAAGTCAAACAAATTTACTCCAAAAACGTCAATTGGCAACACGGCAAAATGGTTAAATGCGTATCAATAGACTATGCTGAAACAGTTGGTAGTGATCATGCGGAAGATGAAAACATCAACTTACAATATCACGAAGAATATCTACAAACGTTAACACCATCCGGTCTTCCACTGCACGAATTACTGTTGAGAGAAGGATGTATCCAAGAAAGGTAATGTAGTACGTCTTCTGTGGATAACAGTAGACAACAAAGGAGATCTTGATATGCCATTCATATTAAAACTTTAACAGTTTCCCGTTAGAATAGCTTTTGCAAAGACAATTTACAAATCTCAGAGCCAATCATTTGAAAAAGTCATTTTATTTAATAGAGAGAAAGAAACGAAATTCAATCACAGGCAATTATACGTTGTGTTGATGCAAATGTAATACTTCAAATGAAAATTAAAATCTGTTTAAATTGTACATCCGCATCCCCATATGAGAGCGGCAGAAACGCAAAGAGGCTAGCGCGTAGCACGATTGGTGAGCAAAGCGAGCAGGGGGCAAAGCCCCTTAGTCTTATATATAAATGTCTACACATGGAAGTGTGTGTGTGTGTCTGTCTGGCCCGGAAGTGCGAGGCTGCAGCGTGACGCTCAAAGAGCCGACAAGGCGGCCCCAAGTTAACAAGTCGGAGACAAACTCACTTAGCTGCTAACACACAAGAGAGGTGAGCACATCGACAAAACAAAACCTCTAAGGAGAGAGAAACTCGCTTAGCTGCTGATAGACACGGGGGGTGAGCACTCCTGCAAAACGAAACCACCGACTCTGCATTTCAATTTTTTTTCTAACGATTTCAATAGTTTCTAGGAGCCTGGGCTTTTTACAGCCTGGGCTTACACAGCTAGTAATTCATAAAAGTGTGTAAATACATGCGCATCTGTGGATCTCCTCACAGGCTCTATCTGTAATGATCTGGGAGTCCTGAAAGCACAGGTACCAAAAAAAAATCCTTTGTTGCCCACAAAAGGTAGGAAACACTGTCAAAATACCCTGACTAGAAACAAAAAGGGCCAAGACAAAACTTGATAAAAAAATGAAAGATTTATTTTCACAAAAGGCTCCAAATAGCACAAGGAGATGCCAGAAGAGGCAAGGCAGACACAGCAAACCAAGTCCCAAAACAGAATCCAGAATTCATGGTCAAAAAGCAGAGCAGAAGTTCAAATTAACAATAAACACAGTCCCAATACAAAAAACACAAAGATGTAGTTGAAAAACAGCACAGGGACGAAAATCCAGGAACTCAAAAGGCACAGACACAGTAGCACAACAACAACAACATTTATTTCTGTAGCACATTTTCATACAAATTATGTAGCTCAAAGTGCTTTACAAGATGAAAAAAGAAAAATATAAAAATAAGATTAGGCAATACTAAGTAACAAAGAATAAAGCAAGGTCTGATGGCCAGGAGGACAGAAAAAAACAAAAATCTACAGGGGTTCTGAGGCCGCGAGACCACCTGAGCCTCTCACTGGGCAAAGAAGAAACTCTACAAGAAACTTTCCTCAGTGAACCACCAGGAACCATGGGAGGCCCTCCTTTAAATCGGATGGAGAGCTGTTCCTGGCGGTGATTGGCAAGTGGCCCTGCCCCATGGGGAGCCACCCACAAAACACAAGAGACAAAACCAAGGAAAAAAAATGTACATAATAGATAAAATAAACATTAATACAACTAAATGGCATAAAAGAACATGAAACAAACAAGAAACACAACTTTGGACTCCAGCCAGAGGGACTATGGTGGCTGAACCACCACATATCAAGGTATGTAATGCCCCATCAGACCATGAGAGGGTACTGCTGCTAACACAATGTTCTGTTTCTCTCCCTGCAGTCCACCCGCTGCGAGTGCCCCTAGCACCATCCCTTCCAGTTCCACAAGAAGAAAGCCACTGGACTCACATGTAGATGGACCTCCCAGAGAGTGACTGCTCTGCTCCTGATCGCTTACTTGTTTTCGATTTTGCTAAGCCTGATGTTAAAGCAAAGTAATGCCAGGACAGGCGTCATTTTTGCTTTTGCCTTGTCATTAAACGGCAAGGCCTGATTGGTGTCCCAAATCATTCTGAGATCATGCTGCTATTGTTGTACCTGGACAAAACGTTTAAATTTGAATGTAATGAGTGAGTAATCGAGGAACTGGTGACTGTGGGAATGTGGCCGTGACCCACTCATCCCTCTGCTGTGTCACCAGCATGTACGCACGCTGAAATGTTTTGTTCACTTTTTGTGTTTATACATTTCTAACGTTCAATAAATCTACATTTTGAATATTACAATAATCGGGAAAAGCAAGGATATCGTGGTATCCTTACAGGTGAATTTTTTATTTGAATTGGCCACGTTTTTGGTTATACAAAACAATAAAGTACAACTTATTTTTTGTATAGCACTCTTCACTGAGTGCAGGTGCAGAGTGCCATGAATAATTTTCAGTCATAGTACAAGTATTGTAATGTAAGTGCCAGATTGGATAGACTGGCATCCTGACTGCAGTCGGGAAAGACTACCTGCCTGGCCGGGATGCTGTAATGGATGGAGTCCAAGACTGGAGACACAACCCAGGTGGGATGTTCCTCATTTTCTGACCCAGTCAGGATGATCAAATAATGGATGAACAAGGGATGAGTGGACCTTTTGTACCCCCACCACGAAAGGTGGCAGTCCATCCCTGGCTGGAACCCAAGATGGAAACCAGCAGGGTTACCTGGGTATGGCAGTCCAGAAGGTCAATCCTGTCCTTGCGTGCCCCAGGAGGACACTGTAAAGAATGGGCCTCACTATTTTGCAGAGCTTTCATATGACCCAGAAGTGCTTCCGACATGTAATGTCATGAGACTGGAAGTGCTTCTGGGTCCAACATAAAAGGAGCCGCTGTCCCTCATCCAAGACTGAAAGTCAGGAGGCAGAGGGCAAAAACTCATGTGGAGGAGTGAAAGGAGATGGAAGGAGGAGAAGGGGGCTTAATTAACGACAAATACTGTGTTGGACCTGTGAACATGTCTATGGGTAATAAAACACCTTTTATTTATCCTTAAACTGTGTTTAGTGGAGTCATGTTTGGTGTGGGGGGGTCCATGGTGCCCTTACTAAATACAGAACTGGTACACATATAAATATAAATGTGGTAAAACACACAGAGAACAAAGTAGAAACTGATTACATATCAATGGAAACCAAGAATATCTCTTGTCAAGAATACGCCCTTAGAAGGTCACCTTCTAATCTCATCTAAGTTAAGCACTACCACGCCAGGACACCACGGGCGCAATCGATAACCACCCCGTTTACTTTCGCTCCTTTTGTTGTCAGAGAAAATGCTCAAAACTTTCTTAACTTCTACCTGATTAATAGTCAGTTAATTGAATTTACTAAAGTAGCCCAAGTGTGTGTGTGTGTGTTTGTGTGTGTTGCAGGGTTCATTCTGTGATGGCATTGCCCCCTGTCCAAGTGTTATTCCTGCCTTGTGCCCAATACTTCCCTGTGACTTTGCTCAAGATAAGTGGTTTTGGTGGATGGATGCCTGAAACAAAACATTAGAACAAGTTAGACAAGAACAGGCTGTTCAACCAAACAAAGCTCGCCGGTCTTATCCACTTAATTCTTCTAAAAAAACAGTTTTGAAGGTCCCCAAAGTTCTAAGGTCTAACACACTATTTGGTCACTTATTCCACATGTCTATGCTTCTCTGTGTGAAGAAAAACGTCCTAATGTCTGTGCTAATGTTTTCCAACTGTGTCCCCGTGTTCTTGATGAACTCATTTTAAAGTCACAGTCTCGATCCACTGGACTAATTCACTTCATAATTTTAAACACTTCAGTCAGGTCTCCTCTTAATCTCCTACATTATACAGTTTATGTCTACATTTTGTCATTTACTACTAAAATATGAAAAACGTTTCTGTTTTAAACCAAGTGTATGTGTGTACTGTATAATATTAACAATAAGAGCAGCTCACTACTGAAAATGGCAAGTATAGGAGGCAGTCGGGATCAAACCGGGGACTATCGATTACAAGTCAGCAAATCTTACCAGTACGCCACTGAAGCTGTTGTATTGTCCTTGAACCTTTTGTGAAAGTGTTTATTTGATCTTTGGACTTCAGGCTTCACACATTCTATAGTTTATGCCTACATTTTGTCATTTACTACTACAAAATATGAAAAACGTTTCTGTTTTAAAAATGTGTTTACACAAATTATTGTAGAAATGGAACACACATGAAATGCGTGTGTTCCAAATAACGATTTATTATTTCCACTCTAAAACTCCACTTCACTCCCAGATAATCAATCAAGGCATGAGATGGGAGAAGTTCGTGCATGTTCTAAGTCGGTGGGGGGATGGAATAACAGGCTGCTTGCTGCTTGTCTTTATCGGCACATTTACAGGACAAAGGACGCTGGCAGAGAGGTGCAAGCGGATTTAAGGTGGGCCGGATCTACAAGTTTTTTCATAGGCTCTGGTAATTCTAGTGTTAAAGGCTCAGCTCTTTTTATGCTTTCCTCATAACTCATCCCCTGTAGCCCTGGACTCAGACTAGTCGCTCTTCTCTGGACTTTTTCTAGTGCTGCTGTGTCCTTTTTGTAACCTGGAGACCAAACCTGCACCCAGGACTCCAGATGAGGCCTCACCAGTGTGTTATAAAGCTTGAGCAGAACCTCCTGTGACTTGTACTCCACACATCAAGGCGCTATATAACCTGACATTCTGTTAGCCTTCTTAATGGCTTCTGAACATCATCTGGCAGTTGATAGTGTACATTTGATTTTCATAAGGTGTACATTTGATTTTCAGATCTCCCGTTGTGTATTCAAACCTCAAATTTTTACTCCCTATATGTAATATTTTATACTTACTTATATTAAACTTCATCTGCCTCAAATTTCCAAGTCCCTCTGTGATGACTCAACAGATTCGAGATTATCTGCCAGTCCATCTATCTTGGTATCATCTTCAAACTTAACCAGCTTGTTATTTATATTTCTATCAAAAAAATGTATATTTATTAAAAATAGCAGCAGCCTCAGCACTGCCTCCTGCTGGTCTCCGCTCTTAACGTCACCCAATTCTGATGAGGTTCATCGCACCATCACCCTTTGTTTCCTGTGTCTGAGTCAATTCTGCACCCATCTGCACACCACACTCTGAACTCACACGTCTTTCAGTTTGCTGCTCATCATCTCATGTGGCACCTTATCAAATGCTTTCTGAGAGTCCAGATAAATTATATCATCTGTATGTATCTATCCATCCATTATCCAACTCGCTATATCCTAGCTACAGGGTCACGGGGGTCTGCTGGAGCCAATCTTAGCCAACACAGGGTGTAAGGCAAGAAACAAACCCCCGGGCAGGGCGTCTGCCCACCACAGTCTGTATATATCATTTATATATTAAAATTCACACCTCTCTCACCACTGGAACTGTTCCTTCATCTTTTAAAACTGCTGGAATAACCCCAATTCTGAAAAAACCTGGTGCGATCCGACTAATTTCAGTCATTTTTGTCCTATTTCTAATTTACCATTCATTTCCAAAATTCTTGAAAAAATAGTGGCTATTCAACTTCTCATTTATCCCAAAATAATCTGTATGAACAGTTCCAGTCTGGTTTTCGCCCCCTCCATTATACAGAAACGGCACTTATCAAAATTACTAACAACTTCCTTATGGCCGCTGATTCTGGTTTAATCACTGTTCTCATCCTTCTTGATCTGAGCGCAGTCTTTGATACTATTTGTCATACCACGCTCCTTAATAGATTATCTTCGATTGGCATTACCCACACTCCACTTGAATGGTTTAGATCCAACCTCTCAGGCCGCACTCAGTTCATTCAGCTTAAAACATTCACATCCCAACCCACCGCTGTTACTTCAGGTGGGCTCTATCCTGGGAGCTCTCATTTTCATTATTTACCTCCTTCCCCTTGGTAATATCTTTCGCAAATATAATATTAGCTTCCACTGTTATGCTGATGACACCCAGCTCTGCCTCAACAAGAAAGCCTACTTTTTCCTTTCCACCTTCTTTGCTTATTGACTGCATAGCAGAATTAAATCCTGGTTTACTTCAAATTTTCCTAAATTAAATAGTGACAAAAACTGAGGTTCTCCTCATTGGTACAAAATCAACTTTATCCAAAACTGATCACTTTTCATTTGTTATTGATAATTCCTCTGTCTCCCCTTCCCCACAGGTGTCATCCTTGACAGTACTTTATCCTTTCAGTCCCACATCAATAACATCTCCCTGGTCTGCGTATTTCCACTTGCGTAACATTAATCGTATTTGCATTCAGTCCCCACACCACTGCTATCTTTGCTCATAGCCTGGTCACTTCTCGTCTGGATTATTGTAATTCCCTTTTCTTTGGTCTTCCTTTGGTCTCTTTATAAGCTTCAGCTGGTCCAGAATTCAGCTGCCCACATCATTACTAAAACCCCCTCTACTTACCTTATCACTCCCGTCTCGCTGCAGCTTCTTCACTGGTTTCCAGTTAAGTTCTGCATTCAATTCAAAATTCTTCTGTTACTGTAACTTTTAAGGCTCTCCACAACATCGCCCCTCCATATCTGTCTGACCTCCTCCATGTTGCCATTCCCTCCCACACCCTTAGATCCTCTTCCTCCATCCACTTGACCTCTTTCATCCGTTTTACAACTATGGGGAGGAGGGCATTCAGTCGCTCTGCTTCCCAGGTCTGGAGCTCTTTACCTTCCGAGCTTAGAAACATTGATTCATTCTCACTTTTCAAATCTAAACTTAAAACTCATTTGTTTAAGACTGCTTTTTCTCTTTGACTGCAATTGCTCTGTCTGATTTCAAATTTTGTATTTTTAGTTTTGTTTATAACTAGGGGGCTTTGCCACCTGCTTGCTTCACTCGCCAAACCCCAGCCTGCACTACACACCATTGTGAACAAGGGGGGCTGAATGCACCTCAAGGAGACGCAGTCACTCCTCTGAAACCCCTCTTAAACGGTGATACAATGGGAAACAAATAGTTGTTTTTTTTACCTCCTCTTTGCTCGATCAGCTGCTGGCTTGCTGCTGCCATGCCGTGTCATCTGCATCTCGCACTGCACTTCGAACATTTAAAAGCCTGTACAGCAGCTGTCCTACTCTTTCTCTTTTATTTCCGGCCCCGGGTGCTGTTAAATCTCTTGGCACAAAGTCTCGTCTCACGGGACGCGAGTTCTTGATATTTTTTAGTTTTTAATTTAAAAACGGAATGAGAATCTGAAAATCTAACAACATCAAATTAAAGTTCGATAAATTCTGAAAAGAATGTAGGTTTGTCTCACTTCTCCTCCAGGCGTCCTCTGCTTCTGTTCGGGGTCCCGCTCCACAGGCGTGCCCATATGAAGAGGAAGATTTTCTATTCTTTAACTCTTTGAGGGCTGAATATTTTTTCTAAAAAACTCAGTTTTCTGAGAAGCACCCAAAGCAATTGTGTCACACATAAATCAACATAAAACATTTGTTGCTACATGCCGTGGCTGCTGTTGGTGCATATATTGCACCTCTGGCAGTAATGGCTGCATAGGGGCACTTCAATGGACAGCAGGAATGCACGGTGGGGCTGTCTTTGCACAGCAGGTGGGTGGTTGGTAATGGTCGCAGTGTAACGCAATATCTGGTGGTTCTCCCAGGCGAACGCTGCTGTAGGTGTATCAGCTCTACATGAAAGTGTTCAACACCACGATCAGCTGGGGAGCGATCAGATGATGCTGGTACCTCACTTTTGTCCATCTCCAGATCACTTGTATCAAACTCAGAGTCCTATTCAACGAAATTACGTAAAACGCCCATGGAGTATTTTGCTTTGCACATTCGCTTTGGTCTCTCGCCATATGTCGATGCCATTCTAGTGGTTGTTTACTCTTCGCTGCTCACGCACGTGTAGGGAATCGAGGTCAAATCAACAAAGCTATGTAACATTCCTTCTAGCAAAGAGAATCTAACTAAAACGTAAGAGTAAGTTTTGTCGCAGCTTACAGCTAATTACCGTCCTCTACCCCTGAATTTTGACAAAAGTCGACATTAGCCCTGAAAGAGTTAAATTGAGAGACAAAACTGTCCCCTCCAACTACACGCAGAGCTCGATTCACTCCTAAAAGAAACGTATGTTTGTTTGAAGTGTCTGAATAACGTCTCTATCTCTAAAATCTCCCATGTATCTGTGCAACTCTGTGACCCAAGCATGACAGCGTATGTGGATTTCACTTTCACCAAACAACAAATCTTTTTAATTCTCGCGGATACGCCTCTTCATTGGGAAGAAACACTAATTTTCCCTGATGGCAACATGAATTAAACGATCTACAAGTCTCCGACTTAAAGTTTAAATCCGAACAATATATTCAAATTCTTTTCCCTGTTCCGTTATTTCCATTTCCATTTGTTTGCGCTAATGTGATCTTTACTATCATTTTTTTGAGACTTTCGAATTTTTCTACTAACCTGCTCTGCGTGTGTACCGCACCGTTTTTGAATTCTTTACAACACTCTACTTTGTCATCTACTCTTTGTCTTTTATTTCCGGCCCTGGGCCTGGTTAAATCTCTTGGCACAAAGTCTCATCTTGCTAGACGTGAAAGTGTCTCTCTGAGATAGCCACGTCTCGTCTCGTCCCAAGATGTGTGTTTTATCTATTGTTTGGTGTCCTTGAGTGCTTAGAAAGGCACCCACGAACAAATAAAATGTATTATCATTATTATCATCTGCTCCACTTTGATCATATCCTTTTGTTGCTTCCTCATACAATTCCAGCATGTTGATAACACATGATTTCCCGCATCTGAACTCATGTTGTCTGTCCAGTAAATCTCCTGATCTTGCCACGTGTTGCTCAATCTCACCCTTAAGAATTCCTTCCATTTATTTAAACAGGTAGATTGACAAATATTAAGGAGCATTGAGAGGAGAGGGACTTGCAATTTTGTTTTTGTGTCTATTAATGCTAATCTGACACTAAAGCCACAACAAAGCAGAAGGTCCCATCTTGGGCCCAACAAAGTGTCCACCACAGACGTTCAAGCTTTAAATTTTCAGGTCTGTACATGAACTCCACCTGCACTGCCTGACGTCATTTTGTTATTGGCTTTCTTTCATTTCTCTGCTGTTGAAGTACAAGAACCTGCTCACATTTCTTGGAAATCATTTATGTTTCGCATATTTGCCTTTGCTTTAAAATAGACACAGAGGTCATTATTTCAAAATGGCATATTCATTAGGTTGGCATGTTGCAATGTTGTTATATAAACATGGAGTGCTTTAGGTATCTTTTATTTCCTTCCTTGTCACCCAGGGCCTTTTCTTTCATCTGTTTACTGTACCAGCTCTACTCCTTCCAGATCTGCTATCTTCTGGTCTGCCCCGGGTCTCACTGTATCTGTCAGTTCTACAACCCCAATTCCAAAAAAGTTGAGACGCTGTGTAAATAAAAACAGAATGCAATTATTTGCAAATCTCATATTTTATTCACAACAGAACACAGCAAACATATCAAATGTTGAAACTGAGACGTTTTACTATTTTATGAAAAATATCAGCTCATTTTGAATTTCATGGCAGTGACACCTCACAAAAATGTTGGGACAGGGGCAACAAAAGCTGGGAAAGTAAGGGGTACTAAAAGGAAACAGCTGGAGGAACATTTTGCAACTAATTAGGCTAATTGGCAACAGGTCGATTGGGTATAAAAAGAGCATCTTAGATAGTGGGGTAAATAATCAAAAAGTTTGGGGAAGCCTCCCGGGTTCACCTACAAAAGCACGATAGACATATGCGCCCCGACAAAACCGCGACCGACAAATGAGCGCCAAAAAACCCGCTAACTGGTTTTTGACAAATGCGCGCCGACAAAATCGCCACAACAAAATTGCGAGAGAGGCCAAGAGAGTGGGACGCCCTTGCTGCAATTCTCCCTACATATGCAGGGCGTGATCTTAAGGACTATCTGCGTGCCGTGCTGATGGCATGCTGCATCTCATAATATTCACTTCTAAAATAAACAATATTATATATGCTTTAAACTAGTAATTCATATTTAATGAAACTTTCACGATTTTGTCAGGGCGATTTTGTCGGCACGATTTTGACGGCGAGTTTTAATCGGAGCTATTTTGTCAGCGCACATATGTCTATCGCGCAAATGTCGGGTCACAAGCCTCCCGTATACTTGAGAATTGGCTGCTGTGGTAAAATAAAGAGACTTGCAGACTGAAAAAGAGTTGGAGGAATTGCCGAGTATAACATCCAGTGGACTTTGTCAAAAACAATGACGAAATATTGATCAAAATCAGAAATATTTGACAACACATAGCAGTAAGGTGGTGGTTTTTATAAAAAAAAACAGTGACCGGAAGGAAGTAAGAGTGGAAATGACGTCAGAGCGGAAAGGCCAGATGTGACGTCATCAATCTGAGACTGAAGGCGACATCATCATGTGGGGACTGGAAGTGATGTCGTCATGCTGAGCCGGAAGTGTCGACATTACGTGGGGACCGGAAAAGTGATGTCATCAGAATGAGCCGGAAGTGACATTATCACATGGGGACTGAAACAGTGGCATCATCAGAATGAGCTGGAAGTGACATCATCATATGGGGACAGGAAGTGACATCATCTGAATGAGCTGGAAGTGATGTCTTGTCTAGAACGCCATTTTGTGGATCCGAA
The DNA here is from genome assembly GCA_026402145.1 of Polypterus bichir lapradei. Lineage (NCBI taxonomy): Eukaryota > Metazoa > Chordata > Cladistia > Polypteriformes > Polypteridae > Polypterus > Polypterus bichir. Next base: position 15,358,995 of record JANRMT010062810.1, read on the forward strand.
ATTTCAGGCGGTAAGTTAGATATTCCATTATTTTTCTTCAGTAGTTCTGGTGAGAGAAGAAGAGAAGCATTAATGCTCGATAATAACCCTTTATCTTGCAAGAATTCACTCTCCTTAGGGCTTGTTGGCTGGCTCCTAAGCGCTCGAGTGTAGCATTGCAAATGCAAATAGGTTGAGTAAAATGGTCTTTACAGACAAGAATCCAAAACAAAACTGAACAGGTTAGTAAACATGGCGGATATATAATGGAATGGCAGGAAAAGGAGGGATCTTGGGACCAGAACTGGAAATTAGGTCATCAAGCTGCTATTTCTTGGTAGGTTGATCCAGAAGTGACATCTTCTGGGATGGATCTGGAAGTGAGTTCTTTTAGGGTGGCACCAGAAGTGACACCTTCTGGGATGGAACTGTAAGTGAGGTCTTCTTGAGCAGAACCACATTTGGTCCGTGGGGAGATAAGAGAAAGGATTAATGCACTCTGCCACCACCTGATCTGACCGGGAATTACCTTCTTTTGAGCCCTTCCGCTGCCTCCCATGCTCATGTGTGTGACAAGAGGCAGAGTCCTTCAGAAGTGAAGATGTGCAGAGGTTCACCAATCTGCAAAAAACCCGTGTCTAGGAATTGTGGAACAATTTCAGAATAATGTTCCTCCAAGTAAAATTGCAAAGACTTTGAATATCTCATCATCTGCAGTACATCATATCATCAAAAGATTCAGAGAATCAGGAGAAATCTTGGTGCAAGGGATCAAGGCCCTAAATCAATATTGTACACCCGTGATTTTCGGGCCCTCAAGCGTCACTGCATTACAAATAGGCCTGATTGTGTCATGGAAATCATTGCACGGGCTCAGGAAGACTTCAGAAATCATCGTCTGTGAACACAGCTCGCCATGCAGGTTAAAGTTCTGTCATGCAAAGAAGAAGCCATATATGAACATGATCTGGAAACACCTCCATCTTCTCTGGGCCAAAACTCAATTAAAATGGACTGAGGCAAAGTGGAAAACTGTTGTGTGGTAAAAAGAATCGAAATTTGAAATTATTTTTTGGAAAACATGGACACCACATCCTCTGGACTAAAGAGGAGAGGGACCATCCAGCTCATTATCAGCACTCAGTTCAAAAGCCTGCATCTCTAATGGTATGGGGGTGCATTATGCCTATGGAATTGGTAGCTAGAACATCTGGAAAGGCACCAACAATGCTGAAAGCTACTGTATATACAGGTTTTAGGGCAACATATGTGCCGATCCAGATGATGTGTTTTTCAGTGAAGGCCTTGTATATTTGAACAAGACAATGTTAAACTGCATACTACATTTATTACAACAGCATGGCTTCATAGTAGAAGAGTCCGGGTGCTGAACTGGCCTGCCTGCAGTCCTGACCTTTCACAAATTGAAAATATTCGGCACATCATGAAATGAAAAATATGACAAAGAAGATCCGGGACTGTTGAGCAGCTAGAATTCTATAACGGGCAAGAATGGGACAACATTCTTCTCCAAAAGTCCAGCAAGGGGTCTCCTCAGTTCCCAGTTGTGTATGGACTATTGTTAAAAGAAGAGGGGATGCTACACAGTGATAAACGTGGCCTTTTGTAAGACATGTTGATGCCATCAAATTCAAAATTACCTTATTCATTTCTTAAAATGGTACATGTTCTCAGTTTAAACATTTGTTACATTTTGTATGTTCTATTGTGAATAAAATATGGGTTAATGAGATTTGCTAGTCATTACATTCTGTTTTTATTTACATTTTACACAATGTCCCAACTTTTTTAGAATTGGGGTTGTATGTAAACTCCCAACAGTCCTGTACATTTTTATTTTCCTCATGCCATCTGTTAATCCCCATACCTTTGAGGACACCACACGAGTTTAATATACAGTACACTCAGCGGCCACTTTATTAGGTACACCTACTGGGTTCTTTTGTCTTCAGAACTGCTGTAATTCTTCATGGTGTAGATTCAACAAAGTGCTGGAAACATTCCTCAGAGATTTTGGTTCATCTTGACATGAGAGCATCACACAGTTGCTGCAGATTTGTCAGCTGGTGTTCTTCTGATCTGAAAATGGGAGCGAAAGCAGGACGAGTGTCCGTGTCGTGGCTCCTAACAGCTCCTATTTTGAATGAAGTCTTGAGACTGTATCTGTCTTCTCTGTACAGTAATAAAGTACCTGTATTTTCCTTGAAAACCCGGACTCATCTTCCTGTCTCTAATGCAACTCTGTGACCCAAGCTTGACAATAACTGTATAAACAAAACACAGTTGGCACTTAGGCATGTGCCCAGGCACGGTTTAAAACCTTATGCCTTCCACACCTTACACATGGCAAGGCTGATCACTAACTGGAGAACATTGCTCACTCAAAGCTGTTAGAAATGGCAAGAATATACCAATACAATTCTGTTTACGGGGGTTATAAGAACCTCCCATAGATTATGCATTGTTATCTAGTAAAATAT
>JANRMT010062810.1:15361574-15380314 GCA_026402145.1 Polypterus bichir lapradei
TTTTTTAATAGAAATACGGTATGAACACAGATTGAAAATGAGAAATTAGATGCAATCTTTTTTAGGTAGAAACACAGGTATAAATGCAGAATGAAAGCGAGACATTAGATGTATTTTTTTAATAGAAATACGGTATGAACACAGATTGAAAATGAGAAATTAGATGCAATCTTTTTTAGGTAGAAACACAGGTATAAATGCAGAATGAAAGCGAGACATTAGATGTATTTTTTTAATAGAAATGCAGGTATGAACACTGAATGAAAATGAGGCATTAAATGGAATTTTTTTAAAAAACAGAAATACATGTATGAATACGGAATGAAAATGAGTCACTAGATGAAGATGAAGGTGCGATTCCAAAATTCTTTTGCCACGTCATTTTTCTTCATTCCGAAATCAGCTTTTTCCAGGATTGTTCGTTTTTCTTTCAGCACAAATTGATAGCATTTCTCACTTTTGTTTTCATCTCAAAGAAAACTCTGAGAAGCAATATGAATCTCTATGAGAGTATGGTATCCGCACACAACACAACTATCCACGTGGGCACTTGGTGGAGTACTGACTCAGAAGTTGGCTCTGCCTATGTGATGTCACGTCGTCACACTCGGTGAGACTACCAGAGAGCGGAGATTTTGCAAGCAGACTCTTTCTCTCTCTCTCTTTCTTTGAGACAACCTGTTCCAGGGTTCTGGAGATTCGGCCCAGAAAGTGTAGGAGCGGCATTAAGTATTTTTTGCATCGCATTATTATCATTGGTGCCCATGTTTGGTTGAAAAAACGTTGTATTGTGATTTACATTTCATTAAAATGAGATTCGTTTAACATGACATTCTATGAACGTTTGTCCGAGCCTACAGAAAGTATTATTCTGAAAATTTTGTTACTTCGGCATTCACTATACAGTGGAACCTCGGGTCACGACTGTAATTCGTTCCAAAACTCTGGTTGCAAACCAATTTGATCGTGACCCGAAGTAATTTCCCCCATAGGACTGTATGTAAATACAATTAATCTGTTTTGGACCGTACGAACTGTATGTAAATATATATTTTTTTTAAAGATTTTTAAGCACAAAAATAGTTAATTATACCATAGAATGCACAGTGTAATAGTAAACTAAATGTAAAAACATTGAATAACACTAAGAAAAATCTTGAACAGAGAAAACTAACATTGCAAGAGTTCACGCTACAGCCTTACGAACCACTCGCTGTAAACACTTTTTTTTAATGAGTTTTAAGCACAGGGAAAAAAAATTAACATTTGAAAAATCTGTAATTTATACAAAAACTAACCATAAAAAACCAAGAAAAATAACATTGCAAGAATTCACGCTATAGCTTTACAAACCGCTCGATGTAAACAGTTTTTTTTGATGAGTTTTAAGCACAGGGAAAAAAAATTAACATTTGAAAAATCTTTAATTTATACAAAAACTAACCATAAACAACCAAGAAAACTAACCTTGCAATAAATCGAGTTCTGGCATGAAGGAAGTGAGCAGGGAGCTGGGTGGAGAGGAGATTACAGTTTTGAGGTAAACTCCCTCTGTACGATGCACGTCTGACCGAGAACAATGTACTGTACAGGGAGAGACTGAACACGTGAGTAAATCATCGGCGCGTACGAACCAGAAGGGAAACTGGCTTGTTCGTCACCCGAGTGTGTGGTCGTGAACAGATGCAAAAGTCTGGCAAGCTTTTTGGTCGTAACCCGATTTGTACGTGGTCCGAGACGTTTGTGACCCGAGGTTCCACTGTATTGGGATTTCACGTGTAATATGTGGAAAAAACTAAAATCTTTAATATGTGGTAGTCTGCCTAGCAGGACTCTCACAGATTATGAACAACTGAACTTAGCCTGTGTTATTGCATGCAGCAAGTGTCCATTTAAAATCAGGAGCCATTTCAGAAATATGTTACCATCTCTTCATAGTTTTTTATTCTATGGACCAAGTTACAAAACTAAATAAATAAAGGGTCTTTCTGGATCCTTCTTCTGGATTGGTCTTTTGGGAATCAAAAATTGTTCTCCTATGGCATTGCTCCTTTTATTTTTAATATAGTGTGTGAAATGATAGTATGTGAAATATCTAGTCAAGTCATTAAAGGGAGTGGCTGATGGCGAAGTGCAAATAAGTAGGTGTGGAACCTGAACATCGAGCCCAACAGGATTGTTACAGTTAGGGCGAGGCTGGGCACACGAGGAGTTGGCACCAGGCCATAGGCTGGCACTACGGAGAAACCTCTGAAATCAGTAGCAGAAATTGAGGCCTGTGGCAGGGACCTTCAAGTTCAGCAACCTTCAAGTTGTTCCCACCCAGTTTGTTGCTTTTTGTTTTTTATTTGAAGCCAGTGATTACTGTTGACGCAAATTATTAGTAAGCAACATTTTTGTACTTGTTTTTCATTAGCCTGCTCATTAAGATCCTGAATCTAAACAACTGCATTTGCTGTCTTTCATTTAACACTTTACATTTGCATATTTATTTGCTTTATTTGCAAAGAGACTTACAAAACAGGTCAGCATAATCGAGTAAAGATCAGTCCGGGGGACCGTTTTTCAAAAATCTTACATCTCCAAGTGAAGTGCCCAGAAGCAAATGCAAGCAAGTTACCCTTCCTTGAGTTTACATTGAAATTTGATGCCACTCAGAGGTGGCATCACCAGATGCTGCTCATCAACAGACCTGAGTGTGTCCATGTATAAACTGTAGGTGATGCCCCATTGAGTACTCTGTAGGTGAGCATCAAAGATCTGAATTTAATATGTGCTGCTACAGGGACCCATTGTGTGATCTGAAAAATGAGTGGCACGTGCCCACCTTGGCTGGTTGAATATCAGATGTGCCACTGCATTTTGAACTCTCTGCAGTAGCTTGGTGGCACGATGTGGGGTGAAATTTTGTATATAAGTTGTTAAATATTTTGTATTTCTTGATTTGTAAGTTATACAAAGCAAATGTAATATTAGTGTTTTATTCATGTGAACAACAATGCTTTGATGTTTAAAGACGACCAGCCTTTAGGACTCAGAGTAGTTTGGCAAGTCAGTCTCTGCAAGACAGGAAGTCCCCCCAGTTGGAAACAACAACAACAACATTTATTTATTTAGCACATTTTCATACAAAAAGTAGCTCAACGTGCTTTACATAATGAAGAATAGAAAAATAAAAGACACAGTAAGAAAATAAGTCAACATTAATTAACATCGAATTAGAGTAAGGTCCAATGGCCAGGGTGGACAGAAAAAACAAAAAAAAACTCCAGACGGCTGGAGAAAAAAATAAAATCTGCAGGGGTTCCACACCATTAGACTGCCAGTCCCCTCTGGGCAATCCACCTAACATAAATGAAGCAGTCCTCTTTGGATTTAGGGTTCTCACGGAAAGCTTCAGCTTAGCGAATGGTCTTGGGTGCGGGTGTGTGGGACGGAGCATCAGACCAGCTTTGGCAAGAGTGCCTGTGGTTTGCACTGAGAGCCTAAAAGCCATAAATAAAGCAGCTACCGTATACACTCACATATAAATCGGGTCTTGAAACCCAAAAAAATCAATCATAAAATTAGACCCCGACTTATACGCCCGTTCAAAAATGCGACACTTAATTTTTTTTTTTTTTTTACATCTTCTTGCCTCCTCCAATCTCCCACCAGTTTCTCTGACACATTGAACTTTGTTGCAGCAGCTTAGTTACCAATTTCTTTTGCTACTTCAACGACATTTAATTTAAAACCAGCTTCATATTTTCTTCTGATCGAACGCTCCATCGTAGATAAGGGATGCTCTTACGATGAAGGTGTATGAGGGGGTGAGATACAAAAAACACAAAACAGTGCAAACGTCGCTTCGGAATAGTTCAGGTATTACCGTGTGGTCACGTAGGCACAGTACATAGAAAAAAAGGCCATGTGCTCCGTGGTTACTCTCTCAGGTGGGCATTAGCATATCATAATCTCTTGAGTTTTCAACATTTGACTTATATGACTGACATTATAATATACCGGAAATTATAAAAAACAAAGTCCCGACTTATCCATGGGAGAACTTATCCGCGTGTATATACAGTACCAACTCCCACACGGAGGCCAAACTACATAGCTGGAAAGCATCAGCTCAACCAATGGTTTTGGGGGCAGGCGTGAAAGGCATTGCATGCCCCCATTGGTCTGAAGTGTGGCCATTTGGGATTAGTTTTGAATCAGAGGCCATTTTGATGATGCCCTAGTGGTGTAAGGGTTTGGGCAGAGAATGTATACATTTGCTTCCTTTACCCCCCCCCCCCCCACACACACACCATTATCATGAAAAGGACAACGCACTGAAGTGCACAGCTCAGCAGCCATTTTGAGACAGGCATGTGGCCTCTCCTGAACAAAGCTACAAATGATTAGCTAAAGACATTTAAAGCCACTACTAGTCTGTGTGCCGCCTGAAAGTATACATCAGCATTTATCGCGTTGTACAGTTGTAGCAAGAAGATTATTTGTGCCAATGTCATTTGTAGTGAGAAGTCAAACAAAATGACACCTTTAATTGGCTAACTTAAAAGATTACAATATGCAAACTTTCAAGGCAACTCAGGCCCCTTCTTCAGGCAAGATGTAATCAGGTGTCATTTTGCTTGACTTCTCATTGCATTCATAATGGCTAACACGGTACAACACCCTAGTGCTAATGTAATTTGTGAAATTTTATTTAAATAAATAAATGAAATAAATAGGGGCGGCACGGTGGTGCAGTGGTAGGACTTCTGCCTCACAGTTAGGAGACCCGGGTTCGCTTCTCGGGTCCTCCCTGTGTGGAGTTTGCATGTTCTCCCCGTGTCTGCGTGGGTTTCCTCCGGGTGCTCCGGTTTCCTCCCACAGTCCAAAGACATGCAGGTTAGGTGGATTGGTGATTCTAAATTGTGCTTGGGGTGTGTGTGCGCCCTGCGGTGGGTTGGCGCCCTGCCCGGGGTATGTTTCCTGCCTTGTGTTGGCTGGGATTGGCTCCAGCAGACCCCCGTGACCCTGTAGTTAGGATATAGCGGGCTGGATAATGGATGGATGGATTAAATAAATAAATAAATTATGAAACTTATTTCACAAATCCATGCAATTCAGCTGAGAGAGTGTGAGAGAGAGAGACTGCCAGGGAGATGGACAAATGACAGCTGTAAGTCAGGTTAGGGCTGAAGTGTTGTGTTAGGTGAAGGACACAAGCAGTTTGTTTTGGGACGTCCTGATGTGAGCTTCACCAATATGAATACAAAACAGAGTTTGTTAAGGTATTAATAACCAGCCAGTTCTGAAATGAATTCTATGTAAATGTAATTATGTGAGTGTTTATAATGACGAGGATCCAGCACGATGTCAGAAGTGTCACTATGCCACCTGACATGATGGATGGCACATCTAATTTGTCAGCATTCTACCACTTGGCTGTGATGTCCGTATGCTGCTCTCCGGCCTGAATATGCATGTATGCATTTGTCGGAGATGGCTGGGGTGGCGACCCGGCCGGGATGCCCAGGAGGACCAGAGGAGGGCTTACACCTTCCCCAGACCATGTGGGGGTGACCGCCCTGGTTCCTTTGGGGGCCACGGGTACAGAGCTTTGAAGCTCTACCCTGTAGGGGCCCGTGGTCACCGCCAGGGGGTGCCCCTGTGCCTTTGGAGCCATGGACCTAAGCACTTCCGCCACACCCGGAAGTGCTGGGGGGAAGAGGACTGGGGACACCCAGAGTGCTTCCAGGTACGCAGCTGGCACTTCCACCACACTGGGGAGTGCCAGTGGAAGGTTGCCGGAGCACACCTGGAGCACATCCGGGTGCTGATAAAAGGGGCCGCCTCCCTTCAGACAATGGCTAGAGTCGGGAGTGCAGAGGACGAGGTCTCTGGAGGAGGCAAGGAGGCGGCCGGAAGAGTGAAGGCATTGTGTTGTGTGGCCAGGACTTTGGGGGTTTGTAAGCACTTGAACTGTAAATAGTAGTATGTATAATAAACGTGTGTGGGGTGATTGCAACGTGTCTGCCTGTCTGTGTCCGGGTCATGTTCCACAGTATTATATTCTAGGAATGAATATTATTTTTTAAAGCAAGTTAAATACATATATCTCTTTTTGTACCATATTTCTCTCTCTTGTAATTATTTTCCACCATGGCTACCAAAGGTATAGTATTTGGTTCTAGTCTGCATCAAGAAACACATTCCAGGGGAGAAAGAGTGCTCTCTGCTGGACAGACTGGTTGCCAATATTTACTTGTACTTTGTTTTTTATTTGTTATTTAATGAATATTGTTAATAATACATTATTTAAACTTGTAACTCCTGCTTTACTCTTCTTCTTATATAATTACCTGAGGTTATAGAAGTAGAAGGGAAACTGGGGAGAAGTTATAAAGTACAATACCTTATAAACAGCAGTAATCCTATGGGATTTGAGGCATCCTGACAAGGCTACATAATAAAGAATACAAAAGGGTACTATAGAACTCTACCAAGACAAAACACACATGCCCGGCTCCTGCCAGCGGAGAGCTGGTCATAATAAGACCAAAGCCTGGGCCGGGAGTTGTGCTGCATTCTCTGTCAGATACGGTCTGATCTTGTGGGTGTTGTATAAAGTGAATCTGCAAGACCAAGAGACAATAGGTAAATGGTCATTGATGGACAGCTGGTTAACGATCACTACACCAAGAATGTGTACTAATATGGAGGGTGTTGGCATCAATAAACTGAACTGAACAGTGATGGGTGCCAAAATCTATGGACAAGCTGAGATAACAAGAAGGTCTGTCGCTGTCAGGTAAAACTGGACATGGTGCTCCTTCACCCGGGTTGCAACATCAGTGAGACAAACAGTGATTCCAGCTGATACTGTGTGATCCTCAACAGGGAACGACAGGTACATCTGCAGTGAGTGGCCCTATAAAGGAATGTTTGGCTTCTCTGGTGCTGTTTCCGCCTGCCACTCAGATGTTCAGTGGTGACATGTGCTCCCATCTGCTTTGTCCTGTTTTTCCTTCATGCACACCACCCAGCTCCACCTCAGCTGCCCACCCAGGGTCAACCCATATGCCACTCAGCTCTCTGTGAGCTGACCGAAGTCCAGGGTCCAATCCGAGGCTCACCAGAGCCAAACATCTGGACTGATGTGCTGGGAACAGCTGAGAGGCACATCCGAATGAAGTGCTCTTTAACTGCTGTGTCTGTGGCCCCCTTTTACTTACTGTTCATGGGCCTTCTCTAGGTATTTCTGCCCCCCTCAGTTAGGCCTCTTTTATAAAGTGTCCCACACAGATTCCGACCCTGAGCTTGTTACAGTATCAGCACTGTATCAGCACAAGGTAGTCAGTCAATTTTAACTTCACCAACTTTAAGCAAATTTAAATTAGTGTTAAAAAACTTTCAAAATCTTCTTCTTCTTCTTTCATCTCCTCCCGTTAAGGTTGCCACAGCGGATCATCTTCTTCCATATCATTCTGTCCTCTGCATCTTGTTCTGTTACACCAATCACCTGCAAGTCCATGTCCATTCTCACCACATCCATAAACCTTCACTTAGGCCTTCCTCTTCTCCTCTCACCTGGCAGCTCTATCCTTAGTATCCTTCTCCCAATATACCCAGCATCTCTCCTCTGCACATGTCCAAACCAACACAATCTCACCTCTCTGACTTTGTCTCCCAACCGTCCAACTTGAGCTGACCCTCTAATGTCCTCATTTCTTATCCTATCCATCCTCGTCACACCCAATGCAAATCTTAGCATCTTTAACTCTGCCACCTTCAGCTCTGTCTCCTGCTTTCTGGTCAGTGCCACCGTCTCCAGCCCATATAACATAGCTGGACTCACTACCGTCCTGTAGACCTTCCCTTTCACTCCTGCTGATACCCGTCTGTCACAAATCACTCCTGACACTCTTCTCTACCCACTCCACCCTGCGTGCACTCTCTTTTTCATCTCTCTACCACAATCCCCATTACTCTGTACTGTTGATCCCAAGTATTTAAACTCATCCACCTTCGTCAACTCTACTCCCTCATCCTCACCATTCCACTGACCTCCCTCTCATTTACGCACATGTATTCTGTCTTAGCGTTCCTACTGACCTTCATTCCTCTCCTCTCATATCTCCACCTCTCCAGGGTCTCCTCAATCTGCTCCCTACTATCGCTACAGATCACAATGTCATCAGCAAACATCACAGTCCACGGGGACTCCTGTCTAATCTCGGCTGTCAACCTGCCCATCACCACTGCAAATAAGATAGGGCTCAGAACCGATCCCTGATGTAATCCCACCTCCACCTTGAATGCATCCATCACTCCTACCGCAAACCTCACCACGGTCACACTTCCCTTGTACATATCCTGTACAACTCTTACATATATACAACAAAAGAAAGTTTGGGAAGCTGACCAAGTCACCCCATTTAGTTACCTTTGGCAAATACAAACCAAAGTCTCAAAATTGAACAAAAGTACATCGCCACGCTGGTTCAATCAATAGGATATCCTTTTGGTAACTTTTTATAACGTTTTTAATGGGTTAGTTATTTGGGCTCACTCTCAGACTTTTCTGGCCAGTCGGGCTTCTTATGTCGGTGGGTCCCAGAAGGGGTAGGGCTAAGTGCCATCATTGGGTGGATTTCTCGGAATTGTGGGGAGAGAAGGAAAAAAGAACATCAGTGATAGTGACCCCCCCCAAACCCCCCCACCCTGGCGGGTTATCACATACCTTGTCAAAGTTCTTGAGGAGGTGCTTTGAAGAGCATGTGTGACAATGTATAGTTCACAGTAATGAAAATAACACTAGGCCTACCAATAACAAATTTAAGCCCACCCATATATAAAATGCTAACGCTGCTATGTGGCCGTTCATTTGTTTTATTAAAATATTTGAAAAGACAAAAAAGTGAAGGACTGAGAATTACTAATCGGTTCCAGGCCTAGCAGCGTTTTGTCTACCATGGGTGCTACAGCACCATCCCACCAGTTTTTAAAAGCAAAAAATAAGGAGTACAAAAAATAAGGAGGAAACTGCACTCTCTAAAGTAGTAAATGATTTCTGGGTAAATTCAGACAGAGGCCATTTATCTGTTCTCATCCTCTTAGAGCTGAGTGCCGCATTTGACACCATTGATCATAATATTCTTAGAAATCACCTTAGTCAATGGGTGGGACTCTCTGGCAGTGTCTTAAATTGGTTTGAATCCTGCCTGGCAGGGAGAAAATTCTTTGTTAGTTGTGGTAATTACAACTCGAAGACATGATATCCAATATGGCGTTCCACAAGGCTCTATCCTGGCTCCGCTGCTCTTCTCAACTTACATGCTTCCGTTAGGTCAGATTATCTCAGGGCACAACGTGAGCTACCACAGCTATGCTGATGACACACAGCTGTATTTATCAATAGCACCTGATGACCCCGATTCTCTTGATTCACTAACACAATGTCTGACTTGTATCTCAGAATGGATGAATAGTAACTTTCTCAAGTTAAATAAAGAGAAAACTGAAATCTTAGTGATTGGCAAAAATGAATACAATGAGGCTATTAGAAATAAACTGGATACATTAGGATTAAAAGTCAAGACGGAGATAAAAAGCTTAGGGGTAACTGTTGACTGTAATCTGAATTTTAAATCACATATTAATCAGATCACTAGGACAGCATTTTTTCACTTAAGAAACATAAGTAAAGTTAGACCTCTTATATCACTGAAAGATGCTGAGAAATTAGTTCACACTTTTGTTATCAGTCGACTACACTCACCTAAAGGATTATTAGGAACACCATACTAATACGGTGTTTGACCCCCCTTTCGCCTTCAGAACTGCCTTAATTCTACGTGGCATTGATTCAACAAGGTGCTGAAAGCATTCTTTAGAAATGTTGGCCCATATTGATAGGATAGCATCTTGCAGTTGATGGAGATTTGTGGGATGCACATCCAGGGCACGAAGCTCCCGTTCCACCACATCCCAAAGATGCTCTATTGGGTTGAGATCTGGTGACTGTGGGGGCCATTTTAGTACAGTGAACTCATTGTCATGTTCAAGAAACCAATTTGAAATGATTCGAGCTTTGTGACATGGTGCATTATCCTGCTGGAAGTAGCCATCAGAGGATGGGTACATGGTGGGCATGAAGGGATGGACATGGTCAGAAACAATGCTCAGGTAGCCCATGGCATTTAAACGATGCCCAATTGGCACTAAGGGGCCTAAAGTGTGCCAAGAAAACATCCCCCACACCATTACACCACCACCACCAGCCTGCACAGTGGTAACAAGGCATGATGGATCCATGTTCTCATTCTGTTTACGCCAAATTCTGACTCTACCATTTGAATGTCTCAACAGAAATCGAGACTCATCAGACCAGGCAACATTTTTCCAGTCTTCAACTGTCCAATTTTGGTGAGCTCGTGCAAATTGTAGCCTCTTTTTCCTATTTGTAGTGGAGATGAGTGGTACCCGGTGGGGTCTTCTGCTGTTGTAGCCCATCCGCCTCAAGGTTGTGCGTGTTGTGGCTTCACAAATGCTTTGCTGCATACCTTGGTTGTAACGAGTGGTTATTTCAGTTAAAGTTGCTCTTCTATCAGCTTGAATCAGTCAGCCCATTCTCCTCTGACCTCTAGCATCAACAAGGCATTTTCGCCCACAGGACTGCCGCATACTGGATGTTTTTCCCTTTTAACACCATTCTTTGTAAACCCTAGAAATGGTTGTGCGTGAAAATCCCAGTAACTGAGCAGATTGTGAAATACTCAGACAGGCCCGTCTGGCACCAACAGCCATGCCACGTTCAAAATTGCTTAAATCACCTTTCTTTCCCATTCTGACATTCAGTTTGGAGTTCAGGAGATTGTCTTGACCAGGACCACACCCCTAAATGCATTGAAGCAACTGCCATGTGATTGGCTGATTAGATAATTGCATTAATGAGAAATTGAACAGGTGTTCCTAATAATCCTTTAGGTGAGTGTAGATTACTGTAACGGTCTCCTCTCAGGACTACTCAAAAAAGACATAAATCACTTGCAGCGAATGCAGAATGCAGCTGCTAGAATCCTAACTCGGAAAAGAAAATCCAAGCACATCTCTCCAGTTCTGATGTCACTACACTGGTTACCTGTGTCATTCAGGATTGACTTTAAAATTCTGCTTATGGTTTATAAAGCCTTAAATAATCTCGCCCCTTCTTATATATCGGAATGTCTGACACCTTATATTCCAAATCGTAACCTCAGATCCTCAAATGAGTGTCTGCTTAGAATTCTAAGAGCAAAACTTAAAAGAAGTGGTGAGGTGTGCGGCCTTCTCCTGTTATGCACCTAAAATCTGGAATAGCCTGCCAATAGGAATTTGTCAGGCTAATACGGTGGAGCACTTTAAAACACTGCTGAAAACACATTACTTTAACATGGCCTTCTCATAACCTCACTGTAGTTTAATCCTGATACTCTGTATGTTCAATTCATTATAATAACTATTCATGGGGGCTCTAAAATCTGTACTAACCCCTACTCTCTCTTCTGTTTCCTTTTCCGTTGTCCTTTTGGTGGTGGCTTGAGTGAATATTTATTTCAGGAACAGAAGATGAAACGGGAGAAAAATGTACAATGCGAAGGGGTCGAAACCAAAGAGACAAGCCAGAAATGTCAGAGAAGAATTAGAGCTGCAAGACAAAATGTAACTCCGAGAATGGAAAATACAGAGAAGTGCATGTTAAGTCTCTTTAGTTATTCTAAACTGGCACATAATATGACCAAGGGTCACGCTGTTGAAGTCATGTGATCATGGTCCTGGGGAATTATGGGAGGTTTCCACAGCAATGGCCGATGCATAAAACAAAAAGTGGTGCCACCAGTCAATATTCAAAATGGTGCTGTGAAGAGACACTAAATAATTACAACTTTGTCAAGAAACAAGACAGGATGAAATAAATATCTGAATCCTATTCCTTGACCTCAGAAACCCCATTAAGAAGTCTAGAAATTCATCAGGAAAGCGCAAAAATATTTTTCTGCCTCACTCCACGCTGTCCGTGCAATGCAGCCGCAGAGAGCTTAAACAACTCGGCACATCCACATAAAAAATGACAAGGGGTGAGCGAGCTTTCTTGAAGGCTTTTACTGGACGTACCTCATTGTAAACTGAAATATATACAAAAGAAACATGCAGGCATTTACAGGTGTACAATCAAAGACAATAAAGAATGATTTACAAAGCAATACATAGCAGACAGTGTACATTAAGCAATAAAGCTTTAAAAGACACTTAAAAGGCAAGTGATTTCCACGGTTGGATCAAGACAAAGAGAAGCTCGTAGACAGAGGTTCAGATTGCTGCGTACCACAACTAACCAGGCCCAGGGGTTTATATACCCTAAGGATACGTTTTGGACGTGACCGAAACAAGAGATAAAGGGGTGCCTACGTGAGAGACATGGGGTGTACTGTATTCAAATGATTATTATGGGACCTATGTGCTTTACTCAAGTTTCATAGACTTTTATAGTACCACTGTGAGTGTGGGGCGTGACTGACTGGTGTGTTAATAAATGACAAGATAAAGGGGGAGCACAGCTCAACAAATAACAGTCTCAACTAACAAGATGTGGGGCAGAACAAACATTAATTAAGAATACCAATCGCAGTAGCTATATAACCTAACATTTTGTTAGTCTTCTTAATGGCATCTTTTCTCCTTAATACACCTCAGAAGTACAAGGTGACTGTTGTTTTCAGAGTGTGTACCCTTGTGAGATGTGATTTTTCTACTTAAGATATGCCAATGTAATAGGATTCTCCTGATTTATTGTATTTTTCATAGTACCAGAGTAGGATTTCAGTGTTCAACCAACAATGAACAGCTAACGAGACCGCTTGATTACCATGGGGTGTTTCGTCACACATAACTTTAAGTACAATCAGGAAGATCATAGGCTACAAATTACATTACTGGTATGACTGACAACACCAACCCCACCTGGTGAAGAAACCACAACTTGCAGGCCACAGATTATTTGGAAGATATTCTAGGAAAAGAAAAATCAGCAATTTAAGAATGACCTGAAGTGGCAGAAGGAAAATGCTAACAAGCCATAAAATTCAGTTACGAGTTCTGCAATCTGTGTTTTGAGTGCCTCCAGAAGAAGGCATCCATAAATAGAAAGGGGAAGGCAGAATGAGCTGGAGATTTCAGAAATTAAGAGTTAAGGCTGTAACAAAATCAAGAGATAAGCAGGGGTGAGAATACTGAGAAAGCCAAATAGAAACGATCTGCAAAACCAAACTTAGTCACCAGAAGGCGGAGTCAAAGTAACAAAGACAAAATAGTTTTCATTTGCCCCCACTAATGATCTGGTAGGATGTCAGATATTGCATGCCACCCTCATAAGTATGGTTTGCGATTCCTCAATCAACCTTCATTAACACGGTGGGACACATCTGGGACACACTGGCACTGAACTGGAATATTTTAACAATGGCTGAGACTGATCAGTTCCTAACAAGGACTGGCTGCTCACAAAACTTCTAGCAAATGCCAAGAGTCAACTCCTACCAGGATCACAGACTACTGTCTGCTCCCAGTTTGCTGCCTCTGAAAGGATGCAACCTTAACAAGCACAGCCCAAAATATTACTAAACCTTTCAACATTTATGACCTGGGTTAGGATCCTACAAACCCGGAGTTAGTATCTCAATCCCTCCTACTATCGCACCACCGACCCTCCAGTGATCAGTAAACAACAACAAGGCAGTTTCAGTGAGATTCTACCCAGACTTTACTTCAGTCGAAACGTATGTTATTCACAGATAAACCAGAGCCTAAAATGGAGGAACAATTCAAATCAATGTCATCACTAAAACCGGAAGGAGTGGCCATATAAATTGAGCATCTTTTCTTCTTAGTCCAGCTAAGGTGATCTTTAACAGTGCACGCCATTGAACATCCTTTTTCCTCTTAATACTTGCTTCTGTTCATGAATGTTTTCATTCTGTACATGGCACTGTTACTTTTATCCCCGATGGTATGATGTTTCGTTGCATCTTCAAATCTGTCTCTCTCACATATCTCTTATGCCACCTCTCTCTCAAACCAAGCACTGTGTCATTAAGTACTCTCAAATCCTTTCCTTGGTAGCTGGTCACGTAAAAATTGACAACAAGTCCATCAGCTAAACTCAGACTACTGATCATTTCCAGTGGTCTTCTTACTGGTCAGTTAAGCTACTTTTAACTAAATATGATAACATGGTCACTACAAGATCTCAAGCATTTATTTCATAATTTCTTACACGCATATACACGCTGGTTGGTTTATCTAAGCCTAAATCCTATTCATTCTTATAGTAATGACGCAATACCAGTATTTGCTTTCACATTTGCATATTTCCCAGTTTATTTGTATGTATTCCATATCCTCTATGTCTTGAAAAACATCTTGTGAGTTATTGTCATGTGCCATCATATGTCCAAAGGGGCACCTGCCTCCAAACTCCTGTTTAAATATACTGGCTTTAGATACACATTATCAAAAATGTTAGCTTTCCCAGCTTATTCTCTTAAAAGCAGCAACTTATCTAAAAAAAAGTCTGAATTTGTATAAGCCAGGTAAGAAATGTAATGATTTACTTCATGAGGTAGAAGTACATAATAAATAAGAATACAGGTAGTTGTATCAGATATTTAAAATATTAAAATGAGTGGTTCAATGTAAATATTCTTGATTGTAATAGGAATTTGTCACTTTTCACCCTCTGATAGATCCCTAAAGGGCTAGTAAAGGCTCTAAAATCAAAAATAATATCATATTCATAATTGCTAACCTGTGATATTAGTCAAAAACAATGCTTATGCTTATACAGTGGAACCTCGGGTCACGAACGTCTCGGACCATGTACAAATCGGGTTACGACCAAAAAGTTCACCAAACTTTTGCATCTGTTCACGATCACACACTCGGGTGACAAACAAGCCAGTTTGCCTTCCGGTTCATACATGCCGATGATTTCTGCACATTTTCAGTCTCTCCCTGTACTGTACATTGTTCTTGGTGCATCACGCAGAGGGACTCTCCCTCAAAACAGTAACCTCCTCTCAACCCAGCTTCCTCCTGTGGTATAGCGGGTCCACAGCTCCCGTCAAAAAGGCCAGTTTTAATAAATAATCGCTGCACTTGCGGCTTAGCGAGGGTGCATGGTGGTATGTGGCCAAAGCGGTTCCTGAGGAGTTTGTGATGTGGGCATTTCTCACCTAAGTGCACATCTGTAATTGTTCCCAGGAGCTGCTGATTGCCACGACTACCACGCCTCTTCATAAATAGAAGCGCGAGTCGGCTAAAGGGAAAAAGAAGAGAACAGGAAAGAACGGGAGGTTGTAGGAGAAGGCAGGGAGCAGGAGGAGAAAGCCGGTGCAGGAGAGAGAGAGCGAGCGAGTGCACGAGAGAGAGAGCGTGAGCGTGAGCGTGAGCGCGAGAGCATGAGCGTGAGCGTGAGCGCGAGAGCAAAAGAGAGAGAGAGAGGAGAGAGAGAAAGAGTGAGATCGAGCACAGGCTCGTGTGCAGCTGAGAGCGAGCGAGCTGCTGAGCAGGGAGCCTGAAAGTTTGCCTCAGTGTTATTCAATGTTTTTACATTAGTTTACTATTACACTGTGCATTCTATGGTATAATTAACTATTTTTGTGCTTAAAAATCTTTAAAGAAAATATATTTACATACAGTTCGTACAGTCTGGAATGGATTAATTGTATTTACATACAATCCTATGGCGGAAATAACTTCGGGTCATGACCAAATCAGGTTACGACCAGAGTTTTGGAACGAATTATGGTCGTGACCCAAGGTTCCATTGTATTTGGAATGTTTAAGTTTTAATATTTCTGGAGCTGCTTGTAGGGGGTAGGACCACCAGTAAATAATCTAATATCAAAACTACTATCATATACATTTCAGCTTCGAAATAGCATAAAACAGCACTCCACACGCCTGCAGTATATTACCAATCCTTATATTTTCAAAGTTTTGAGAAAAGGAGTAATTTTGACCCCTTGTATCCCACTAGAGGTGAGCCCATGGTGTTGGTTGATGTAGCCTGCATAACTTCCAGTCCTTCTGTTCATTTTTGGTGAAGATGCCTATTAGTTTACTCTTTATTATTAGGGTGTCATCTCCTACACAAAATATTGTCCATAAATGGTCTAAGAATGAAGGTTTTTGTGGGTCTAGAAGGTCAAAAGAAGAGGGGAACCCCCAAAAGCTTGATATTTTGCATAGCTAGACATCAATGTATATGATATCATATGTGGAGGTTTTCTTGTACCATAGAGTCAGGAGGTGCTGGACAAACGAAAAGGTCATTTCGTAATTCTTAAGAATATAATTTAATTTGCACCTTGTGGCAGAGCAGTGCCTTTTGATAGTGTAAAGAGTAATGAGACAGGAGAGACAGAGAGACACAGTGTGTTGACATTGTGGCCACCAGAGGGCACACCTATTCCCCAAACCCCTCAGACACCCCTTCTCACAACAGTTCCAGGTTAACAGCACCGTCATTTTCCCACAAATATCTTCCAAGGGCTTTCCTTCAATTTCAGGTCTGTATAAAACAACATAAACTCTTTCCTTCATGTTTATCATCATTTATTTTTGTTTTCAAACAATTTTTGAAACTTGCTTAGCATGGTGGGTAATTACAATGTTGATTTTTTAAAAATATTTTATGATGAATGTAGCTATTTTATTAAATGATTGAATGAATTAATTTAGGTGCGCCCCACAATTTTATTTAGTAACATATAACCATGAAAATTGTGGTTAAAGAAAAATGTATTTTTTGCTCTTTAGTGCATTTATAATTAAAGCAAATAAAATCTTTTACTTAATTTTCATTTTATATATTTTATTTTTTACTTTTTAAGTATTTTGCACATGATTTTTCTTTAATCATTTTTCATGAACAGCAAGCTTCTTTAAAAGTATTACATAATATATCTTCTTTGCAGAATTATTTGTCTCTATTTTTCTGTTCAGGCTCTAATGGGATTATCGCTCGGTTGCTGCGAAAAAAAAAATATCGACGACGGAACAGCAAGCTTACGTCAATACTTCCTCGCCGGGATCATCAGGGCTACTCCTTCGCAAGAGTAAATAAGTAAAGTCGCATATTTACTGACTCCACTCAAGAGGCAAGTGGGAGCAATCTGACGCGTCTCTCACTTACATGCTCCTATACCGCATTATAGATAGATAGATAGATAGATAGATAGATACTTTATTAATCCCAAGGGGAAATTCACATAATCCAGCAGCAGTATACTGATACAAAGAAACAATATTAAATTAAATAGTAATAAAAATGAAAAAAAAAAAAAAAAAAATGTTAGCATTTACTCCCCCGGGTGGAATTGAAGAGTCGCATAGTGTGGGTGAGGAACGATCTCCTCAGTCTGTCAGTGGAGCAGGATGGTGACAAAAGTCTGTCACTGAAGCTACTCCTCTGCCTGGAGATGACACTGTTCAGTGGATGCAGTGGATTATTCATGATTGATTGATTATATTATATTCAGTCTTCATCATTGTGTGTGCGTTAATCGGAATCACATAACCATTGATTACGGTGAAATTTGTTACATAATTGCATTGGTTTTGACGGGTTATTGTATTGTCATTGATACTGAACACTGTCACACATGTGCGAATAGGAGGGAGCTGTGTGGACCAAGTGAAGGTAATTCCACGCCAAGCCAGGGGGTGGCGGTGTGCACTAAACCTCCTTCTGTTGTCTGTGCAGACCAAAAATGGGAAAACCTGCCTGAATCAACCCAGAACGGCACCTGAAACCCATCACTTCTGTTTGGACATTTAAAACCGCCATTTTCTTCCACCATACTCAGTTCTTGTTTGGACTGCATCAGAGACACTTCGGTCTCAATTTCAAAACCCATTGTAGCCAGGGATAATATACTGTACGGCTGGCTGCCCCAAACCTTTTTAACTTTGTTGAGTCTGATCCTTTCACAACACGTACCCAAAATGTGAAGAAATTCGCTTCGCCAAAAGTGGGCTTATAATCAGTTGCAAGATTTGACCCAGACAAACAAACAGACAGAGGACTCAAGTTAAATAAAATCATTTAATAATTATAATAAAAACAATTTAAAATGATTGCAGTATTTTATATTACAACCTTACAGTGTGCATATAAATAGCCATTTTAACACTGGTATATAAAATACACCGCGTGAGTACTTATGAGATGAGAAACGGTGCGAGTCGTTAAGGGTTAAGGAGCATCTCTTAATTGTGTTCAATGGTTTCATCATCAGAGCTGGAAAACGTCATTCGTGTATTTGTTTCCTCGAACTTACATTACTGTAATGAGCTGTTAACTGGCTTGGACAAATCATCTCTTTTGCGCCTTCAAGTACGTTTCCGGAATGAATTATGCTCGCAAACCAAGGTTCCACTTGTATTCTTCCTTTCCCTGTCTGCTGTCTATGAGGAGTTTGTGCCGCTGTGCCGCCACAGTTTGTGTGTGGTCATGTGACTGCATGGCTACGTCTGATTTGTGAAACGGAGCCATGTGATTATTGTTGCTACATCTGATTTGTGAAACAAAGTCATGTGATTATTATTGCTGTGTCTGATTGGTGAAACTGAGCCATGTGATTATCATTGCTGTGTCTGATTGGTGAAACGGAGCCATGTGATTATTGTTGCTATGTCTGATTGGTGAATTGGAGTCT
>JANRMT010062810.1:15402397-15440736 GCA_026402145.1 Polypterus bichir lapradei
ATCTATCTATCTATCTATCTATCTATCTATCTATCTATCTATCTATCTATCTATCTATCTATCTATCTATCTATCTATCTGTGTTACCTGATTTTATTCATTGTGTATGAAATACTGCAAATAAAATAATCCTGTGGCTTCAAGTCGGTGAAAACTTCAAAATGGGAGCAGCTACAGAACCATCAGGGTGACTCAGTAGTAGTGCTGTTGCCACATAGCCTGGTCTAGTCATGTATGTCCTCTGCATGTCCATGTAGGTTTTCTTTTCTCCAGATTTCCTTCCACACATTCCATAGACCTGCAACAGGCCATTCAGCCCAGCAAAGCTCGCCAGTCCTATCCACTTAATTCTTCCAAAATAACATCATGTTGAGTTTTGAAGTTCTACTACCATCACACTACTTGGTCACTTATTCCATGTGTCTGTGAGAAGAAAAACTTTGTAACTTGTTTGAAATTTACCCTTAATGAGTTTCCAGCTGTGTCCCCGTGTTATTGATGAATACATTTTAATGTCACAGTCACAATCTAATGCACTAACTACCTTCATAACATTAAATATTCCAATCAGGAAAGGTTCAGTTCCTTCAGTCTCTCCTCATAACTCATATCCTGTAGCCCTGGACTCAGCCTAGTTGCTCTTCTCTGGACCTTTTCTAGTGTTGCTATGAACCCTGGAGACCAAAACTGCACTGCACTGGCCTCACCAGTGTGTTATAAAGCTTGAGCAGAACCTTCTGTGACTTGTACTTCACAGATCCAGGCGCTATATAACCTGACATTCTGTTAGCCATCTTAATGGTTTCTGCACACTGTCTGGCAGTTGATAGTGTCGTGTCGAGTCCACTATGACTCCTAAGTCCTTCTCATAAGGTGTACTCTCGATTTTCAGACCGCCCATTGTGTATTCAAACCTAACATTTTTACTTCCTATGTGTAATTCTTTACATTTACTGACATTAAATTTCATCTGCCACAAATCTGCCTAAGCCTGTCTGCTGTCCAAGTCCTTCTGTGATGATTCAACGGATTCTCAATTATCTGCCAATCCACCTATCTTGGTATCATCTGCAAACTTAATCAGCTTGTTATTTCTATTCCTATCTAAATGATCCATCCATCCATTGCCCAACCCGCTATATACTAACTACAGGGTCACTGGGGGTCTGCTGGAGCAAATCCCAGCCAACACATGGCGCAAGGCAGGAAACAAACCCCGAGCAGGGCACACACACAACTTAACACCAAGCACACACTAAGGACAATTTAGAATCACCAAAGAACCTAAACATGTATATATATATATATTAAAAATAGCAGCAGTCCCAGCACTGCCCCCTGCTGGTCACCACTCTTAACATCAGCCAATTCTGATGAGGTTCCTCACACCATCACCTTCTTCTTCCTGTTTCTGAGCCAATTCTGCCCCCATCTACACACCACACACCCCGAACTTCCACTTCTTTTAGTTTGATGCCCACCCTCTCATGTGGCACCTTATCAAATGCATTCTGAACGTCCAGATCAATAATATCATCTGCTCCACTTTGATCGTATCCTTTTGTTGCTTCCTCATAGAATTCCAGTATGTTAGCAAAACACGGACTTCCTCTTCTGACCTCATGCTGACTGTTCAGTAAACTCCTGTCCTTGTCAGGTGTTGCTCAATCGTATCCTTAATAATTCCTCCCATTCATTTTCCTGTGATACCCCTTAAGCTTACTGGCCTATAGCTGCTTGGATCTGCCCGGTCACCTATTTTATATGTAACAGAATATTTGTAACTAAGTCGGGTAGGTGAGAGTTCGAGTTGGAGGACTCAGCATTATTTTTTTGACAAATTAGGTGAATACGATGAGTGAACTTGCTGGGCTGAATGGCCTCTTCTTGTCAAAATGGTTCTAATGTTAAAACAGTGTAATATTTCACACATGTGGACAGAATACTGGAGAGAAATCCAGAGAGAGGCACACGTCCGTGGAAAGCATGCCGACTTCACTCTGGCAGCAACCAGGCTGGAATTTGAACCCAGGAGCAGTGAGGCTATAGTCCTAGCCATGGCCATCTTAATGCATGGGCACACTGGGCAGTTGCCTGGGGGCTCCACGAGCATAGGGATGTTGTGACTTGCTGAGTGGTCGCGTAGGTAGGGGTCACAGTGCACTGCTTTGCCCAGGGGTCTATAATGCTGCTATCCGTGTGCCGCCTCATATGTCTGCTGCTTAGGTGAGCTCAACTGGTCAGACGTTCAATACAGGCAGATCTCAGCTCTTTTCATTCACGTTTGACAATTAGTAAACCCGTTCTACAGGTTCACTGTGAGTCAGCAGAGCTGTTTTTGACTAAAAGAAGGAAAGAAAGAAAAGCTCACTCGCTATAATTCTCCATTCTTGTCAAGGTACAGACAAAAAGGCATCAGAAAAGAGCAAAGTTGGAGTGAAATTTCTAAAAACAGCCGGAATGAATGCCTCTTTGTTTGACAGACAAGTTTCATGTTACACGGATTTCTGGAGTTTGCAGGAATCTACTGATAACAGCATAAGGCACACTGGGCGGCTCGTCAGTACGTCACTCCCATGACCGCCACCTGCAGTCACCCTGATCATGTGTCATCAGTGGGTGGGGGGAAAACTGGATATCCTGGCGGGGCCATCTCACCACCCCTCTTGTAATCCATGGCATTTCTGGACTCACTCTGCGCAGTAGAGGGTGATGGGGACCTGACAGGAGGAGCTGCCAGTCCATTGTACGGCAACCATTTATCTTCTTCATGTTCCTCTTTCGGCTGCTCCTGTTAGGGGTCGCCACAGCGGATCATCTTCTTTCATACCTTTCTGTCCTCTGTATCTTGTTCTCTTACACCCATCACCTGCTTGTCCTCTCTCACCACATCCATATGATAACAAATATTCCGCCATTCCTTAAAACCACTTTTTGCATGAGAGTGAGCAGGAGGGAATGTCAGCGGATTCAACCATGAGATAAAGAGCACGGCCCAGATGGGATGCCAGTATACTGCTGGACAATAGTTCTTAATGAAATACAGTGGAACCTCGGTTTGCGAGCATAATTCGTTCCGGAAACGTGCTTGCAATCCAAAGCACTCTTATATCAAAGCGAATTTCTCCATAAGAAATAATGGAAACTCAGATGATTTGTTCCACAACCCAAAACTATTCATATAAAAATGATTAATACAAAATAAAAAGTAAAATACATAATACAAATTAACCTGCACTTTACCTTTAAAAAGAATCATGGCTGGTGTGAGTTTCTAAACTCATGTGGGATTCCACCCAACGGGACAACACGCGGAAGAGCGTCCCAAAGCAATCACAGTCTCCCAGCACTGTAGCAGTTCACCGTATAAGCGCATCCAAAAAGATTACAGACATGCTATAAGCGCCTGCCGTCAATGGGTCATACAAGGAACATTATAAAGATCCCGGTACAATAAATAACAGCGCTGTTGCTGTTTCAAGCTGAATAAAGCTGGTGTTAAAGTACTGAGACTCAGCTTTGTGTTTTGGGGAGCAAGATGGGGACTCGCACTTCACAGCGCACACACGCACAGTCACAATGCTGTAGTAAACAGATGTTGACTATATGAGTGAGGCACACAGACTCAGACGGAGAAAAGGAGACGATTGCCAGAGAGAGAGAGAGACGAGCTGGGCGAGCGAGCGAGATAAGAAGAGAGAGAGAGAGAGACGCGCTGGGCGAGCGAGCAAGCGAGATAAGGAAAGAGAGAGACGCGCTGGGCGAGCAAGCGAGATAAGGAGAGAGAGAGAAGAACCATCAGCTCAGTTGTGATCACATGACGCTCAGCAGACAAAGTGTATCCATTCTACTCGTATTGCAAGACATCGCTCGTTTATAAAGTCAAAATTTATTAACAATTTTTGCTCGTCTTGCAAAACACTCGTAAACCAAGTTACTCGTAAACCGAGGTTCCACTGTACTTATTCTGCATCCGCCTGATCATCTTCTAAAACCACTCATTGTGTGAGAGGATTACAGGAAGAGAAAGGCGATGAAGAGAGAATCAGGTGCAATGCAGGAACAAAACTGCAGATGGGACAGCATTCCATCAAGAGGAGTTCTTTATAGGTAGATAGATAGACAGAACTTTATTTGTCCCTGGGGGAAATTTAGTTATAAATATAAATAAATTAAACACACTATGGTCTGAACACACACCAGAATGACTATAAATTAATAAAATCTCTCTATTATAAAAAAAAAAATCTTGCGAGAGTAAATCAAAAAGTAAAAGCAGTTTGTGGTAAATGCAATGGATAGAAGCTAAAACGTTCACAATGGCTTATGGGTAATGTGACAATGCGGGTCCGCTTCACGCTCCCATCATCCTTACGGGAGCCTTGAACCCAACACCATCGGTAATGTCACCGAGATGAGCTGACAAATGAGGACAATTCTCAAATGAAGCCAGGGGATATTCCCAAAAAGTGGCAATGTGCTTTTATTTCAAAACAAAAAACAGTGTCCAAACAAAAAGTGCAGTGCATCATAGTTTCTATAAGTAATCCGTAAAAACAAGTGTTCAGTGGGGATAAAAACCATTATCAATAAATAAATCCATTAAAATCCGAGGTTAAAATCAGAAGTTAAAATGCAGTCTGTCTTATTACGATCTCAGGACACCTCTGTCTCTGATTTTCCCGGTTCACCCATTGCTCCTGCAGCCGACGGAGACCCAACAGCAACGAGCTCCTTTCGGCCAACCTCTGTCTTGGCTTCCTTACGGACATCACTGCTAGACCGTCCGAGGTCGGCTCTCCTCCCTTCATCTTTCGCGCTCACGTAGTCGCTCCTCGGACCCCTCAGGAGGACACCTGCCTTGCTCATACCACTCCAACAGAACTTTCAGTGGGGCGAACTAGCCCCTAGAGCGCAACAGCTTAATGCTCCTTTGCAGGGCCCCAGCTCGTGCTGTCTCCTTCTTACAGGTTGCCAGATCATACCTCCTGAGATGGCTCTTTCACTTCCTTTAACTTCCTTTTTCTTCACCTCGATCACTCTATCTCTCCATCCCCCTTTTCTGCCGTCGGCCCGTATATATACATACCCCCGCGCCTCCGTGGGCACAGCGCCTTTATTACATGCCGCAGGAACCCAATAAAGCAATCGAAAACGATCGCACCCACACGTGCAGGTGCAACTCGCTCCAACTACCTCATTAACTCCCCGCGATCGTGCAATCGCGCCCATGGAGAACGACACGACTATACGGATTTAAAACCTGGCCATTTTTTTTAAGCCGCGGACCCGCTATACTACAGGCAATTCAAACACACACAGCACAGGCTCTGTTGTTAGTCTAGTTGAAATCAAGGTCAAATGAACATGGAAGCTCCACTGCAGGAGTGATGCAGCATAGTGAGATTCCTTTGGGTAAATGGATTAAAACCAGCTGGAATTCACTGAAGAATGTTGGCTAACTATGGAAGTGAAAACAGCAGGACTTAATGAAAAGTTTGTGAAGCTGGAATGAACAAGTGTAACCGACGAAGCTCAATCTGGTCAACCATCAACCTCGCACACACAGCCCTACATCAACATGGGGAATACCTTCATCAGAGAAGATTGACATATTACATTGTCCTCTGTTACTGCACGTGTGGACCTGCACATGCCGTAGTGCATGATGACTTGGAGGTACCATGAAAGATGGGTAACCAAACATCTTACTGATCTGCCCAAGCTAACAGTGCATGAAGGTTGTGACCCAGTTCCTAAAATGCAATGAAGAAGATCTGAGTGATTGCCACTGGACATGGGTCATGGGCAGTGCTGTCTTAAGAGAATCATAGGCCCCTGGGCAAAGTAGTGCACCGGGGCCCCTGTTTTCATAGCAAAACAGAAACATACATAGGCATCAGAAACATTATGGGCCCCTATGCTGCTGGAGCCCCTGGACAAGTGTCCATAGTGTCCATACGTTAAGACGGTCCTGGTCATGTATCCATCACCGTGAGCTGGGAAGCAAGAGACAACAACAACATTTATTTCTACAGCACGTTTTCATACCAATGATGGAGCTCAAAGTGCTTTACAAGATGAAGAAAGAAAAAATTATAAAAATAAAATTAGGCAATACTAAGTAACAAAGAATAAAGTGAGGTTAGATGGCCAGGAGGACAGAAAAAACAAAGAAAAAAAAAACTCCAGAGGGCTGAATAAAAAAAAAAAATCTGCAGGGGTTCCGAGGTCACGAGACCACCCAGCCACTATTGGGCATGCTACCTGATATAAAGGACCTCAATCAGTCCTCATGGTTTTCAGGCTTCACATGGAAGAACTTGATGATGACGATCATGTGGACCTGTGGCCCTCAATCCATCAATGTAGGGACTGCATGGTCCTTGATCAGGTGGTGGTGGTGGGCGCAGAACATTAGAAAATATTTGACGAGAACAGGCCATTCATCCCAGCAAAGCTCACCAGTCCTATCCACTGTAAAGAAAGCACAAAAGAGAAGATAAAGGTTTGGGGTTTCCGTCCCTGTATACTGTTGAAAAACTCTTTTAGACCGGATCAGTTCGTACATTGAACATCGACAAAAAACAAATGACAGGCAGACAATTTATGGGTGTGGAAACGGAAATGGATGGAATGCTGGGAAGGAGCCGCAGTGGTAGATGGATGGTAGTGACGTCATCAGCTGGGGACCAGAGGGAAGGAGGGAACCTGGAAGTGTCTTGAATTTTATCGAGCCTGGGTGAATTCACGGTGGTGTTGCTTCGTTTTTCCTGAGGGAACAAAGATTGAAAGGTTAGTACCCTTTCGTTGTCCCTTGACACGAGACTTTGCGGTGCTCGTCGGGTCCTTAAGCTGCTCCCAACACGCTCGTGCGTGACACCACTTAATTCTTCCAAAATAACATCATGTAGAGTTTTGAAGTCCTACATAAAGTCCTACTGCCCACCACAATACTTGGTCACCTAATCCATGCATTTGTGAGAAGAAAAACTTTGTAACATGTTTGAAATTTCCCCCTAACGAGTTTCCAACTGTGTTCCTGTGTTCTTGATGAATGCGTTTTAATGTCACCGTCTCAATTTTTTTTGCCTTTTTTTTGTTCTTTATTTTGCCAAATACAATTTCTTGTATTAGGAATTTGTTAGTTTTCGCATACCTCTTGTGGTCAGGGCGCAGGGTCAGCCATTGTACAGCGCTCCTGGAGGTTGAAGGTTAAGGGCCTTGTTCAAGGGCCCAGCAGAGTAGGACCTCTTTTGGCAGTGACTGGGATTCGAACCGGCAACCTTCTGGATACCAGCCTCAGCTTTAGAGCCACCACTCCACCCAAATTTGACACACTAACTCACTTCATATTGTTAAATATTTCAATCAGAAAAGGTTCAACTCTTTCAGTCTCTCCGCACAACTCATCCCCTGTATCCTAGTCGGTCTTCTCTGGACTTTTTCTAGCACTGATATGTCCTTTTTGAACCCTGGAGACCAAAACTGATGCAGAGGCACAACTGCAAAACACACAGGACTTTTTCTTTTCTTTTCCATTGTGGGAGACGTCTTCCCCGTCTCCCACAAGCCAAACACAATCCACATGGACAGCACACAATACATGAATCTCTTCTTCTTCGTCTTTCTCTTTCTTTTCTCCTCCACTCCTCCCGGCAAGTTTTGTCTCCCTTCTCTCGACTCTGCCTCCCGGAATGGTGTCTGCTGGCCCCTTTTATAAGGCACCCGGCAGAAGAGCTGCCGAGAAGGGCTCAGCAGGAGCTGCAGCACCCCCTGGCAGCACCCACGGATACCAACAGGGCTGTATCAAACACCAACTTCTATGGAGCCCTGCGGGAGTCTGAGGCACTGCTGCAACCCAGGGGGGCTGCCACCTAGCACTTTGGGGGAGATAATACTCTGGTCATGCTTACTCTCCCTGGTCCTTCCAGCATGAAGGCATCCTGACCAGGCATATACAGAATATCAAGGTTATACTAAAATGAAGCTTTTAGGTGTATAACAGCAGAAGGCCGCCTCACCACAAAATCTGCAGTAGAAATGCCCATCTTCTCCATTAAAGAATGTGGTAGCCGGCCCGGACACAGACAGGCGGACACGTTGACGTCACCCAACACACGTTTATTTACAGTCATATTTAGAGTCAATAAAGTGCGCAAACCCAAAAGTCCCCAAAGTCCTGGCCACAACACAAATGCCTCACTTCTTCAGGCTGCCTCCACTCCTCTCCACCAAGCTCTCTTCTCTCCCGACTCTAGCCTTGAATAAATTGAGGCGGCCCCTTTTATAGTCACCTGGATGTGCTCCAGGTGCTTCCCGGCAATCTTCCACCGGCACTCCCCAGTGTGGCAGAAGTGCCGGCTGCGTACCCGGAAGCACTCCGGGTGTCCCTGCTCTTCTTCCCTCCCAGCACTTCCGGGTGTGGTGGAAGTGCCGAGGTCCAGGCCTCCCAAGGAATCTGGGCGCCCCCTGGCGGTGACCATGGTCCCCTACAGGATTGAGCTTCAAAGCCCTGTACCCGTGGCCACCAAAGGCACCAGGGTGGTCGCTCCCATACGGCCTGAGGGAGGCGTAAGCCCTCCTCCGGTCCTCCAAGGCGTCCCGGCTGGTTTGCCCCCCCCCCCAGCCATCTGCGACAAGAAGAAATTCAAGTGATAGGCCTTCACCAAAAAAATCATGATGACTTTCTGTTGGGACATGAAAGGTCCTATTCTGACGCATTTTTCAGGAACATGGATAATCAGCGACCAGTGCGGCATACTGTGCTATGCTTAGAGAGAAATTGAAACCTGCTATTCACAGCAAAGAAGAGGAATACTGTCAAAAAGCGTCTGGCTGCTCCACGACAACGCAGGTCCCTGTGCAGGGACACCAACGGTGGAGGCAAAGCAACAGCTGTGGTTTGAACCAGGGCGGCGGAGTCAAGGAGTCACAGTCGGAGACAATTTTGGGTACCTGGAGTCGGGGTCGGAGTCAGTAAAAATGTATCAAGATTAAATTGTAATTGAAAAAAATACAAGTTCAAACATCCCATTTCACAAACAATAGTCCTAATGAAGTACTTCTCTGATGTAAGAATAAAGCCGAGTGCAGAGTCGTGTTACAACTAGTGTGAAGTCAGCTGAGCTATTATACAACCTGACATTCACGTATTGTAATCTGGATTATGGTACATTAAAAAAAGGGTTTTTATTTCAGATCTAATGTGTTTAACAAGTTCATTTGAGTATAATAAACAAGTGTAATGATGTAGGTGGAGGTGTGTGCTATGGCCTGATGGGTGTTCAGGGGTTCTTGTTGTTTGATTAAACTGGCCAATACGGTAGAGAGAGTCAGCTTCCCAGCCAGTAGTTCTGTGGTTAAATGATGTGTATGTTGCCTTCCTTTAATCAACATGGAAAATACATTAGAATATTAAATACAGAGGAGTCAGAGTCGGGAAGTCAGAAGTACCAGAAACTAAGGAGTCGGAGTCAAAGGATTTATCTAGCGACTCCACAGTACCTGGGTGGAATGGTCTACTGGGGTACAAGTAAGTACCCTCTACACTTCCGAAGCTGGCACCTTGACTCAGTGAAATTTGTGAGCGCTCCTCCAATAGTTGCAAGATGCTTGTTGGGTTTCTGGAATGTGCTGCCCATTTCAAAGCCCCCAACACAACATTTCAAAGGTATTCCAATCAGGGCTTTGACCAGGCTAGTCCATAACCCTCCATTTCTTCTTTTATCAGCCATTTCCTGTGTGCTTTCGATCATTATCACAATAAAATGTCCATTTCTGGTTCAACTTCAAACTTTCAGACAGGTGACCTCACATTCTCCTCAAGCACACTTTGATAGGATGCACAATTCGTAGTGGGTTTAAGACCCTGAAGCAGAAAACCAACCCTCAACCAGAAAATGTCCACCACCACGTTTCACAGTTGATATGAGGTTCTTCTCTTGCAATGCTCTCTTTGGTTGGCACAAATCATGTCTACATGTTACTGTAGCCAAACAGCTAAATCTTTGATTCATCTGTCCATAACATGTTGACTTTGCCTGGATGTTTAATGGCAAACTCTTGTCTTGTTTCAATGTTCTTCCTCAGCAGCAGAGGCGTTTTCTTGGCACACCTTGCATACGGGTCAAATTTCTGATTGGACACTTGTGCACTTTGATACAATAATAATAAATCTATATATATTAAAGTCATTGTGTGTGTGTATGTATGTATGTATGTTCCAGCATCACTTCCGAACGGCTGGAGCGATTTTCATGAAACTTGGTTCACATGTACCGACTCCGACTCCTAATAAATTTAAATTGTAATGAAAAAAAAAATACAGCAAGTTCAAATGTCCCGTTTCACAAACAATAGTCCTAATGAAGTACTTCTCTGATATAAGAATAAAGCCCAGTGCAGAGTCGTGTTACTGCTAGCGTGACGTTCAACTGAGCTATTATACAACCTGACATTCGCATATTGTAATCTGGATTATGGTACATTACAAAAGGGTTTTCATTTTATTTCAGATCTAATGTGTTTAACAAGTTCATCTGAGTGTAAACAAGTGTAATGATGTAGGTGGAGGTGTGTGCTATGGCCTGATGGGTGTTCAGGGGTTCTTGTCGTTTGATTAAATTGGCCAATACGGTAGAGAGAGTCATCTTCCCTGCCAGTAGGTCTTTGGTTAAATGATGTGTATCTTGCCTTCCTTTAATCAACATGGGAAATACATTAGATTATTAAATAAAGAGGAGTTGCAGTCAGGGAGTCGGAGTCAGAAGTACCGGAAAGTAAGGAGTCGGAGTCGAACGATTTATTTACCGACTCCACAGCCCTGGTTTGAACATCTTCTACATCCCCCTTAGAACCCTGATCGAACATCATGCGACTGTCACATCTTCGATCTGCTGAAAGAAGCTCAACGCGGTCGTAGGTTCACTTCAAGTGATGAGGTTAAGGAAGCAGAAGAGACCTGGATTAGGTGAGCATCCGAAAAGCTTCTTCTAACAAGAACTGTGGAACGATACAAGAAGTGAACTGACCTGCTGGACGATCATGTGGAGAAGCGAGAGATCAGTTAAGTTCATCTGCTCACAGTTATCGGTTGATGGTGCCTTTATGTAAAGCACTAGTGAGACCAAGAAAACCAGCTGTGCGCACTACCTCAGCCCTTGTAGTCTTCCACTAACCTTTCAATATCTGGGTCATGGTTTCCTCCAAATCAGACCAAAAGAGAGTAAACTGTTTGTGGTATGTGGTTGGTTTGGTTCTGATTTATTTCCATACTCACACAAGTGAATAGAAACGAATCATTACCTTCGAGAAAAATAATACCAGGAATATGAGATAAAAGGATTATTTCAAGATTCCTTTTGTTGTCACAAACATGCGTCGGAAGCGTGGCAGGAATGTATTCCTCACTGAAACTCAACAAGGATGTATTTGATAAGCTACTGGCTTTTATTTTCCAATGGTGCTTCATACTCCATTGCCTTGACTGTAAATCACCCGTGTGGGCAAGATATTTTTAAAAATTTATAGAAATCGCTGGACTTTGGAACACAATTTTGCATGGGAAATGCACACATCCTGTTTTTGCAAATAAATAACTTTGACTGAAAAAAATCATTACAACATTAGAACAATTGAGACGAGAACAGGCCATTCAGCCCAACAAACATCACCAGTCCTGCCCACTTCATTCTTCTAAAAAAACATCAAGTTGAGTTTTGAAATTCCTTGAAGATCTCCTGTCCACCACACCACTTGGTCACTTATTCCAAGTGTCTGTGGTTCTCTGCGTGAAGAAAAACTTCCTAATGATTGTGTGAAATTTACCCTTAAGTTTCCAACTGTGTCCCCGTGTTCTTGATGAACTCATTTTAAAATAACAGTCTCAATCCACTGGACTAATTCCCTTCATAATTTTAAACACTTCAGTCAGGTCTCCTCTTCATCTTCTAAAGGCTCAGCTCTTTTAATCTTTCCTCATAACTCATCCCCTGTAGCCCTGGACTCAATCTAGTTGCTCTTCTCTGGACCTTTTCTTGTGCTGTTATGTCTTTTCTTTGGCCTGCAGACCAAAACTGCACCCAGTACTCCAGATGAGGCCTCACCAGTGTGTTATAAAGCTTGAGCAGAACCTCCTGTGACTTGTACTCCTCACATCAAGGCGCTATATAACCTGACATTCTGTTAGCCTTCTTAATGGCTTCTAAACACTGTCGTGAAGTCAATAGCTTAGAGTCCACTATGACTCCTAAATCCTTCTCATAAGGTAGACTTTCGATTTTCAGACCTCCCATTGTGTATTCAAGCCTCGCATTTTTACTTCCTACACGTCATACTTTACATTTACTGACATTAAATTTCATCTGCCACAAATCTGTCCAAGACTGTCTGCTGGTAGAGTCCTTCTGTGATGATATAACAGGGTCCAAATTATCTGCCAATCCACCTATCTTGGTATCATTTTCAAACTTAACCAGCTTGTTATTTATATTCCTATCTAAATCATTTATACAATCGTGGCCAAAAGTTTTGAGAACAACCCAAATATTAATTTTCGCAAAGTTTTTTTTTCACAATGATATGAATTGCAATTAATTGAAAAGTCCCTCTTTGTCATGAAAATGAACTTCACCCCAACAAACCCATTCCCATTGCATGTCAACCCTGCCACAAAAAGACCATCATTGCTTTGCACAAAAAGGGCTTCACAGACGAGGCTATTGCTGCTAGTAAGACTGCACCTAAATCAACCATTTATTGGATCATCAAGAACTTCAAGAAGAGAGGCTCAATTGTTGTGAAGAAGGCATCAGGGCACCCAAGAAAGTCCAGCAAGCACCAGGACCGTCTCCTAAAGTTGATTAAGCTGCGGGCACCACCAGGGCAGTGCTTACTCAGGAATGGCAGCAGGCAGGTGTGAGTGAGGTGAATACTTTTGGAGGATGGCCTGATGGGCAGAAAAACATCAGGAACAGACTGATATTCTGCAAAAGACAAAGGGATCAGACTGCTGAGGATTGCTGGGGTCAAGTCATTTTCTCTGAAGAATCCCCTTTCTGATATTTTGGGAAATCCGGAAAAAAGAAAAGGTGAGCGGCACTACCATCAGCCCTGTGTCGTGCCAACAGTAAAGCATCCTGAGACCATTCATGTCACGTGGGGTTGCTTCTCAGCCAAGGCAATGGGCTCACTCACAATTTGGCCTAAGAACACAGCCATGAATAAAGAATGGGACCAAAACATCCTCTGAGAGCAACTTCTCCGCACCATCCAAGAAAAGTTTGGTGACCAACAATGCATGACAGATCACTGGGCCATAAGGCAAAAGTGAGAACTTAAGTGGTTCAGGGAACAAAACATCAACATTTGGGGTCCATGGCCAGGAAACTCCCCAGACCTTAATCCCATTGAAAACTTGTGGTCAATCCTCAAGAGGCGGGTGGGCAAACAAAAACCCACCAATTCTGACAAACTCCAAGCATTGATTTATCAAGAATGGGCTGCCATCAGTCAGGATTTGGCTCAGAAGTTGACTGACAGCCTGCCAGGGTGAATTGCAGAGGTCTTGAAAAAGAAAGAAGGGCCAACACTGCAAATATTGACTCATTGCATAAACTTCATGTCATTGTCAGTCAAAGCCTTTGAAACTTCTGAAATGCTTGTAATTCTACTTCAGTATATGATAGAAACATCTGACAAAAAGACCTAAAAACACTGAAGCAACAAACTTTGCGATAACCAACACTTGTGTCATTCTCAGAACTTTTGGCCACAACTGTATATATTAAAAAATGCCAGCGGTCCCAGCTCTGCCCCCTGTTGGTCACCACTCTTAGCGTCACCCAATTCTGATGAGGTTCCTCGCACCATCACTCTCTTCTTCCTGTATCTGAGCCAATTCTGCCCCCATCTACACACCACACACCCCAAACTCCCACTTCTTTTAGTTTGATGCCCACCCTCTCATGTGGCACCTTATCAAATGCTTTCTGAACATCCACATCAATAATATCATCTGCTCCACTTTGATCGTATCCATTTGTTGTCTCCTCATAGATTTCCAGTATGTTGGTAAAACACGACCTCCCTCTTGTTTGATGTTGTTCTTCATAGTAAATTCAGATTATTTGAAACTTTTGCAATAGTTATTACAATAACGATTCTGGGTAACGATTCGCATGTTGATGAAAAACAGGGTGGATTTTGTTATTTTTTGAATTAAGCTCTTATCTTGAATATATTTTGTCTTCTGATCTTTCTAAAAATAAACAGTGTGATAGATGGTTGGGGACTTTGCCTGGCTGGGACGCTCTTTTGAGGATAGGACATATCACCAGCAGGACCTCCCCCGGGACACCAGAGGGCAGACCCCCCTGGTTTACATCGGGGCCACAGGACTGGAGCTTAGAATCTTAACCCTGCGTGGGCCTGTGACCACCACCAGGGGGTGCCTGGACAGTTCTGGAGCCCTGGTCTACAGCACTTCCGCCACACTCGGAAGTGCTGCCGGAACTCTATCAAGGAGCACCTGGAGCACTTCCGGGTGCGGTATAAAAGAGGCCGCCTCACTCCATCAAGCGAGCCGGAGTCGGGAGGAAGAAGACAGAGCTGGAGGAGTAGAGGTGGTCGGAGAATAGAAGGAAGGAAGGACGGATGGAGCTTAGTTGTGGTTTGTGCATTGTGCTGTGCCAAAGGACAATAAACGTGTGTGTTTTGGACATGGTTGATCTGTGTGTCTGTATGTAGCCGGGCTAATCTTCTACAGCAGTACTCTAACCACTCTCTAGTGTTAGCAGAATAGAAGTGACTTTTTTTTGCAAATTGCGTATCTGTGCTTGATGTGACTTGTCTACTTACCGTACAACATGCATATCCTAAGTGATACATTCTCCATTGCTAATATATTGTATACTACTCACGGCACAGGTAATAGAACAATTAAAATATATTAGGTCTCTCTTGTCCTACATGTACCTTTGACGCCTTTCCTCGATATTTGCGTGTGTCTGAATGTCTCTTCACCGACACTCATTTTTTCGGGTGCACTCCCACAAAGCTCGCTTCTCAGACTCTGTCATTATCTTCACGGTGCCTGTCTGGTTTCATACTTTCGTTCTTTGAAGGCGACTCTGTCAGCGTGCATCTTACGTCTTTACTAATGTTTCTTCACCGGCGCTCCTTCTCTCAAGTGCATTCCCCTAAAGGCCCGCTTCTCAGACTCGGTCACTATTTTCGAGGGGCCTTTCTTACATTTACTTATTTGGCTGATGCCTTTATCCAAGGTGGCTTGGAACATTTATGATACAATTGGTTCTACAGGCAGGTCAAGTGACTTGTTCCTGGTCACACAGTGGTGTCAGTTATGGGTTCTGAGCCCACAATCTCATGTTTTGAAGTCCAAAGCCTTAACCAATCCAGCACACTGCCTTTCTCATATTCTGTCTGATTTTATACTTGGCTGTCTTTTCTCCGTGTGCGTCATATGCCCTTCCTTGTGCATCTCACACTCACACTTCCTCTTTAGTCGCATCACTAAAGCCAAACAGACCAATCACACCAAAGCTAAACTGACCAATCATATTACCCTGAGGGAGTGGACACACAGACGTTAGTGTTTCATTATATCGTTGGTTCCATTTGTAACATTTCAGTGTTCAGACTGTAAGGGAGCCCTAACGGGACCCTTGGTCACCTTAGGGTATTTGACACACCACCATCCAGTAGGAATATGAAGTAATGGATGCACGTCATAGGTCTTGGAGGGCTGCCATAACTGCTCACATTTGACACTTTCAGTCATTTTGCCTTCTGAATTTGAGGAGAACTCCAAAAAAATAAACCACCGTCAGGAACACTTGAGGAGGAAGTTATGAGAGTGGGACTGGACTGGCAGTTTGTGCATGGTATAGAGGGGCTCGACTCTGGAGATGGGCAAGGCAACCGGAAAAGCAAAAGGAAGGCTCTGAGAAAATCAGAGACGGAAAAAGGAAGTAAAGAAGTAAAATCACTTCTGATGCCCAGATGCACACAGCTGGCATTAAGTTTCACCCCGGAGCATTGATAGTCATGAAGGAATATCAAGTGACGCCGGCTAGAGAGACTTTAAAATCAGGCAGTTTATGAAACACAGAGAAACAAAAGTGGCATAAAGAATGTGCAAACAGTGCAATCAAATAAATAACTAAACAAATACAACAACAATAACAACAACAACATTTATTTATATAGCACATTTTCATACAAAAAGTAGCTCAAAGTGCTTTACATAATGAAGAATAGAAAAATAAAAGACACAGTAAGAAAATAAAATAAGTCAACATTAATTAACAGAATAAGAGTAAGTCCGATGGCCAGGGTGGACAGAAAAAACAAAAAAAAAACTCCAGACGGCTGGAGAAAAAAATAAAATCTGTAGGGATTCCAGACCATGAGACCGCCCAGTCCCCTCTGGGCAATCCACCTAACATAAATGAAACAGTCCTCTTTGGATTTAGGGTCCTCACGGAAGGACTTGATGATGATGGTCACGTAGACTTCTGGCTTTTAATCCATCTATCATTGTTGGAGCATCATGATGCTTTGAGTAGGTGGAGGTGGCACAGGCCACCACCACAAAGAAACCGAAAAAAAACAGAAGAGAGAGTAGGGGTCAGTACGGATTTTAGAGCCACCATGAATAGTTATTCTGATGAATTGAACATACAGAGTATCAGGATTAAGTTAAAGTGGAGTTATGAGAAGGCCATGTTAAAGTAAATAGATCCAATAAAATGAATAAAGTGTCTTTGGGGTGTTTAACTCTTTGAGGGCTGAATATTTTTTCCAAAAAAACTCAGTTTTCTGAAAAGCACATAATGCACTGGTTTCACACATAAATTAACATAAAACGTCTGTTGCTACATGCTGTGGCTGCTGCTGGTGCCTGTTCGGCAGCTCTGTCAGCAGTGAGTGGCAGTGCAGGGGCAGCTTGATGGTCAGCAGGAATGCACGGCAGGGCGGCTACCTCTCTGTCTTCGCACAGCAAGTGGGTAACGGTGACAGTTGCAGTGTGACACAATATGGTTTGTACCTCTTGTCATCATAAGTGGTGGTCCTCCTAGGCCAACGCTGCTGTAGGTGTTTCCGCTACATGAACGTGTTCAGCACCGCAATTAGCTGGGGACCGATAGGCTGATGTTGGTACCTCACTTTCGTTTTCCATCTCCAAATTACTTGCATCAAATCCAGAGTCTGAAAAGTCAGAGCCTAATTCACCGATAATACATAAAACGTCCACGGAGTATTTTACTTTGCACATTTGCGTTAGCCTTGCCAGATGTCGCTGCCATTTTAGAGGCTGTTTGCTCTTCACTGTTCATGCATGTGCAGGGATCACACAATCAACAAAGCTACGTAACTTTACTTCAAGCAAGGAGAGTCGAACAAAACATAAGGGCGAGTTTTGACTAGGTTTACAGCCGATTATCATCCTCTACCCCTGAATTTCGACAGAAGTCAACATCAGCCCTGAAAGAGTTAATAAATAAATATTCCAAATGATTAATTTAATATCCCAAGTATTGGAGAGTTATGTCATTATGCTCCTTTCACTTCCTCACCCGACCTTAAGGTCACAGCCTGTCACTTCCCCGGTCCAACAGGAGGATCCAAGCTGCACCACCCAGACAGAAGGAGTTTTCAGGGTGTCTTGACCATCTAATGGACGCCACCACATCTTTGAACTCCCTTCTCTCACTGGCTCCAGTGGCTTCCCCTTATCTTGCCTGTTCCACCACTCAGCTGATGGGACAGCCGTCAGTACTGAGACACTGCATCTCTCGGTCTGACTCCGTAAGTAAATGTTCGGTCAAGTCTATACTAACCCTTTCATCTTCCAGACTCTCTTACTCGCACCAATCCCCTTCTCTGGTCCACTC
Source organism: Polypterus bichir lapradei (assembly GCA_026402145.1). Taxonomy (NCBI): domain Eukaryota; kingdom Metazoa; phylum Chordata; class Cladistia; order Polypteriformes; family Polypteridae; genus Polypterus; species Polypterus bichir. The sequence continues at coordinate 15,420,316 of JANRMT010062810.1, forward strand.
AAACTCCTTTATACTCTGTAGGCACAGGACACTTCAATCATCGACCTGTGGAGTGTCAGTGAGGAGCCAGTCACACATTCACGTGCAAACACGATCGGCCTCCGGGACTGCATTACTTTGCAGATGCATGCACCTACATCCACAGAACCGTAGTGCGCAATTTTTATTTAATAATTCCACACCACCACGGACCCTTGTGGTGCAGCACCACATTCAAAGTAGCCAAAAAGATGCTGAAAAATGAGTTCATGCTTTTTTTTTTAGTCGACTAGATTACTGTAACACACTCCTCTCAGGACCACTAAAAAAAGACATCAATCAGTTATAACGAGTGCAGAATGGAGCTGCCAGAATCTTAACTAGGAAAAGAAAATCCGAGCACATCACACCAGTCTTGGCGTCACTACACTGGTTACCTGTGACATTTAGAATTGTCTTTAAAATACTGCTTATGGCTTACAAAGCCTTAAATAATCTCATATCATCTTATATCTCGGAATGCCTTTCACCTTACCCTTCAAATCATGACCTTAGATCTTCAAATGAGGGTCTGCTGATAATTTCAAGAGCTAAATTTAAAAGAAGTGGTGAGGCGACCCGTGGCCTGGAACCCCTGCAGATTTTATTTTTTCTCTCCAGCCGTCTGGAGTATTTTTTGTTTTTTCTGTCCTCCCTGGCCATCGGACATTACTCTTATTCTATGTTAATTAGTGTTGTCTTATTCTAATTCTTACTTTGCCTTTTATTTCTCTTTTCTTCATCATGTAAAACATTTTGAGCTACATTATTTGTATGAAAATGTGCTATAGAAATAAATGTTGTTGTTGTTGTTCTGCTGTTATGAACCTAAAATCTGGAATAGCTGACCGATAGGAATTCGCCAGGCTAATACGGTGGAGCTCATTAAAAAACTGCTACAGACTTGTTTTTATAACATGGCTTTCTTATGGCTTCATTTTAGTGTAACCCTGATATTCTGTATATGCATTGAATTATCATTTATATCATGGACCCACAATCCGTACTTACTCCTACTTTCTCTGCTGTTCTTTGTCCGGTTCTCTGTGGTGACGATCTGCGCCCCCCACCACCTGATCAGGGCACCATGCTGTCCTTACATTGATGGATTAAAGGCTCGAGGTCCACATGACCATCATCATCTAATTCTATCCATGAGGACTGATTGAGGTCATTTATGTTAGGTAGAATGCCCGGTGGGGGCTGGGTGGTCTCGTGGCTTCAGGACCCCTGCAGATTTTTTTTTTTTTTTCTTCAGCCCTCTGGGGGTTTTTTTTTTTTTTTGGTTGTTTCTGTCCTCCTGGCCACCGGACATTACCTTATTCTTTGTTACTTAGTATTGCCTAATCTTATTTTATTATTTTTCTTTTTTTCTTTCCTCATCTTGTCAAGCGCAGACCAACATCAATTGTATGAAAATGTGCTCTAGAATTAAATATTGTTGCTGTTGCTGTTGAAAGTCAATTGAGCTAAGTCAGCAGTCAGTTTCAGATTGTGGCGTTTTGAAGAGATAAGCTCTGGGGTCAGGGGTCGGCCCCATAATTCTGGGACAACAAAGTGGCATTGCCACCCAGTAGTCGATTGACCTCAATGCGTTCCATCCTTCAATCTGCATTCTCAAAAGGGCTGGTGGAGTTATTGTCTAGCTGATGCCCAAATTCCCCCAGGTACCCTCACCAGATGCAAGATGTTCAGCACCTTGTACAGCCTTCCTCTTCTATTTCTGATTTTTCCAACCAGACGTGCCAACAAAATAAAAAGGAACACAAGAGGGTGGGTTTTGGTGAAAATGTAAGCAGAATGCTAACTGATCTAGTAGAAGATATAAGAAAGTGCAGCTCATAATAAAATTGACACCTTGTTGCCAACACGGGTGACAAGATTTGCAGCAGAGATATCATCGCCAGGGGGGCAGCAGAAAGAGAGACAGGGTCACTCCATTCAGCACCACCATGCCAGCTTTAGAATTCTGTTTTGCGGCCAGTCAGTCTCGCATATTTAAATTCTTAATCCCAAATTTAAGATCGCAGAAGTTTAGGAACCTGAAAGCAATGGGCATAAAGCGGGAACCGGCCCTGGATGGAGTGTCAGCCCATTGCAATCAATATTTATTTCATATAGTGCCTTTCACCAAACATGCCATCACAAGTTTACTGCTTACATGAAATCATTATACTGAATAGGAACCTGCATGGACTTAAAGGTGGAGGACCCTCCCAAAACAATCCGGTAGACTTTTTGGAATGGGCAATCAGCGTAGTAAAGAAGAAGATTAAACTCTCTGATTCATTTCAAAACGTCTGCTGCTTATTTTTATTCCTAATGACCACACATAGCGAAAATAACACCAACACTGCTGTTCCTCTTCAAGATTCTAGTTAAAGGACGGTGCAAAGATAAACACAGGAGTAGAGACATTGGTGTCATTTCCACTTGTGTGATTATTAGCAGGCCAGGACTCACATACAGAGATGGAAAAATGTCAACAAAGCAAAATGAGAAGGGCTTCATCCATCCATCCATCCATTTCTAAACCAGTTTAAACCAGATCTGGATCATAGAGGCCAACGTTTATCCAGATGTGTATCAGGACTGGATGGTACAATGTTAGTGTAGCAGCCTCAGGGATTCATTGTCTTGGCTTTAGATTTCACATTTGGTTGTAGTCCATGTGGAGCTCACACATTCTCCCCATGTCTATGTGCCTAATGACAGACTGGATGTTATATTTAGTTTATCAACACCTTTGAGGACCTGGATGAGGTCCCCCGCTGCTCGAGACCAAGCAGGTTTAATTCTCTGAGCCTGTCATAGTAGACGTGTTACAAGTGAGCAGACCAACTTCCTTGTGTGGAGCTGCAGATGTTCCAGGCTGTTTGCCTTCACTGAACTGACACTGCAAACGCTGTTCCAGGTCCGAATCTCAGCTTTGAGACTCTGCCTCCAGTTCTGCTTTGTAATGCCTCTACAACAGTGGTTCCCAAACTCGGTCCTGGGGACCCACTGTGTCTACAGGGTTTTGTTCCAACCAACATCCATTTAACATCCAATTAGGAGAGAGAGAGAGAGAGAGGTTAGGAGCAGGCGCTAATACAGCGCATTCCCGCACCCACCACATGATAAATCAACTCAGGACCCCAGGTTAGGACCCGAGTGCAGCCATGTGACGGATGACACCTCAGCACCACACCAGTTCAGGTGGAATGGAACAGTGGGAGGTTTCTTTATAGTGGCCAGAGTGCCAATTCTGCCACCAACCCCATGCAGGGCCTACTCGTAGGGCTGGATGCAGATTAACGTCATACCAAGGACGGAGCAATTGCAGGTTCAGGGCCTCGCTGAAGAACCCAGCGGAGTAGAGTAACGTTTGGCATTTTATGGGATTTTAGCTGGCAACCTTCCGATTACCAGTGCAGATCCCTATCCTCAGAGCCACCACTCCACCCCTAGCCCATAGCCTAATTAAGTGAGGCATTATTTCCCAGTTTCTGTGTTTTGGTGTCAATGAAGAAATTACAAACAAAGTTTGGTAGAATTTTATTAAAATGTAGAAAGCAGTTATTAATAAGTCGTTAACAGTACAGTCGACTCCAGAAATTTGCGGGGGCTACGTTCCTAGAGCATCCGCGAATTGTGAAAAACCGTGAATTTTGGATGTAGTCAAGAAATTCCTATAGTTTAAACCCTAAATATACCCCCAAAACACTTTAATTTCATTTCAAACTTAGCTTAATACATTACCCTAAAAAAAGAATGTAAAGGTAAACCCGTATACTGTACAGAACTGTACTGCTATGTCTCCTGCAGTGCTAGAATGTAAAATACTGATGTTAGCCCTAGATGTACTGGAATTCATGTAAGTGCATTTTCTTTGGTATGCGCTGTCGTTTTCTTTGGTATAAGTGGGGTAAATACACAATAATTTAATGTAATGTAATGAAAATACTATAAAATGTACGGGTACTCAATGAATGATAGCGATTGAAGATGATGATGATGAATACGTTGTGCAGTACGATGAAGGTATGTAATGAAGATAATGACTGCTCAGCAAAGCAGAGGATTTATAGCTCCTCAGGTGGCTACTGTGGCAAAACTTTTTAGTTCCCTTAGCAAATCCAGTAGTTCAACCTTCTCCTGGAGTGTCTTAAACTTCTTCTGGCGCTTAGGTTCATTGCCAGAAGCCTTAGAACGCTCAGCAAAACACTCAAGATAGCTACACGCGGTAGACTGTTGTGATACGAGAATGCTGGGCTGCATCTGCCGGAGATGTGTCACAGGGCAGCAGCCAATCAGCAGCAAGGAGAAATCAATAACACTCTCGGATTGGTTACTTTCAAACCTCTGGCCTCTGAGTACAGGGGTATTTCACCATCCCAAGCCGCATTTTCCTCTACGGTTGCTTGGTATTCTCTCTGCAGTACAGTATTGCCATGAAAAAAAAAACAAAACAAATTGCGGCGGATATTTGTGTTTTCCACAAACAATTGTTAGTTAGGTTCTAAGGAAAAATCCACGAATGACTGAGGCCTTGAACTCTGAACTGCGGACTTTGCGGTGGTCGACTCTATTTTCAACATAATTTTCTTTCTGCTTTTCCAGGTGCTCTGGTTATTTAATTGATTCTTTAGTAATTAGCAGGTACAACACTGAAGTCGTCAGAGCTTTCATCATCCTGAGGTGTCTGCTATGCTGGTTGTTAGTTGTCACTATTTGGGTTAAATGAAGGGAGCAAACTACACAGGAAAAGGGGGAAATAATTTAGGAAAAACAACAAGAGAGTTAAGCATTTAGAGCATTAGAAAAAAAACAGAAATATTTCTAAATGCCTTATAAATGTTGTTGTGATGTAAGATTTTGCATTTAACTTGATAAATATTTTGTACGTCTTTATTTGTAATTTAGGCAAAGCAATGTAATTTAGTGTTTACCAACCCCCCCAAACCCCCTTTATGACTAAGTCTGTTTGTAATTTTACAACAGGATTTGGGAGATATGTCTTAAACCAGTTTGGTGAGTGTTTCTTTGCTAAAGTCTTTCTCTCATCCCCCACACAAAGCCAGGTTAGTTTAACATATGTGTCTTGGGGGGGTTGCAGGTGTTAAGATGTACTATTTCCCCCCATTGGTCTTAGGTATGGCTGTTTGGAATTGGCTTGTCTCAGAGGCCTTTAAGTACCATGATGACCTATTGGCTGTAGGGGTTTGACAGAAAACCTATAAATTTACTTGCTCAACCACATTCTCTCTCTCTTACTAACCAACACATGATGAAAGAAGCATCTCTTGCTAACCTGTGATGATGTAGAAGTATCTTTCTCTTGTTAACAACTGATGAAGACCATCACACCATGAACTGACAAGAACAGCACAATGAAGAGCACAGCTTCAGTCATATTGAGACAGGCTTGAGGCCTGTTCTGAAGAAAGCTGAGCACCAATGATGCCTTAACTAGAGACATTTTAAGTAACTACATGTCTGTGTGCCACCTGAGTTACACATCACCATTTTATCAGGTTGTATGGTTGCCAATATTCAAATGTACTTTGCATTTTGTTATTATTTATGAATATTATCAGTAATACATTATTTTATGTGTAACTTAACTCCTGCTTGTCTTTTTACTACATCTAATTGTCTGAGGTTATAGATATAGAAGGGAAGGTGGGGATAAGTTATATACAGTGGTAAGTTTGTGAGATTAGGCATTCTAAGGCTACATATTAATAATACAATAGGGGAAAGTAGAGCAATATATATATATTACTCTACCAAGATAAAACAAATGTAAAAACCATACTGTTGTGTTTTTCTGAATCCTGAATAAGAGAAGAGTAAAAAAGACCAGCTAATTAAATGAGGTCAGTTGTTATCGATTATTATCACCAATTGTGAATCTGGTGGGAACAAAAACCTGTAGCCACAGGGGGTCCCCAGGACTGAGTTTGGGAACCCCTGCTCTACAATCTGCCTCTTCCTTTGCCAGCACAGTTTTACCAATGGCCCAGCTTCACACAGCCCACCTGAGGGTATGGCATGTGACACACTTTTTCCTAACTCCATGAGTCAGAAACTCCACCAATGTAAATCTTTCTTTTTTTTATCTTTTATTGAATTTATTAAAAGCATTAAATGTTCCATACAATCGAGTCAAACTTAACAGTAGTAAAGAGAGAAATGAGTCCTTCTCCCCAATTTAAAACCTTATTCTAAAATGTTATTGATGAGATCCTGCCAGGTTTTTAAATATTTCTGCACAGATTGTCTAAGTGAAAATTTGATTTTCTCCAACTTCAAATACTATTAACATCAGTTACCTACTGACTTAGAATAGGAGAGTTAGGATTCTTCCAGTTGAGTGAGATAAGTCTTACATGCCATAGTGAAGTAAAGGCAGTCACAGTTTGTTTGTCCTTCTCCACTTTAAGCCCCTCTGTGAGCCCACCAAACACAACTGTTAATGGATTAGGTGGGATTGAGACTCCCGGGCTGTCTGATAGGCATTTAAAGATTTTGGTCCAGAATGATGTTAATTTGGTGCACACCCAAAACATGTGGCCCAGTGAGGCTGGAGCTCGATTGCAACATTCACAGTTTGGATCTTGCCCTGGAAACATTTTGTACAATTTTAAACGAGACAGATGTGCTCAATATATAATTTTTGAGTTAAGTAATTGTATGCTTTGCGAATATGGAGCGCGAGTGAATTCTGTGCATGGCTACCTTCCACTCCTTTTCTGAGATGTTGAGTAAGAGATCCTTTTCAAACTGTACTCTTGAAACTTTAAAAGGAAGGGACTTTAAAATGTTTTTATATTATTATAGAAATGATGTCTGAGTCATCAAGACTGATCACAATTTCTTCTGGTACAGAAATAGATGGGAGGTGAGGAAAATTGGTCAGATTTTATTTAGTAACGTTTCTAAGTTGGAGATGTGTTGATGGGAAGCTAAATTTGGAGTGTAATTGTTCGTAAGATGCAAAGACATTATTTATATACAAATTTCGAAATGGTTTAATCCCGTACATTTTTCAAAAATTAAAAACAGCATACATTTGAAAGGGTGGAAAAAGATGGTTATCATGTCACAGATAAAAGCTTCTTTAACATGAAGTGCTTCCTGCATTGGTTCCATATTCTGAGTGAGTGAAGCACAATTTGGGTTGTTAGTGTATTGGTGATAACTTGTATTTATTTTGTTACAAAGCAAGGAGTATAAAGAAGCAGTGCAGGATTTTATTTCTATTGCAGACCAAGTCTGTGTGTGTTCATCTGTTTGTGTCAGTGGCCAGTAATAAAACTGAAAATTAGGTAGTGCCATGCCACCTTCTGATTTAGGTCATTGTAGGATCGCCCTTTGGATGTGGGGATATTTTAAATTCCAAATAAATTAAGTCATCATTGAATTTAATTTCTTAAAAATATGATTTGTTAATATATATGGGGATATAAACCTTATTAGATGAAAAAGCACTGGTGGAGCTGCAGAGGTAGCAGTCCCTCAGCTCTCTTCCTCCCTGTTCTGATGCTGCAAACGGCTCATCGGATACCAAATCTGTGACATTCTGTGCTTTGCTAAATTGGACAGTTGGTCTTATCCCCATCCCACTTCTGACACCAAGAGTCTGCAGCAATATAGGTCCTTCTACTCTTTACATGCCTCTGTCTATCTTTTAAAGGGCTGCTCACTGTTGCTACACAAGATGGAAGTGGCAGGCTAGATGGCCCCTGCCACTGGTGATGGAAGGCCATGTCATACTATGGATGACTCCTCCTTGGCTGATACAACTTCTCAGTGCTGCTGTATTGATTTCCCAAATCCACCACTTTGCAGAGATCTGTTTTTATGTCGACATTAAAGCCAAATGAAGTCCACTGTGATCCAAAGTTGGATAACTATAAAATTTGAAAACTTCCAAGGGATGAATACTTTATACAGGTACTGTATATTAACTGGTAAGTCAGGAGAAGACAACTTTGAATGACAATTTAGAGTGGACCATAAAAACTACTGGACCTCCATAGACAGTAGCACTCCACAACCCGGAAATGTGTTAGCAGGCCACAAAATGGCGGGATATGGAGTATATGTAAAGCAGTGACATTTGTGACGTGACTTTTGCATTGAGGTCACACATTAAGTATTTACTAACAAAAGAACTGCTCAATTACAGAAAGAAACATTTCTCCCTGTCTGGAACAGCTCTCAGGTACTGAGCACAGTCTGCAGCTAACTGAGCTTCCCAGTTCTCTGTTTTTAAAAGGAAGTTTTCGGAAAGAATAAAAATAAATCATTCTGTATGGCATGTGACTGCAGTTTAATTTCAAAATCATTCCAGCAAGGCAAGTGTTGCCTTTAAAAATACAAAGAAAAGTCAGCATTTATTCACTGCTGCGTTTGCCGCTTACAAGTCCTGAGTTATTAAGGTGCCATTTGTAGGCATTTTCACACCCAGTTTATTTGCATCAGTCTTTTCAAACACTGACTCGACTTCTCTGAATCTCCAGTTCATTTAAGTTGATGTGAACGCATCAACCGCACTTGGGTTCGGACTAAAACAACCAGACCAAGACCCTTAGGAAAGGATTGTCTCGGTGAGGTACCAAGTGAACCCTGGAGCGGTCTACACGTGATTCAACACAAGACGTGCATGCTGTGGTAGTCATGCTAAGCAGCATCTTAACAGCATTATAGGCCCCCCTGGGCAAAGCAGTGCACTGGAGCTCCTACCTACACAACCACTTGACAAGTCACAACATACATTGATTAGCATTGGGCCCCTATGATTGTGGGGACCCCGGGCAAATGCCCAGTGTGCCATACATTAAGACGGCCCTGGATAGACTGGTTCTGGCCCACCTCAAATCCAGTCCAGCTCCCTCTCTATATCCCTACTAGTCTGCCTATAGTCCCAATATGTCAACAGAGAATGCCATATCTTTGGCTCTTCACTCTGCCCTGACACACCTGGATAACAATAACTCCTACATCAAGACATTATTCGTTTTTTTTTATTTTATTGATATTATTAAAATCAAATAACATTCCATACAAATAAATCAAGTTTCACAAAAATATGTTTGAAACAAACCAACCTCCAACCCTGAGAAAGAGAGCTAGGCCAGCAAAGTGAAACTTTAAGTTTGTAAAAATAAGTAAATAGATGAACTAATAAATGAAAAGATAAATGAAATGAAAGATAAATGGAGAGAAAAAAAGAGGAGATAGAATCTGCTTCCTCAATTTAAATGCCTATTCTAAAATGTTATTGATTAGATCCTGCCAGGTTTTGAAAATGTTCTGCACAGATCCTCTAAGTTTCAAATGGTTTATAACATCAGTTACCCACTGACTTAGAATAGGAGAGTTAAGATTCGTTGATTTTAGGTTGGCATTTAACACCATCATCCCCGCCAATCTGGTAAATAAGCTCAACAACCTCGGAATCAACAGAAAGGTCAGGTTAAACAACCACATATCCTCTTCCCTGATCCTGACTACTGGTGTTCCGCAGGGCTGTGTGCTCAGCCCACTCCTCTGCTCCCTCTTCACCTGAGACCGTGTCCTTTTATATGACTCCAACTCACATCATAAAGTTTACAGACAACACCATAGTTATAGGACTGGTCAGTGACAATGATGTGTCACCCTACATAGAGGAGGTTCAGTACCTGACAATATGGTGTGCAGACAATAACCTCTCCATCAACATTGAGAAGACCAAGGAACTCATTGTGGGTTACCGGAAAACTAAAGGCAGCAGACACCCTCTAATTCATATAAATGGGGCTGAGGTGGAGTGCATTTCCAGCTTCAAATTCCTGGGTGTTCACATTCCCTGAGGACCTTTCTTGGAGCTTTCTTGGACAATTTAATTTTCTGCGGAGGCTAAAGAAAGCATGGCCTTCTCCTCAGATTCTGTTGAACTTTTACCACTGCACTACTGAGAGCAGATCGACAGACTGCATTATGGTGTGACAGGAAGGCTCTGCAACGGGTGGTGAAAACTGCCCAGCACATCATTGGCATCCTGCTGTAAACTACTGCTAACCTGAAGCATACACGGTGTCTTTGACGGGCTTGCAGCATCATCAAGGATGTCTCATACCCCAACCATGGACTGTTTACCCTTCTTCCATCATGGAGGCGCTACAGGAGCCTTCAGTCTCAGGAACAGCTTCTTTCATAGCGCCATTACCATTCTGATGACCATACCATACCATTAGCTGACCTTTCTAAATATCAATAACTTCTGACAGTACTCTATGTACTGTATATTTTCACCAGTTTACGTATATATCTATTCTGTATATAAAATATTTCATATACCTATATCAGGGGTTCTCAGACACGGTCCTGGGGACCCCCTGTGGCTGCAGGTTTCTGTTCCAACCAGTTTCTGTTTTTAATTAAACTCCTGGGCTAATTAAGTGATGTGTTTATTATGGTAAAAAAAAAAAAATAATGAACTAAAATTTATTAAGCAGTTATTTGAGGATAATGTATTTTTTTTCTTTTTAACAATATTTTCATCTTGATTTTCATTCTACTGTGTTCTAATTGTTTAATTAATCCATTATTTACTAATTAGTGGGTCTGATGCTAAAGTACTTGCAGCCTTTGATTAGTTCGTGTTGTTTGCCAGTGTGTCTGCTCTGCTCGTTTTAATTTTCATTATTAAGACACAATAAAGGGGAAAACTGCACAAAGTAAGGGCAAAATATAATGAAATCAAGAAAAGAGTGTTAAGCATTTAAATCAATAGCAAAAGCAGAAATATTTCTAAATGTCTTATAAATGTACAAATCATGCTGCTGTGCTTTTCTGAATGTAGAATGAAATAAAAATAATTCCAGCTAATTAAACGAGATCAGTGCTATCAGGTGTTGTCACTGATTAGGAATCTGGTTGGAACAAAAACCTGAAACCACAGGGGGTCCCCAGGACTGACTTTGAGAACCCCTGATCTATATTTATTCATATCTTGTATCTGTACATACTGATCAGTAGTCATATCTTTTTACTCTTTGTTGTATATACAGTACTACTATCATATAGATGTACAGTATATTCTCATTTCTATGTTGCCTTACTGCACCCATTGTCTATACCACTTATTTGCACTTTCTGGTTAGATGCTAAACTGCATTTCATTGTACATGTACAAGGGTATAAAGCTGATTCTAATCTAATCCAAATCTAATGAAGGAAAGGCCAAAAGAGACACATGTGTAAAGCATAGTAAAAATGATTACGTTTAATCACTTGATATGGTTTCCTGATTGAGGAGGATGAATACAGTACTTGAATGTAAAGTACTGCCATTTGTTGAGCAGACTTCCATTGCATTCATTTTAATTAGGTCACTTTTTAGCATTCACACCCCTTAATTGTTCCTTAACTGGAAGCCAAATAGTAAGAATATGCAAAGGGAGCCAAAAGATCTGACATTCAAGTACTACAGAGCCACCAATATCACTCCAATCAGTTTCTTAATTAAAAGCTGATTCTTTCTGCTAGTGACACTCCTTGATTAATTCCATGACTGCCATCAAGAATTTCCAAAGCTGCTGATGTTCTTCTTTTCTGAGTGCGCCATGTCTTATGATACAGTGTTTTGTGGTGAAAAAGTGTTCACGAAAGGCACTTTAACCTCTTAGGTTTGTTTTTTTATTAGTGGACAAGATAGATAGATAGATAAATAGATATGAAAGACACTATATAGCAGATAGATAGATAGATAGATAGATAGATATGAAAGACACTATATAGCAGATAGATAGATAGATATGAAAGGCACTATATGATAGATAGATATGAAAGGCACTATATGATAGATAGATAGATATGAAAGACACTATATAGCAGATAGATAGATAGATAGATAGATATGAAAGACACTATATAGCAGATAGATAGATAGATATGAAAGGCACTGTATGATAGATAGATAGATAGGAAAGGCACTATACGATAGATAGATAGATAGATAGATAGGAAAGGCACTATAGATAGATAGATAGACAGATAGATAGGCGGAGTGGTGGCTCTGAGGATGGGGATCTGCACTGGCAATCGGAAGGCTGCCGGTTCGATTCCCATAAATGCCAATAGGAACTCTGCTCTGTTGGGGCCTTGAGCAAGGCCCTTAGCCTGCAATTGCTTGGCGCTTTGTGTAGTGAGAAAAGCACTAGATAAAGGCAAATAATTATTATTATAGATAAATAGGAAAGGCACTATATGATAGATAGATAGGAAAGGTGCTATATTAAACATATAGATAGATAGGAAAGGTGCTATATTAAACAGATAGATAGATAGATAGATAGATAGATAGATAGATAGATAGATAGATAGGAAAGGCGCTATATTAAATAGATAGATAGATAGGAAAGGCGCTATATTAAATAGATAGATAGGAAAGGAATTATATGATACATAGATAGATAGAGAGATAGATGAATAGATAGATAGCAATGCCAGCGGCTCAGACATCATGCCATCATGCCAGCTTTCACTGCATTAACTTCTGCTTCCTCTTCGTGGTTTCAGCACATTCTGAAGCTCAAGTCCTGCTTTGTTTTGCAAATCTTTCTCATTTTTCATTTGGCCTCTTCTCTAATGCCTCATTAATCTGTTGCTCTTATGAAAACGTCTTTTTACACATATGCCCGGTATCTAATCTAAATCCACAGACATTTTGTACATGTCTTCCATATCTTAACTCTGCAGTATTAATACTAATTTAGCTGAGATCACCAGTTCCATACCTTTTCAACAGCCAGCAGCTGACAAAAGCACAAATGCAGGTTTTCTTTCTCTCTGCATCACCTCCTCTTATCACCACACTACCTCCTCCAGTCAAGCGTTACTCCACATCCTGAACTTCAGAACAGGTCATCCACCTGAAGCTAAGCCTGTTCAGGTCCAGCCAGTACTTGGATGGGAGACCTTCAGGGAAAAGGTTTGGGTTGCTGCTGGAAAAGGTGTTGGTGAGGCCAGCAGGGGGCACTTACCCTGTGGTCTGAATGTGGATTCTGATGCCCCAGTGCAGTGATGGGGACACTTTGCTTTAAAAATGGTGCCATTCTTTGGATGAGGCAGGTTCTGACTCTCTATCCCTGGGCATCTTTTATGAAAAGTACGGTGTATACTGATGTCCAGGACAAATTGCCCACCATGACCTAGTCATTCAAGTCCCCTGTTATCCCAGGTCTGTAACTGGCTATCTCACTCACCCCATCACCACCTAACAGCTCATGTGTGGTGAATGTAGTGGTTCAAAAATGCCCACTGTTGCATCATCCAGGTGGAATGCAGCCCATTAGTGGTGGTTGATGTGGCTCCCCACTTACTGAAGCTGACAAAAGCACAAATGCAGGTTTTCCTTCTCTCTGCATCACCTCCTCTTTTCACCGCACTACCTCCTCCAGTCGAGCCTTACTCCACATCCTCCCAGCTCTGACTGACTTAGATAAGGGAGTGCAGTCCCTTTTATTGAGAACCCGGGAGTGCTTCTGGTGCCAGCACCACTGCCCGATGGAACTACTTCATATAGAATTGGGGAGCGCAACTCCCCGCAGTGCCCCCTTACAGCACCCATGGACTCCAGCAGGGCTGTGCTGCCGGACTACAACTGCCAGCATTCCCTGCTGGTTCCCAAATGGGCACCAATATGGAACGTTACTGCCCTCTAGCATTTGGGGGGATTAAGTATGCCTCTAACACAGTCCCTCCCTGTCCTCTTTTTCTATCGTGGCCAGGTAAGGTATGAAGTCCATGTCCGGTCGGGACATCTATCCATTTATCTGGGGTTTAACACCCAGGTAAGGAACCATTTGCTCTGGCTGGGATGCCCGTCCATCCCCTGTGCCACCTACAACAGTGTGCCAAACATCAACCATTTTGATTGTGGATCTGCACCTGACTTGATGGTAATGTCTAATTTGCCATCGTCTACAATTGCTGACATGCTAGAAACGGCTGCTCTGTGTAAAGCTTCACGATCATTTACATAATTTGTTCTTATTTATTGCTGCAATAGGCAGAGAACAGTAGAGCTGTCGGCATTGAAAGATAACAATCTGTGAGATTATGTGTGTCCACCCGTCCAATTCAAGGTCAAGGGGTGACGTCAATGCTCAGATGGCTACAGCTGATTCTTGTTTAAGCTTACCTTTTGACCAAAACATGTCTGACAGGTTCTTTTCCTGGCATTGGAGATGCTAGTAATTAAAGAACATTAAACTGAACCAACCAGAAATACTTGCCTCAAATTACATGGGAAGAATACAAACTACAGAAGAGGTCAGCTGTTTTATGCTATTCCTTCAGAGAGGTAGAGTGACAGAGTGCTCATATGATAAGGGGCACTGTCAGGGTGGCACAACACCAACAGTGTCAGCGGAAAAGATAACCCAAATTAAAAAAAGGTGTGCTTTGTTCATTTGCTGTTGTGCCTTTTATCTAACATGGTTGATAACCTGAAAATGTTCAGTGGTGAAGATTTGCAGGAATGGAATATGTAAAGTTCAGGTCAGGTCTGGTCAGGTTGGGGAGCATGCACTGGTACAGCGTGTTGCTGCACCCACCACACGACGAAACAACTTGGGATCCTAGTTGGTAACCCCCCTAGGCAGACACACCGTCCAGTCCCACCCTCCGGAAATGACCCTGTATCTGCCACAGCCAGGTGTTATGTGGGCGACCCCTTGGCCTGGTCCTGCCACGCAGATCCTCAACTATGAGGGACCTGTGAGCTGAATGACCCTCAGGGAATCGTACCACATCCCAAGCTGCCCTGTGAGCACCCATATTGGGGTTCATCCTAAGGGATGCTGCCACCCAGTATATGATTAATTAACCTGCATGTGAGAAGCAGTCTCCCATTGTCCCATATGTGTGGTCTCCAGGTGGGGAAAGAGCCCATTACTTATCCCGGTTGGGATCCTCTATCCATTTTGTCCTTTGGCATCTTAGCTGGGTATGTGATTCCCGTCCATTGCTGCTGTGATGCCAGTGCTTTAGCTTTTCTCTTCTGTACAATTCATTACACTGAAAAAAAAATGTGATGATTCACACTTAATATTTTCAATCTGAACCAATATAATTCTTTTTAGCTTATTTATCCCACAATTTTTAAGTTGAGGCAAATCATTTAGAGTGATTGGGTGCAATTCACTTGTTTTTTTTACTGAAGTAAATCTATTTATTAAGTTCTTCTTCTTTTTTGGCATTTGGAAAGCCATCAAACTGGAAAGTTCGACTGAAAGAATATACAAATGGCCCCTCAAACACAGCACATGAACAACCTAAAATATTAAGTTACATGAAATAGGATTTTTACGTTTATTCCCTCCACCATAACCTAATTTGGTACAACTTTTTTTACTTTAATTGAGATCTGAAACCAAATATTTTAAGCTGCAACACTAAATGACTAATCTTAAGTTGCTTGAAAGAGAAAATTTACATTGAATGAACAACATCAATGTTATACTTTTTTCAGTGTATGTTGGACTCTTGGCTGGGTAAGGGAAGGTAGTCTTCTCTGCTTGCATTTTACTTACCGTATATACTCACGGATAAGTCAGGGCTTGGGCAAAACCAAGGAACTGCTTATTGACTTATTGACTTTCGCTGCCCCAAAGAGCCTCAGTGTCTGGTCACTATACAAGGAGTGGATGTACAGGTGGTCCACTCCTACAAGTACTTGGGAGCCCACATTAATGACAGGTGGGACTGGACTTGGAACCCAGAAGGAATTAAACAACAGGTGTCATTAACAGAAAGAATCAGCTTTCTATTTTATATAGCATCTTTCATATCCATCTATCCATTATATAGTGCCTTACATACCTACCTATCAGTAGTTTTTTAAATTGTTTTCTAAAGATAACACGTCAGAGAGTCCCGACTTACACAGCCGGTAGGCTATAATTGATGAGCAATGTAATGGAAGAAGCAACTCGTCCAGGATGGCTAATGATGCCTATCCTAGCCGGTGCATTTGGGGTGAAGTGGATGGACTGGGACAGTTTATTCCCACAGCACAGAAGGTGGCAATACTTCTAAAGCTGGTCCCGAATTTGGACACCAGCAGGGTATCATAGGACCTGTAGCCAAAAGAAGCTCTCCCTACTTTGGGGAGCTTCCATCTGACCCAAAAGTACTTTCTATGGGCTACACCCTGACATTCTCAGGTCTTGTGTATAAGGAGTCACCGCACATCTGTTGGGGAAGTCAGAGTCAAGAAGAAATTGTGCAGATAGATAGATAGATAGATAGATAGATAGATAGATAGATAGATAGACAGGACCCTGGTTGGTACCCCTGTTGAATTCTAATCTGTCAATGCCATCTCCTGATTCCATTCTGTCTCTCAGAAGTGCCAGTAGTACACCAACCCTACCAGCCTCCAATTCCAGCTGATTAAAATGAGTTTGAAAACAAAGCGTCATGCCCAGAATGTCACAGACCATAATAATCAATGCCGGCCTTCAGTATATTAGCTGGCCGGGTTCTCTGTAGTAAAGACAACAGGAGCCTTTAGGACAAAAATAGTAGCAAAAGAATAGCTGTTTTGAGAGGAAAAGTGTCAATGGTGGTGAGGTGATGATAACGTTGTGGTTTGCAGTCAACATCCTTAATCAGAAACTTCTGTTCTCTCATACTTCCTATTAGCCTTCCCGGCTCGACGTCACTGCAGTGGACGCACACCACCTGCTGTAAGATTCGGCATTGAGATATGGGGGGCCGACTGCACTGCAGCTTACCCTCAGTCAGAATGTTAGGCTAGCCAAGTGTGTCCAGGCCAGGGTGGGCACCTGCCTTTCACTCGTTGCACTCTGCAGCACTCAGCTGGGGAAAGTAAACCTAACTGTGAGTGGAGATGCAAAATTATGGGACTTTACAAACAGACTTGTTATTTCTGAAGTTCCTTTCGAAAGACAAAAGCTCTGCAGAGCCACAGTTAAATAATTTGTTCCTGGGCGTACTGGCAGGTGAAATGAGTCATTCAGTGGCCCACAGTGAGTCAGTGACGGAACGAACACGCGGCCTTGAGAGTTACAGTTTAACACGTTAATATGTAGCCGATTAACTGACTCGAAAGAAAAGAAAACATTCAGGGAGGGCTCAGCACTGTCAAAAAGTAAACTTAAACAAAGCAGCATTAGAAGTTATAAA
Organism: Polypterus bichir lapradei; assembly: GCA_026402145.1. Classification (NCBI taxonomy): domain Eukaryota; kingdom Metazoa; phylum Chordata; class Cladistia; order Polypteriformes; family Polypteridae; genus Polypterus; species Polypterus bichir. The sequence goes on from JANRMT010062810.1 coordinate 15,437,524, forward strand.
TGGAACAAAGAGTACACACTGGCATCTCTATTCATTTTACAAGGAAATAAAAACTCCAGTATTAGTTACCTGTGATGGGGAATGCTGTTTTTAAAAAATAACTTTATGCATGACACTGAAAATAAAAGTAACTAAACATATTACATAGTTACTTATTATCAAGTGTAAGGTGCGTTCAAACAGTGCGTTACTTTTTCTCCTTCTGTATGGAAAAACCTCACATTTGATTGGCTGGAATTTGTTATGAACTCCTAAGCCCATATATGAAAGTGCTGACCAGAAACTCCGCCAGATTTGATCATTTTCTTATGTTTTTGAAATAAGTTTAGCCCTCCATGTGCTATGAAGTAAGTCACGTTCATCCCTTTTTCTCATTCCCCACCATAAGCTTCTGAAGGTTTGACATATGGACGCTAGTTGCTGTGTCGCCAGGTCACTGGTGTGTTTCATCCTTTCTATAGCAAACGGCTGAATGAACGCTAAAGTGACACTTCATCTGGGGGACTGCGTGCTGCACACAATGACATTTATTGCTACTGAATGTTTTCATATGAAGGATGAAGCTCAAAATGTTTTACAGGATGTCAAAGTAATAGTTAACAAGCAAAGAAACAATAAATTTAAATTAGATAAGGATAATAAAGAATAAATTGTTTACGAAAAATGAATAATGTACAGTTACATAGATCAGTTTTTGTGGACGGCTCGTGAAGTGATGAAGTCCTGACAAAGCACTTTATTAAATGTTGTTTAATGAAGGCCAATGTTTATTAAAGTCATTTTTATGACTAATGTTATTATTAAACTAATTCTGTCAATTTTCGTGTAATTCAATGTTCTTTGAAAAATATAAAGGCTGTAATGCCTGAGGAAAGCCAACAGTCCCTTGCGGTTCATTGAATGCACTAGGTGGTTGCCGAGTTCTCCCGTGTCCATTGTTTGGTTTTTTTTTTATTTATTGTGATTTTTGTGACCCTTGGCGCTGTCTCTTGACCAAGCTTTGGATTTTGTATTGGGACTTTGACAGCTTTTGGGTTTGCCTGTTTTGAAGGCATTGCCTTCTGTGTTTTTATGCTCTTCGGAGCCTCCCTGTTTTTGAACATTTCTTTTATAATAAATCGGATATTTACAAAGATACCATTTGCCCTTTTTCTGACTAACTGGGGTCTTGGGGTTTTCCCGCTTCTAGTGGGTATTTTGAGATTCTTTGGGTTTCTGTTTGCATAGAAACTCTCAAGTTCTTCACAGAAAGTATAAACTAATACCACAGCAGCTCGATTACAAACTGCCAGGCTCATAAATAGCACCAGGGTGGTACCCCTGCTGAATCATCAGGTGGCCCACATCCCTTACCTTAGGCTCACCATAACGACAACAACTAAAGTGGCATAATGAACAACTAATACTAACACTATGTATATGAAATATTCTTGAAGGAACATACAAACACACATGGATCATACATACATACATACATACATACATACATACATACAAACCCGCAAGTTCTTCACAAAAAGTATAAACTAATACCACAGCAGTTCCTTTAAAGACTGCCAGGCTCATAAATAGCACCAGGGTGGTACCCCCTGCTGCATTGTCAGGTGGCCCTGCCCCCTTAGGCTCACCATAAAGACAACAACTAATGTGAAATAATGAACAACTAATAATAAAACTATGTATGCGAAATATTCTTAAAGATACATACATACATACATACATACATAGAAACTCTCAAGTTCTTCACAAAATGTATAAACTAATACCACAGCAGCACCATTACAAACTGCCAGGCTCATAAATAGCACCAGGGTGGCACCCATGCTGCATTTTCAGGAGGCTCCGCCCCCTTAGGCTTACCATAAGGACAACAACTAAAGTGACATAATGAACAACTAATACTAACACTATGTATACGAAATATTTTTGATAGAACATTTAAACACACATGGAACATGCATACATAGAAACCCTCACGTTCTTCAGAAAAAGTATAAACTAATACCACAGCAGCTCCGTTACAGACTGCCAGGCTCATAAATAGCACCAGGGTGGCAACCTATCTGCATTGTCAGTTGGCCCCACCCCCTTAGGCTCACCATAAAGACAACAACAAAAGTGACATAATGAACAACTAATACTAACACCAAGTACGTATACGAAATATTCTTGATGGAACATACAAAAAGTTCAAAATATAATCAGTAACATATTTACAAAACAATAAATGTATTAAATAACTGGACAAAGCACTTAAGGCAGCGATGTAACCCTCGCGATTTCCTAACAATATTTACCTTTATGAAGACAAAGCAAATCATCCAGATTCTCCATTAAATAAAGCCCACTTCTCTATTTCACAATTGGAAATGTGCGATGTTCTCAACATGTAGTCCAACCTGTTCCCGGAGCGCTTTTGTAGTGTTCGGATTTTTGTTACATTGCTGAGTAGCTACAATGGGATGACGCATAGCTTATCTGCACAATGGCAAGCGAAAAAGGAAGAGGATTAGTCACATAATCTGTTGAATTGAATTAACCTGGCCAATGTGCTGTTCTGACAGCTAAGCATAAAAGTGGAGGCAAGTGAACTGACGCTCAAGTATCGACAGTAATACATGGAGCAGGACAGAAGTGAGGCATCGCAGAATGTACTGCTTCGATATTAAAGAGCAGCCTGTTGGGAAGGGGCACTCAAACTGAAACTTAGTGTGTGTGTTCCTGAAGGTTATCTTCATGTGCACTGCTAGTTAAGTGTCCAGTGGAAAACACAGCACTTGATTTCTGTACATATGCATCATTCACTGCTATTGTATTGACTGGGTAGGAAGCAGTAATGATCAAAGCCTCGTGTGGTTCACCCAGTAGTGGTTGTCTCCCAAGTCTCTTGCTCTCAACTGGGGGCATTGTGGTTTCTTCTTAATAACAACTACTCAACTTCTATAGTTTCATTTCACCAATGTGATATTAGGCCATATGACCCTGAACTGGAGCTTCAAACGTCACTGAGGCACCAGCAGCGCACCGACTGCTTCAAAGCTTTCTGCTGTCCTACATACTATGAAAGGGGATATTAAACTACCGCTCGTATCTTATACACAGAAGATGTTAAATGAAATTAAGAGTCCAAAATTGTGGGACCTGATAGATAGATAGATAGATAGATAGATAGATAGATAGATAGATAGATAGATAGATAGATAGATAGATAGA
>JANRMT010062810.1:15446458-15460593 GCA_026402145.1 Polypterus bichir lapradei
CAACCAACGATTTATACAGGAAAATAATGACTATTAACAAGGTTGCCCAAACTTTTGCATCCATATATATATTCACTTTAGTAACTTAATAACTGTTTTTGCCTATTTGATTGCCGATTTGGGAAGTAATTGGAAGAAGTACAGCTTGTCTAAATCTAACGCCCCTCAGGTTGCCAGGTCATAGGTTTTGGTGGTGTTGTTGCTGATCCGGACGATTGGGTCGGCGGTTACAACCATTTTTGCGGCAGTACGCTCTCCACAGATGAGCTGTTTGGTGGTGAAGTAGTGAGAAGGAGAGACAATTAGAGACATGGGATGATTGGGGCAGAATGACCAGGCCATGATGAGCAATTTAGCCTGGAAATTGGGGTACACCCTACTCTTTATGAGAATCTTCGATGACCACAGAGAGTCAGGACCTCCGTTTTACATGTCTTCTGAAGGACGGTGCCATTTTTATAGCCCAGTGTCCCCGTCACTGCTGCACTGGTGGCATTGGGGTCCACATTCAGACCACAGGGTAAGTGCCCCCTGCTGGCCTGACCAACACCCCTTCCAGCAGCAACCCAAGCTTTTCCAAGTACTGGCCGGGCCTGACCGTGCTTAGCTGCAGGCAGATGACCTCTTCTGAGGTGCGGCTGGTGTGGCTGCTCACTGTTTGCACGAGGTTGTGCAGTTTAGCCTTTCAAATATGTTGAAATGTTGACAGTTTCCATAGGGTGTACTTACTTTTTCACATGACTGAACATCTCTCTGCTCTGACATAAAAATACTGCCTACTGCACTTCATATTATATTAGAAATAATTATTTCATAAAGTAGTTTCAAAGGTCACCAGATAGAGCATACTGATAAAGAAGGGCTAGGCCTAATGAGCACTGGAAAATATACAAATATTGTCCCCAGAGATTGTAGGCCATTTCCTCTCCAACAACTATTTACAGCAGCCTCGGAAACTCACCCAGACCAAGATGGGAAATGTGAGGGCCAACAAGAGGAGTGCCGCCTGCCTATTATTAGGTGTGTGTGTGGGTGGGTGGGTGTGTTGAAAAAAAAGAAAGAAAGGAGGCTGAAAAGTTAGGGGCGACAGCTCTTTAAAATAGTTCTTCCCTTTATTATTACTAAGTTTTGTTTTGTTTTTTTGCTAAATGGCTCAGCTTGTCGTTTCTAAAAATGTGTAAAAGATCCAAGTTTCTTCACGTTTACTGAAATGCTGAGGAGCCCTGCTGATGTATCCATCTCAGACAAACAGAGGAGAGACGATCACACGAAAAAAAAAAAAAACATAAAGAACGGGCCACTTCTGAAATGAAGCCTGCGCTGCCATTCAGGACTCCAGCCACCCAGGAGAGACTCCCGCTGTCCGGCCCATGGACGTTGAGCAGTATGTCCATCCATTCTATATCCAACCCGCTATATCCTAACTACAGGGTCACGGGGATCTGCTGGAGCCAATCCCAGCCAACATAGGGCACAAGGCAGGAACAAACCCTGGGAAGGGTGCCAGCCCACCGCAGGGCACACACACACACCAAGCACACACTAGGGACAATTTAGGATCGCCAATGCACCTAACCTGCATGTCTTTGGACTGTGGGAGGAAACCCACACAGACACGGGGAGAACATGCAAACTCTACGCAGGGAAGACCCGGGAAGTGAACCCAGGTCTCCTAACTGCGCGGCAGCAGCGCTACCCACTGCGGCACCGTGCAGCCCAGCAGTACATCCGCAAACAGATTTTGTTAAGTGTTGCATTCGAGTGCCCATGTGCTTTAACTTGGAGATGGAGCCGTCTATTTAATTCAAATCAGTTTATTTTAATATAGTGCTCTTCTGTGACAAGTCCTCAGTTAAAATGCAAAGTCAAATTTTACTAAGGACTAATTCAGCAATGAGCACACAGGCAGTGTGGTGTAGGGGTTAAGGCTTTGGACGTCAGGCCCTGAGGCTGTAGGTTCAAATTCCACCACTGACACTGTGTGGCCCTGAGCAGGTCACTTCACCTGCCTGTGTTCCAACTGGAAAAAGAAAAGCAATGGAAGCAACTTGTATCTCAAATGTTGTATGCCAGGGTGCAGCACAGAACTCAGGGCCCTAAACTTCTGCAGTCTCTGTGGGCCCCTTCCCCTCAAAAACTAACTTTACATTCCAGGCTTCGTAGTTCCTGGGTGATCATTACCCCTTTCTCCCCCACTACGACACCCATGGTTGTAAGTCACTCTGGATAAAGTCAGTCATTTTCCAACCCGCTATATCCTAACACAGGGTCACAGGGGTCTGCTGGAGCCAATCCCAGCCAGCATAGGGTGCAAGGCAGGAACAAAACCCGGGTAGAGTGCCAGCCCACCGCAGGGCGCACACACACACCCACACACCAAGCACAATTTCCATCCATCTATCCATCCATTATCCAACCCACTATATCCTAACTACAGGGTCACGGGGGTCTGCTGGAGCAAATCCCGGCCAACACAGGGAACAAGGCAGGAAACAAACCCCAGGCAGGGTGCCAGCCCGCCATAGCCAAGCACAATTTAGGATTGCCAAAGCACCTAACTTGCATGTCTTTGGACTGTGGGTGGAAACCCATGCAGACACGGGGAGAACATGCAAACTCCATGCAGGGAGGACCCTGGAAGCGAACCCGGGTCTCCTAACTGCGAGGCAGCCGTGCCACCCGCTCTGAATAAAGGCCACGGCCAACTAAATAAATGTAAATGACAGGAAAACAAAGTCATATGAACCTGATTGGCATAAATGAAGCCCAGCACTGTCCGTCCGTTAACTAATTGTTAAACTGGGAGCTTCCAATTACTTCCCCACTAGAAAAACTCCTGTCAGCAGTATTCTTGGAGAATATAAACCTCAGTGGGAGGTGTTTGGGCAGTGGTGGTGGTGGGGGGGGGGGGTTGGCCATGATCAAATATAGCAGAGAAAGATAACATAAAAAACACAATCCTGTAGACCTGAGCCAACTGGCCACCCGCCCTGTGCTGGTCATTCTACTGGGCCAGCCAGTCCGATGATAGGACCATTCTACCCCATGATTTCAGTGCTCCTTTATCTGAGGTGACTTTTCAAGGGTAGGAAAACAGCTTGGCACTAGAGCGGTGGCACCAAGTGCCACAGTAGGATACCAAGAAGAGAAAAAGAAGAGACATCCATCAATCTGTTGGTGTGCTCGGGGGCTTCTGAAGGTGTTGCACCTTATGTGAGGACACAATACCTACATTAATTGGGGTTGGGGGGTGTTATAAACATAATTCAAATGTATTTAAAAAGTGACAAAACTACTTTCAGTTGGTATTGAAGTGGGTAGAGAGCCCTCCATTTATGGGAAGACTAGATGGGGTTAAATTTAAAATAATCAACATAGACCTCAGCATTAACATTTGAAGTGCACCATCTGTTGGAATGTTTTTTTGCAGTGCATGTAGTAATAAAAATGCATCTGTTATTCCAACAGATGGTGCATCCAAAACAAAAAAGTGTTCTAAAGATAGGGTAAAATGAGTGTGGAAGGAAGTTGAGGGGTTTAGTAGCGATTGGACTTGATAAGATTTATTCTTTTTATTGATGATGTAAGAGATTAGACAGAACACGATAAAGAGTTAAGGCACCACCCAGTGACCCCATAGAATTGAAAAGCAGAAAAACAAGGAATAATTGGCAAGAATGTGTTTTCTGATGGGAGTTCCTCAGTGAACTGATTTCAAAATGGCTGAACTTCCAGAAGGGAGAGGCAGGTCCAGGCAGACGGACACCAGAAGTGATGTCACTAACTCTCAGTTATCCAGTTTGCAGAGGGAGGAAGAGAACAGGCATTAGAACACAGCGCCAACCCCTGGAGTGGCGGGTAATTACAACCACCAGAGCCTTTGAGCTGTCCCCTATGCGCATGCACGTGACAATGGATGTGCTGTTCTGGGTTTTGTTTCTGTTTATGTAATAATCTGATTGGCAAAGTACTTTTTGTATAAGTTGCACTAAATAAAAAAATGCACACACACAAAATAAAAATCCATTTTAAAGCAACATCCTGTGCTGGTTTAACAACTTCAGTCGTGTCACCTCTTAATCTCAGTTGGCCTAACCTTCAGTCTCTCCTCTTAGCTCAGACCTCTCAGTCTTAATCAGCTTAGTTGCTGTTTACCGGACTTCCTCGAGTGCTGCTGTGTCTTTTTCTTTCATAATATGGAGACCAAAACTGAGCAGAGTACTCCAGAGTGTGTTACTGTATATACTATAGGTTACGCCTAACGTCCCATGACTTGTGCTCTACACAACGTATGACAGTATATAGAGAAACCTAACATTGTTTTAACTTCTTAATCATATCTGTCCACTCCCTGGATGTAGGTAGTGATGAGTCCACAATGACTCTCAGGTCACTCTCATGATGGGTCCTTTCAAGGTTCAAACACCCCAATGTGTATTTCAATCTAACAGTTTTACTTCATTATTATGAACAGTAGAGTTGAATAGGATGAACCAGCTTGTTGGGATGAATGGCCAATTGCGGATGTGATATGCGATGATTCATCTCCTCCAACAAAGGTTACGTGCCACAATGGACTGAAAGAACAGAAAGAAATGATGAATGAAAAGCAAATCTATATATATAAAAGCCAAATACCACTGACTCACTCATCACGAAATCTACCATGAGGACTTGGGACTTGAAATTTGGAATGTAGGTTACTCTTGGTCCATAGGTGCTCGCTAAGAAACGGTTTTAAAAATGTCGTGGTCCAAGCACGTTCTGTCTGTATGTCTGTCCACTTTTCACGAGAGAATTACTTAACGGATTTAGATCGGGTTGTTTTCTATAATCTGCTTGAACTTTCCGGTTGATCTTGTGACTTCTCTCATCGCACTAAGTACCATAGTTCGCTTGCCGTATCGATGTATTTATGCAAATCCAACAGAGTAGCTGTGGGCTGAGAGCAGGGGGGCGGGGCCTTCCTCATTCACTCGCCAGCCTCTGTTCGAGTTGGTCTGTGTCTCGCCACGTGTTGGAGTGCACCTTGCCTCCGCTTAGCTAGTGATACCGGTTTCTTCAACAGATACTATCATCTACAGATTGATAACGAGTAACATTTGACATTTTTGAGAGAGAGATCAGAGCTACATGTGTTTTAAAGGGTAGCTGCTCGTTGCCAGAGATATCACGGCCACGTGCTTTTCTCCCCACACGGGGAACGCTCTCCCGTCAGAGTTGAACACGATCAGATAAAGTGCCAACATCTATTGGTTTTTAAAGTTTGTCCTGTTTCATTACTATGTGAGTGAAGCCATGGGGTACAGCTGGTACCGTATATACTCACGTTTGAGTTCTCCGGCGGATAAGTCGCTGCTTGATTTTACCGTATAATTTCTGGTATTTTATAATGTCGATTGTATAAGTCGAATGCGGAAAACTCACGCTATTGGTCCAAGAGATTACGATATGCTAACGCCCACCTGAGAGAGTAACCACGGAGCACACGGCCTTTTTTTCTATGTACTGTATTGTACCTACGTGATCACACGGTAATACCCAAACTATTCCGAAGTGACTTTTGCACTGTTTGTGTTTTTTCGTATCTCACCCCCTCATATACCTTTATCGTATGAGCATCCCTTATATACGATGGAGCGTTCGATCAGAAGAAAATATGAAGCTGGTTTTAAATTAAACATCGTTGAAGTTGTGAAAGAAATTGATAACCGTGCTGCTGCAACAAAATTCAATGTGTCTGAGAAACCGGTGCGAGATTGGAGGAGGCAAGAAGACATAAAAAAATAAATAAATATCAGTGTCATATTTTTGAACGGGCGTATAAGTCAGGGTCTGATTTTATGATAGATTTTTCAGGATTCAAGACCCGACTTATATGTGAATATATACGGTAGTCCGATAATTTAAAAGCAATACAGGAGAACAATATGAAACAATGTCTGCGTCTGGATTTAATAGGTTGAAACTGACAGAACGTCTCTTCTGTTGGTAAGTATACTTGTGTGCCCTGTAGATCAGAGATTCCCAACTGGGGATAAGTTTACCCAATTCGGAATCATCAGGTTGGAGCGTCCTTTCATCTGATTGGCCGGTGCAGCACAGTAGGAGGGAGGCAGCTTGTTGGCCGAGGTCTCCAGGACTCTGACTGTGACTTCTTTTATACCATATGGCTGTGCTTCTATAATTAAGTGATGGGCAGATCTCATTGTTTTTCATTTATGTTACTTTGCTTTTGGTGTAGTGGTGGCTCTGAGCTGCTGGTATCCAGAAGGTTGCCAGTTTGAATCCCCGTCACTGCCTACTCTGCTGGGCCCTTGAGCAAGACCCTTAACCTGTAATTGCTCCAGGGGTGCTGTACAATGGCTGACTCTGCACTCTGACCCCAAGGGGTATGCGAAAACTAACAAATTCCTAATACAAGAAATTGTATAAGGTGAAATAAAGAACAAAAAAAATCTGTATCCTTATATGTGACAGTTCTGTATTTAGTGAGGGTATCATCATTTCTTGCATTTTGACCTGAGAGTTGTCACGGTGTCCCAGAATGGCTGTCTTGCCAGCATTGTAGGCCCCCCCGGGTAAAGCAGTGCACTGGGCCCCTGTGTTGATAGCAAAATAGAAACATACATAGGCCTCAGAAACATCGAGGGCCCTTACATTGCTGGGCTCCCCAGCCAGTGCCCATTGTGTCCATACATTAAGACAGCCCTGCAGCTCCAGTCTGCATTTGGTGAGGATCGCTGGGCAAGAACAAAATCGTTTGTACTGTTAGATTTTGTGGCATTTACTGACACCCATTGTACACTCAACTTAACTCTCTGAATTGCTTTTCCCAAGATTTGTTACTTTTTTTGTCTTCTTAGGGAGTTAAGGCTGGGGGGCTGTCAAAAACAGCAGGCATTCCTTGTATGACTTCTATACAAGAAATAAATTGTAATTGTTGTAAATTTAGGGGCGGAGTGGTGGCTCTGAGGCTAAGGATCTGAGCTGGTATCCCGAAGGTTACCAGTTCAAATTCCCTTCACTGCCAAAAGAGATCCTACTCTGCTGGGCCCCTTGAGCAAGGCCCTTAACCTGCAATTGCTCCAGTGGCGCTGTACAATGGCCGACCCTGCGCTCTGACCCCAAGGGGTATGCAAAAACGAACAAATTCGTAATACAAGAAATTGTGTAAGGCAAAATAAAGAACAAAAAAAAAATTTTCACCTGCATCAGAGGGTACATTTGCTTATAAGTCGTGAAGATCTCGATTAGTTCCCAAAGATGACGTGAGACTTGGACTTTTGACAAACCTTGCCAAGTATATCCAACATTGAAGGTTGTCATACACGCGTGTTTAGGGCACAACCAAAGGGTCTGAATAAATGTAGTTCCACGCCGGACCAGGGGGTGGCGAAGTGCGCTAATTCTCTCTCTCAATTCCTTACAGACCATTCTCGGGAAATCCCCCCCCTTTTTGGGGATTAGCCATTGACGTCACTTCTGGTTCCGGTCCTGATAACATCACTTCCCCCGTGAGGGTTTAAAAGTCGCCATCTCAAAGATGATATTCAGTTCTGTTTTGGACTCAGTTGTGTGCACATGTCTTTGTCTTTTGACAGATTTTGCAGCTGGGAAATATCATATGGGTGGCTTCCCCAAACCTTCCCAATGCCTCTTGGTTATTCTTGTGACAAGGTGAAAAAGCAAGAACAAGCATCTGATTGATCGATATGTTCTCATTTCTTTCTGGTACACCAGGATATATCTGCTCATCATTAGCTGTTTTTAAATAAGTCAGTCAGTTTCTTAGTACAGAATATGGTTACAGAGGTCTGTCCGAGGTAGCAAGGCAGTAACAAACCCTGGACAGGGCACCAGTCCACCGCAGAGCGAACACACACACACACACACACACACATTAGGGCCAATGGAGTATCACCAATTCACCTAACTGGCATTTGTCTTTGGACTGTGAGCAGAAATCAGAGCACCCAATGGAAACCAACGCAGACACCAGGAGAACACACAAACTCCACACAGGGAGGACCCCAGGCATGGACCCTGGTCTCCTTACTGCTAGGCAGCAGTGTTACCATTTTGCCACCCCTTAAATAAGTGAAATAGCATTGCTATGTGCTATAATTATTGTTATTATTGTTTGAACTTAAAATTAAAAATGTTAAAAACATCCATCCATCCATCCATCCATTATCCAACCTGCTATATCCTAACTACAGGGTCACGGGGTCTGCTGGAGCCAATCCCAGCCAACACAGGGCGTAAGGCAGGAACAAACCCTGGGCAGGGCGCCAGCTCACCGCAGCTGTTACTTAAAATTTCTATTATGTCAAACGATTTACTTTGATAGAAGTTTAAAATTAGAATACTGAACAAATTAGGTTGGGGTAAATTTACTTTGAAAAAGTTGCTACGGGGTAAACAGGGCAAAAGAGGATGAGCTCCCCTGCTAAAGATAAAGAATCATTTTCTTCATTCTGTGAATTTGGAGAGGTGCCGCCCTGAACAAATTCCGGTAAAAGCGGCTTTTACACACGAATGTAACACATGTAGGGTGTGACGTAACACCAAAATGTCAAATGGATTTGGCTAAACCCAAATTATGGCCTTTTATGCATTATTTACAGAGTTGTCACCCACTAAAAGAACTTCTGTTTTTTCTAAATTTAAACACACGCCATTATCATTCATTGAGTGTTTAACTGTAAAGCAACAAAGCAGTTAAGTAATGAATTCCCTTGAAGGAGAATTGTCAGGCTTAGATGACGAGCACAGCTCCGCGTAACATCAGCATATGAATGAAATTTGCTGCTGTACTTCCGAATTATACAACGTAATGATTACATACAGTAAAAGAAAAACTGAAGCTACAGATACAAGGAATAGGTAGCAAAACAAATATAAGGAGAAATGGAGGAACTCCTAATCAAGTTCAAGTTCAAAGTTTATTGTCATGCGCACAGTAAGGAAACACGTTTCTCTGTACAATGAAATTCTTTCTTTGCTGTCCACACCAAATGACAAAACCGACGTATAAAGATAAACATCAATAATAAGTAGCAGAGGCAGCATAAAGTATAAAAACAAAGTAGAAGTATAAAGTGTAATTGTGCAGATAGGTGTGTGATGGACAAGTCAAATCCAGTTGTGTGAGGTGGACCACGGTTATAAACTCCACTCAGTTATTTAGGAGTCTAATGGCCTTTGGGAAAGAACGAGTTCTTTAGCCTGAGGCTGAGTGGTGGCTCTGAGGCTAGGGAGCTGCACTGGCAATCGCAAGGTTGCCGGTTTGAATCCCATAAAATGCCAAAAGGGACTCTGCCCTGTTGGGCCTTTGAGCAAGTCCTGCAATTACTGAGCACTTTATGTAGTGAGAAAAGCACCATATAAATGCAAAGAATTATTAGCCTGGAAGTCCTGCATTTCATACTTCCCTGCCTTCTGAGGGTAGAAGTGTGAACAGTTCATGTTGAGGGTGGGTGGGATCCCTGAGGAGTGAAGCAGTTCTCCTGCAGACTCTGCAGTTGTAGATGCTCTGCAGAGAGGGCGGTGGGATCCTGGTGATCTTCTCAGCAGTCTTTACCACTCTCTGCAGGCATTTGCGGTCCATAGCAGTAGTGTTGCCGTACCACATGGTGATGCAGCTGGTCAAGATGCTCTCAACAATGCAGCTGTAAAAGTTGCCGAGGATCTTAGGCGACACACCAAACTTCCTCAGCCTCCTCGGAAATTACAGCTGCTGTTGAGCCCTCTGGACCAGCTGTGTGGTGTTAAGTGTCCAAGTGAGGTCCTCACTGATGTAGACGCACAGGTATTTAATGCTGCTCACCCTCTCCACTTCAAGCCCTCAGATGAACAGTGGCCGATGAGGTCTCCTCTCCTTCCTCATGTTCACTATCATCTCCTTCATCTTATATGTGTTGAGGGTGAGGTTGTTGTCCTCACACCATGACGCCAGACTATCCACCTCCCTCCTGTAGGCCACCTCATCCCCACCAGTGATGCGTCCTATCACTGCGGTGTCGCTATCTTTGTGGGAGGCGACACAGTCGTGGGTGAAAAGGGTGTAGAGGAAGGGGCTGAGGACGCAGGGGTGCCTGTGTCTGTGATGGTATCCTTCAATAAGGGCACGTAAATAAAGGCGAGCTTCAAAAGGGCGACCTCAAATGGGCGCAGCGAATAAAGGCAAACGCAACAAAATTATTACAGAAAATTTATTAGATAAAAGGCAATGATTGAACGTATAAAAAGGTGAAAGATGACAGATGTTTTTCAGTTCAGTAAGTACTCGAATGTAACTACTTGAACTCTTGTCACTCATGAGCACGTAAACAAGAGGAAACGTTGTTTCGTACTTTATCCCATGAATCGTGTAGATTTGCTGGAACAAATGAGGTGCAGATTTGAAAGTTCCGTCGCATAACCAGGCTTCACATTTCGATCTTCGCCACATCTGGAACATGGTTGTGCGTAGATGGTCTCTTAACGAATAATCCATTTTTGGTATGACAGCGAGACGAACATTTTCCAATCGTTTATTCAGTGCATTTCCAGATGTGTTTCCCATTGATAGTTTTCTCCTTTCTGAATGTGTAGCCTTCGACCACGAGTAGATCTGCACCTTTGTTGTACTTCACATATTCCAGAGCCATTTGAACTAAATTATCTATGAACGCCTTTATTCGCCGCGCTCAGTTGAGGTCGCCCTTTTGAAGCTCGCCTTTTTGTGCGTGCCCTTATTGAATACAGCCGTCTGTGATAATGGTGGCTGAAATCTTATTACCAATCCTAACAGACTGGGGCCTGCCAGTCAGAAAGTCTAGGAGCCAGTCACAGAGGGTGGGGTGCAGGACAAGTGCAGACAGTTTATGGGAGAGTTTATGGGGGATAACCGTGTTAAAGGTGGAGCTGTCGTCAAAAGAGCATCCTGATGTAGGAGTCTTTGTTCTCCAGAAGGGAGAGGGAATAATGTAGTGCGGTCACGATGGCATCTGACGTGGACCTGTTGGGCCGGTAGGCATACTGCAGGGGGTCCAGAGTGTTGCTCTGAATGTGGGCCAGCACCACTCTCTCAAAACACTTCATGATGGAGATTAACATAAAAATCAGTTCATGGGGTCACTACTCTCATGCGTACAAGTACAGCGAAATTCTTTCTTCCATGTGCTAATCAACATGCAACATGTCGCCGTTTCACCAGGGCCATGATTAGCGATTATTAAGCCATACCTCGAAACGTCTGTTCATCTTATCTGAAATAACTACCCTACCTCGACAGTAGAATTGTAATTAAAATTCTCCTCAGGTAATCTCCAAGTCTCAGATTGGTGGAGACGGCAAATCGGACTTAAAATCGTACAAAAACTGCACAGTGTATGTTTGGGGTTCACCCAAAAACAGTAATCCTGAAAGAGATGGCAGTGCTGCTGTCCACAGGATTTATCACAAAACTCTAGTGATCGGTAAATGATTAGCTTTTTGTCCATGTGTGCAGCATTCAAACTGTACAACACACAATTTACAAGATCTGCACACAGATTATAAGAAAACAGACGGACTATGATAAAAAAAAGTCGGGGCACCGACAATCACAAAAAACCACACAATAATTGAGAAAACGTCTCTCCAGGCACTAGTTCCCAATTGAACTGTCTCAAAATGGTGGATCTTCCAGTCTTAAGTCCTTCTGGCAGGAAGAGGCGGGTCCAGGCGGATGGACACAGGAAGTGACGTCAGTGGTGTTGTAGCCGTCAATCTTCTGTACTGCACAGAGAGGAAGAGAAAAGACATTAGAACACAGCGCCAACCCCTGGAGCAACAGGGAATTACGATCACCAGAGCTCTTAGGCTGCCCCCCACGCACACGGGCTTGACAAGGTAAGCAACACAACAAGTGCCATGAAAAGCAGCTCTTATGTGTCTGCTATGCTGGAATATGCTTTTCATCCATTCAGGGTATGAGGCAGTGTAATGAGCAGGATCCAATCAGAGAAGGACCATGTAATTTGTCATAGATCTGCTTTGTAAGATGAGGCCAACTACTTGTGAACTGGGGGGGGGGGGGGGGGGCGGCAGCACACTTCTTAAATCCTGCCTTCATGCCATAATCCTGCCTTCATGCCATAATCCCAACATCCCTCGACACTGGCTTTGTGCCGCTCACTTTTAAAATCGCTTCTGTAACCCCCATGTTAAAAAAGTCTGGTCTCGATGGTGACGATCTTAACAATTTTCGGCCTATTTCTCACTTACCTTTTCTGTCAAACGTTCTTGAGCGTATTGTAGCCGCCCGGCTCACCAATTACTTAACCTCTAATAACTTGATGGAAACCTTTCAGTCTGGTTTCAGAGCACAGCACAGCTGTGAAACTGCTCTGCTACGGGTAACCAATGATTTGCTTATGGCAGCAGACTCTGGACAAACCAGCATGTTAATTCTGTTAGACCTCAGTGCAGCATTTGACACTCGGGACAGACATGACATTCTACTGTCCAGAATGGAGAACATGCTGGGTATCTCTGGCACTGCCCTCCAGTGGTTCAAGTCCTGTCTGACTGATAGGCAAGAGTTTGTTAGTCTTGACAACAGAAGGTCCAGCTCAGCGCCAGTCACACAAGGAGCTCCTCAGGGCTGTGTCCTCGGCCCTCTTCTCTTCTGTATTTATATGCTTCCCCTTAGCCATATTATTCATAGCTATGGACTGGGTTATCATTTTTATGCAGATGACACTCAACTCTATTTCAATGTCAAAAATGCAACTTCATCAGAGTTTTCTCAGCTCACAGCTTGCCTCAGTGATGGAGCAGAACTCTTTAAAATTAAATTGCAACAAAACTGAACTCCTGCAAATTGGCACTAAAGCACTACTTAAGAAAATGAGCTCCTTATCAGTCACTCTTGATGGTGATCTCATCAGACCTTCTTCTGATGCAAGGAATCTTGGTGTCATTTTTGATTCCTCCCTTTTTTATTCTGCCCATATAAACCACATTAAGAAACTTTCTTACTTTCACCTCCATAACATATCACATGTTCGCTCATTCCTCTCCTTTTCTAACGTTGAGAAACTTGTCCCTGCTTCTATCACATCGCACATCGATTATTGTAACTTGCTGCTGGCAGGTGCCCCTTCTAATCTTATATCACAGCTCCAGTTGATTCAAAACTCTGCTGTAAGAGTCCTTACTCTAACCAGCAACAGTGAGCACATCACAGCCATTCTGCTTCGCCTTCACTGGCTCCCCGTGTCTTACCAGATTGAATATAAAATTCTATTAATAACCTACAAAGCCTTAAATGGCCTACATCAGTGACCTTCTCCATCACTCTGCTCCTGTTCACCTACTAAGGTCCTCTGATTCTGGTAATCTTGTTGTTCCTCACACTAACCTGCACTCTATAGGTGACAGCAGGGCCTTCAGCTCCATAGCGCCCAGACTTTGGAATGACATCCCGAAATTAATGAGATCAGCTGACTCCATTCATTCTTTGAAAAAAACAACTTAAAACTCATCTATTTAGGAAGGCTTTTAATTTAACTTAACATTCTGCCCTTTCTTTCAGTTTACCTCTCTGCCCAGGTGCTCAAGATAATTTGGGTGTCTGTTATATCACAAATTAGGTTATTTGGTAGGTTTTTCTTTTAGTATTGAATTTAGTATTTTACTCTGGTTAATTGTTCTTCATTCTATTTAATGCTTTGTTATCTGTTTCATTGTTCTATTCAAGAAAACATTTGTATCCAATGTTACATATACCCTGCTGTTTTTTCTAAGACTCTGTGAAGCGCCTTGAGCATGGGAAATGCACTATATAAATAAAATGTATTATTATTATTATTATTATTATTATTATTATTATTATTAATTAGCATGAACCAATCAGAGCACAATTAGAGTCTAAAAAAATGCATTTTTAGCCATCCGCACCATAATGCTGAGCCCACAATGTTTTAGAAGCATACGGCTCTGGAGAGCATTTCAAGAAGATCTCTCACGGGTTGAAAACACTCGAGTACTGTGGATGAAAGGCAAAAATTAAGATTAATTTGTTTTGATTTTGAGATACTTTATTAATTTGAGGATTAGATAGATAGATAGATATGAAAGGCACTATATGAGAGATAGATAGA
>JANRMT010062810.1:15474680-15499456 GCA_026402145.1 Polypterus bichir lapradei
AGTGAGGGCTTTGCCTTTTATTAGTATAGAAGATATACACAGGGGGTCCTCGGGTTACGACACAGTTCTGTTCCTACAACAGTGATGAAACCCGAATTTTGGAGTAACTTGAAACACATCCTAGCCTAAGTCACTTACCTATCCTAACACATTTGCAAAATCATAATCTAGAACATAAAAACACAACTAAGCCACAGAAAAAGGAAAAGGACATAAATATACTGCACTGTACACTGTACTGAAAAATGAGTGTAAAGACAAATCCTTACCTTTATTCCTTCTCACATCTCAATTTTTTAAAGTTTTTATGGGAGTGAGCGTTGTAAACTTGAAACGTTGTATGTCGAGAGGTTGTAACCCGAGGACCCCCTGTATATATATATATATATATATATATATATATATATATATATATATATAGCTATATATAAACGTGTGGGGTTGTCCGTCAGTGAAGAAATCTTTGGTGTTTGAACTTTTTTTAAACTGTTTTGCTCAAACGACCTAGGATGAACTGAATTTACAGGACTTTCATTACAGGCATTGCAAGATTCCGTTCTTGTACCTTCCTTGTGTATTGTATGTGGTAATTTATGCATCTGTTCCACTCGGTTTCATTTTAAATTTTTTATGACCTTGAAATGGGAAATCAGTAGAGATATCACAGAACCTGTTTAAATTCATCATATAGGCTGGTGTCATGATTTGGTATAATTTGGGTTCTCAGAGGTCGCCTGTGTTTATTTCCATCGTTAGGCCCGCTTCCTGTGTTGCCAGGGGTAGGACCTCTAAGGTCGGGGCCTGTGCATAATCTACAATACGGGATAAAAGGACATTCTAGGAATGCAAATCCTTACCCGTTCTGAAATATTCAAAGTTTATCTTTGTGCTCTTTTCTTGTGTGTATTTTCAGGTTTGACCCCCTTGTTCCCTCAGTCACGATTATTGTCTCTCGTATTGGACTTCAGTTTAATTTCTCTTTATATTTTTTCTTTATTTTGTTTTTTTTTTCACTTCTCCCAGTTTTTTGCTCAAATCAAACAAACCAAACACCTTGATCAGAGTCATGCATCACCAGGAAAAAACAGCCAATCAAATGTATACAATGTCACATGTTTCTTTAACCTCATGTGTGCATTTCAACATAAACAGATAAAAACGACAGAAGGGCAAAGACAAAGGAAGAGACTTCAGAGATCCAGAGACATGAGAGAATCTAATTTGGTTGTCAGAAAAGGTCATCTATGAACAGCACTGATTACTAATCCAAAAGCCGCCCAGGACAAAATCCACCCCTTAACAGTTCTGATTTTTAGTAAGCTTTTCTATATTCAGACTTTCTTGCCTATATAGTTTCTTATCTTTGGTATTGTTATACGTTAATACATACCATGTTGCTTTTAAATTTCTTATACTTTGTCTTTTATCTAGAGTGGTTGAAGCAATAAGAGAGCACATAGTGTGGGTTAGAGTTCTGCTTTCTTGTCCGCAGGTTTTGTCAAGGCTGTTGAAGTTACGCCTCAATACTTAGAACAACTGCGTTAAACGTAAGACAATATTTGGTTAATAGAGTTGAGCCTTTTTGTGTGATGCAAGAACATCTGCATGTTTGTTAGCGCTGGCGATAGTGAGCCCCTATGTCGAGAATGTGACGGGCAATTAACATCCCTCGAGACTTAGTCTGGATCGAGTAGCTATGTGTGTGCATCTGTGTGTGTGTTAATCTTCAGGAGCGGAAGTAGATGAACCCAATAAACGTTCCTGTTAAGTCTCAGAAACTTCACAATAATACAAAAGTCTTCTCAAGGCGGTCCTCTTATTAACCCAAAGCCTCATTACTCAACGTAATTTCTTTTGTTCTTCTGCTGTTCCATTATTGGAAACATTTAAGTCAAGGCTGCTCCCATACTTCTTCTTTCCTGCATTTTTGAAGAAAACATCGTGGATTAAAATGGTGATTCTTCCTCTTCATTGCTGTTTTTGACATCGATGTATTTCATCAAGTTCTTGATCCATCCTATCACTTCTTAATCTGCTTCTTCCACAGTAGGGTCACATAGGCTGCATCACAATAAGCTAGACCGGAGCGAGGCCCTGGTAAGATGCCAGTTCTTTGGAGAGCACACTCACATGATCCCCGAGCTAGTCGCCTGTCGATCTCACTTGCACATCATCGAACTTTGAGAGGAGAATCCACACAGATGCTGAGAGATCATGAAAAAGCTTCACATCAACAGTAACCAGACTTGGGTGTGGACGAATACCAACTCTTGTTTCATTTACTGATTTCTTTTGTATAGATGTGGATTATCAGTTTCTACTCTCAATGCTATTTCTTTTTTGGTTTCTTCCAAGTCTGGGTTAACATTGCAATTCTGTATTTAATTATACCATTTACTTAGTAGCCCCTATATGCAGGTCCACCAGATAAGGTTCCATTTTGTCTCCAAAACAACCCTAATGTTTGAGCCATGAATTCAAAAAGTCATTGGAACTATTTCTTAGGCATTTCGGTCCAGGGTGACTGTAGATTTTCAAGAAGTAGTAGATCAGGCCCTATAGTGTTTGCTTTTTGCAGACGATATCATGCAATTTAGCACCTCAAAAAACATATTGGAAGGAAATGTGAAGCAGTGGAGATAGGCCTTAAAGGTAAGTAGGAAAAAGATGGAATATGTAAGATTAAATGGACAAGAACAAGATGGAGAAAGAGAGAAAGGCTTAAAAGTGTGTAAATGTTCCAATAGCCCATCAACCACAACAGATGATACAGAGAAATAAACAATATATTCCAAACAAGTTGGAAAAATGTGAAAAAGGTATCGGGAGTGCTTTGTGACAAAAGAATCAGCGCAAGAGTGAAGGGTACAGCAGAGATGGTCAATCCTTTAGGTGACATACAGTAGGGCAGTGTCACTGAAAGCCACTGTTTATGAAATTTAAGCGGCGGGCACTCCACACCCCGATGTAACCCAACACACTCTGGAATCCAATTCCAGTCCTCATTGTATTTTTTTTTTTTTAATTTATTAAAAGCAAATAACATTCCATAGCAGCAAGTCAAATTTTACAAAACTGTGTTCACATCAAATCAACCCCCACCCATGAGAAAGACAGCTAGGCCAACAGAGTAAAACTTTAATAGTAGGAAAAATAAATAAATAAATTAAAATCATTCAAATAAATAAGGGAAGAGAATCCGCTTCCTCAATTGAAATGCTTATTCTAAAATGTTATTGATTAGATCCTGCCAGGTTTTAAAAAAGTTTTGTACAGATCCTCTAAGTAAGTATTTGATTTTTTTCCAGTTTCAAATAATATTTAACATCAGTGACCCACTGACTTAAAAGAGGTGGGTTAGGAGTCTTCTAGTTGAGCGAGATAAGTCTACTGCTAATAGTGAAGTAAAGGCAATCACAGTTTACTTGTCCTTCTCCACCTTAAGCCCATCTGGAAGTACACCAGTCCTCGTTGTCTAATAATACAGAATGTGCGCCATGGACGCCATGGACGCCAAGGGTCGTCATTTATGTAACAACCGGTGTACACTTTAGACCTTTTCTCCCCCCAACACCCTTCCGTGGTGTGAACACCAAGGAATGCGTTTGGTAACTGATGGGGCATGCACTCTGGACACCGAGGGGGGCACCTAGGACTTCATATGAGCTTTGACCAGCACTGGCCTTACAGTGGTTACACCAGCATAGTATGGATCTGAAACCTGTGCTGTTAAAAAGGTGCAGGGAAGGAAATTGGAGGCTACAGAAATGAGGATGCTCAGATGGATGTGTGGAGTAACAGAGTCTGATAAGATCAGAAATGAGTGAATCAAAGGTAGAGTTGAAGAGTTGAAGTTAAGGAACTATCTAAGAAAATACACAAAAAAAGGTTAAAGTGGTCCAGGTATAACATGAAAAGAGGAGAAGAATCATGAATGTGGAGATGTGGGGATGGAGGAGAAGAGGACAACCAAAGAAAAAGTGGATGAATGGTGTGAAGTGGGATCTAAGAGAGTAAGGGGTATCAGGTGAGGAATTGTACAAAAGACGAGAGGAGAGGAGGCTGGTCCAACATAGCAACCCCACATGAAAATAGAAAAAGCTTTAGAAGAAGATGATTCACGTTGAGAGTTTCTCAAGAGTTTCTTGCTCCACCTCATCCCTAAGATGATGCATTTTGTTGAGGTCTAATGACTGTACACAGCATTGGAATAAAGTGAAGGTCTGTCATGTTTGTTGAATCAGCTTTAGATGATGTTTATTTTGTGTCAAGGTGAATTATTCATTTTGTTAAGAGGAAGACTGTGACCATAAAGGGACCCACAAGATACATCCATGGATCTGAGCTGTTTATGTCAAAAGATGGGAAGAATACTTTAAAATTCTACTAAAGCAGAAGATTCGACGCTTAGAGAAAAATCGAAGTAAAGGTATACGACGTGTAGTGGTAAGTGAAACAATTTGTGGAACATTGAATTTGTAGGGAATCTTAGTATTTTACTGCAAACAGGTGCTGGAAGTACTTGTTCACTTTAGGACCCACAACTGATGAAGACGGAGCTCCTACTCTGAAGCTTTTTTTTAGTCTTATTTTTTTCAATCATGGCAGAGGTTTTGAGTTTGTGTGTTCTACTTTCTCTAACTTCCATTAGCATAGTTATTAAATGAGATTACACAGCTGGTAGCCCAACTCCATTGCTGACTCACTCTTCCTTCCTGGTTATCATTTTGGGCACTAGGGGTCACTGTTGGCCCTTAAACCCAACAGACAGACACACAGGACACTGGGTAAAAGCACCAAGACGATGTTTTTTAATTATTTTCTTCCTTTCCAGTGCCTCCAAAGCACCACAGCCACAATAAACACAAAACTCTGCAAGAAACACAATATTCTCTCTCCTCCACACCTCCCAGCAAGCGTTTTCCACTTCTTCCAAACTCAGGCTCGGCTTGCTGGGGTCCCAGCAGTCCTTTAAATAGTCTTTGCCCCGATCTAATAAAGAACTGGGATTTTCTTCAGCCGGACTATAAGGAAAGAATACATCTCCAGGTCCTTTGGCAACTCCTCCTGGCGTCGCCCACAGTACCCAGCAGGGCTGTGTGTCCAAACTCCATGTCCCATAGTGCCCTGCGGGAATCCGGGGTACCACTGCGGTCCAGGGGAGCTGCCATCTAGCGTCTTGGGGGAGGCAGTGTCCTAGAAAAGCTGCCTTCCCCCGTCCTTCCATGTTAGAGGCGTCATGGCCTGGATGAGTTGCCGGCCGTCTCTTATACCATGTACAGCAGGCATGTCAAACACACGGCCTCCAACAGAAATCTGTACGGCCCGCATGACAGATCCTAGTTAGCACTAAACTTGTACAAAATGATTAATATCGTTTGTGATTGAATCATTCTGCATCTTCGGCGTTATTTATTGACTTTTCTTACTTCTGCCTTCTGACAAAGCACTTTGAGCTACTGTTTGTATGAAAATGTGCTATATAAATAAATGTTGTTGAAAAGCACGTTTTCCCATGGCATTACGGTACCGGAAACGTCATCTGCTAGTATAGTTGCAGCAGTGAAGTCGCAACTGAAGTGCTAGGCTGCGGTCTCGGCCCACTACCAGGCCGCGAGAGAACTGCCAGCAACGGAGACTCACTCAGTGAAGGGCTACAGCAAAAAGGCTGCCCTATTCACTGAGGACACTTTTCAGAACGCTAGGCGGGTGGGGCTTTGCAGTGGCGCAGAGAGAGGAGAGACCGCTGTGAGAGAGTATTACAACAAAGTATTTTTATGTTTCTGACAGTTTCCCCACATGACACGAGTCCACAGAAATCTCATTACTACGAAGTACATTCAGCAGCAGATACTTTCATTACAACGAAGTGACCGTAAAATGCTTGAATGAATCATCCACAGAGCAGTTAGTTCTGTGGTCACAGCTCAGTTGTGGACATTTGCACAACGATCCCCAAGCAGAAAATTGTAAAAAATGTTCTTTTTTCGAACATTCCTCGTACTGTTTTTTTGCTGTTTTTGTTTTGTGTGGTTTTAAGTGATACCTTTTCCTTATTGCTCATCAACATTTGAAAAACATCCATTGGAATTTAACTCACTGTCACCCTTCTATAGAACCTTCATACTTGCTATATGCAAAAAAGAAGAAAAATCTCGGGTTGCAAATGCTGCTGCATTTGAAGACGCCGAAAAAGCCGTTTTTATGTGGTTGCAGTGATGCTTGTTCAAGAAACATTCCTATTAATGCAGCACTCATTCAAGAAAATATGAGGTTTTTAAACTTTCTTGGGTCCCGGACAAACAATCTCACACGTGGCAATAGCGCTTCGGGAAGCACTTCAGCGTGTCGTTCCCGTTGGGTGGGGGGATTCCAGATCCCAAAAGAGTTCTGAAATCTCACAATATGAAGAAGAAGAAAAGGATAACTGTGCTGACCACAACATGCTTCCGCATTTAGACAGTGATCACGATGAATTCCTCCCACCCAATTGCATGGCAGTGCTTCAGCCATTGGATTTGGGCATCATTCGCACCCTGAAAGTGTATTATCGCAAGGAAATGCTGAGAAAAATTCTCGTCAACATAACTTGTAGATAGGAGAAGATTAAACTAACGCGAAAGAAGCTATTGAAGCTGCTTCCATTTCCAACATCCTATCTTTGTGATGCACGTTTTCTGCAGTGACAGCAACCAAAACGAGATTACGGAGTAGATTGAACATAAGCAACACACTTCGCATGTCACTGTCTTCCATCCTCCCCAGATAGGATCGTCTGGTTGCAGGAAAACAAGCTCAGGGCTCTCACTGATTCTGCATTTTGGTAAGCTGTATAATTTCTATTACTATATTATAACTTAATAATAATAGAAATGTTATGTAAATTGTGTATAAAACTGCCCTACGAACCCACACATAATCACCCCACAAACTCCAACCTCCAAGAACCCACCGGTCCCTGGAAAAATTTGCTTCTAGTAAAGCGGTCCTTGATGTCAAAAAGGTTGCGGACCACTGGGCTACACTACTGGCTGGGCTGCTGAGACTGGCCACTGGGCAGAACTGACCATCACAAGTAGTAATAGCTCGCATATTTTCACGTTTTTTTTGCTCTAGTTTTATGTAATTTTGTGCTAATATTGCAACGAACAGTTAGTGCAGACTACTGCTGATCTGAAGTGGACGCGAGATGTTGGTGAGTTGTGTATTAACAGATTTTTTGTGATTTTGAGTTTGTATAATTAGTGTAGGTCAGGGGGCTTTTTGCATATCGGCTTATTTTTTTTGACTGAGGAGATCGTTCCTCCCCCACACTATGCGACTCTTCAATTCCACCCGGGGGAGTAAATGCTAACTTTTTTTTTTTTTTTTTTTTTTTTTTTTCATTTTTATTGCTCTTTAATTTAATATTGTTTTTTATCAATATACTGCTGCTGGATTATGTGAATTTCCCCTTGGGATTAATAAAGTATCTATCTATCCATCTATCTATCTATTTTACAATATTAACTTTGAAGTAAACTTAGTAAAGTAAAATTTGGTTTTTGGAGGATTTGTTTTCCAACATGTATTACTGAGCAATGAATTCAGTGAGCATTTTCGCGATTTCAGTTCACACGAAGAGGACTTTGTGCTGTTTACGTCACCATACTCTTACAATGTTGAGAATGCGCCTGAGAATATCCAAATGGAGTTGATTGAACTGCAGTCAGATTCTATTCTGATGGCAAAATCCAACGAAGTTGGTGTGCCAGGCTTGTATGCTTACCTGCCACCCTCGTATGTGCAGATCTATAAGTTGGCATCGAGAGTACTGTCTGTGTTTGGAAGCACTTACCTTTGTGAGCAATTCGTTAATGAAAGCTACCAAAACCCCACATCGCTCAAGACTTACTGCCGAGCACCTTTCATCCCTCATAAAAGTTGCAGCTGCACAAGATTTCAAGCCTGATATTGACAAACTGGTTACTAACAAGAGATGCCAAGTGTCAGGACAAAAGAAATAAATCTCACACTGTAAGACTCCTATATAAGCAATGAATATAACATGATGAATATAATATAATAATATAAGGACTTAGCTAAGAGGCTAAGACTCTAATTGTACGCTGATGTACGGAGATTGTATGGAAATAAATTGCTTTTCTTTAAACTTTAAACTTTAAGTGTTACATTTTTTAAATTTTCAGTATTGGAAAGAAAGCTACAGTAACTTTGTATAATAGTATAATAGTATTTCTTACAGTGCGGCCCACTGACACACGTAGGGCAGTCGGCCCACCAATGGTAGTGACTTTGACATGCCTGATGTACAGTATGGCATTCCAGTACATTGCCAGCACTTGATGACTCCTCCACCTTAGACTCCATTAATAATGGGGATGAGGCTTGTGGAGGACTTTGTCTTGTGGTAAGGGAAGAACCATCTGCAATTCAGCATCAGTAAGACAAAAGAATTGGTGGTGTACCAAAGATCCACTGAGACCACCAATCACCATTCAGGTGAGGATGTGAAAGTGGTACAGAGCTACAAGTTCTTGGGGAGGATCACATACACGACAAACTGGACTGGTCTGACAACACAGTGGCACTGGACATGATGGGGCTGGAGCAGACTGCATTTGCTAAAGACACTCAGATCTTCTGATGTATGCAACAAGATGTCTTACCTGTTTGTGGCAGCCAGAGTATTGTTCTATGCTGTGGTCTCCTGGGGAAGCAACTTGAGTTCAAAAGAAACAAAATGCCTGAACAAAGGTTCATCAGGTGAACCTTTGACTCACTGGAAGATGTTTTGGAAAAGGTGATGGTAGCAAAAATTGGATACCATCATGGAAAATCCCCTTCTTCCCCTCTGGGAGGTCCTCTCTTGGAACACTTTTAGCCACAGGCTCATATCTCCATGGTATATTGTCATACATGCATATCAGAGGACTTTTTCATAGGCTCAGTCAAGGTATAGACAGTATATATAAACACACACTTAAAAATAGAAATAATGTACTGCAACTGGAAATTCATATCCAGGCCTTTAATGACCTCTTGGGCACGGCCATCAGCAATGTGTCTGTCTGCGGAGAGAATGTCGACCTTATCGAGAGGTTTACTTACCTTGGCAGTGACATTCATGTCTCTGGTGACTTTTCCTATGAAGTCAGTAGACGGATTGGGACTCCTTTGGTACGGTGTCTCTCCAGAAAATCCTTGGGTATCATTGGTTTGACTTTGTGTTGCTCATGGAGTCCCAAATGAGGCACATGACCTGCATTGTGAGGGAGCGTCAGTTACGGCACTATGGCCAAGTGGCGCGATTACCCGAGGGTGATCCAGCTCATAAGATCCTCATTGTTGGGGACCCGTGTGGCTGGACCAGGCCAAGGGGTCACCCACGTAACACCTGATAGAGGGTCATTTCCGGAGGGTGGGAATGGACCGCGTGTCTGCCTGGGGGGTTGCCAACCGGGATCCCGAGTTGTTTCGTCGTGTAGTGGGTGCAGCAACACACTGTACCAGTGCATGCTCCCCAACTTGACTTCACTTGTATGTGTATGTCAACTGCAAAGTCATCTGTAAGAAAATCTAAATTAGTCAAATGCACAGGTGTCAAACTCAAGGCCTGGAGGGCCGCAGTGGGTGCAGGTTTTCTTTCTAACCCTTTTCCTAATCAGTGCCCAGTATTCACTGCTAATTAACTTCTTTTCCCTCTATTTTAGTAGCCCTGTTTTTAGGATTACGTCTTCTGAATTGATTCTTTTCTTCATTAAATGACAGCCAAACAGAAATGAGACATGAAACGAGCCAACAGATGACCAGCTAAATTGGGGCTTCAAACTCCAACCAGTTCCTTAATGAGAAGCTGATTCTTGCTGTTAATTAAACCCGATATTCAATTCCATGGCTTGTTGCTGCTCTCTTTTTGCCACAGCAGACATTTCCAAAACTTTTGATATTCTGTTTTTTTCTAAGAACTCCTAAAATGTTTTGGTAACCTGAGGGATCAACCTTACTGAGACCTTCATCTTTATTTTCAGATTTTGTTTGATGGGTACAGGTGAGCTGGTCATGTCCTGCTTGTTTTATGTCTCATTAGTGTCCAGCTGCTAATTAAGGAAAAAACAACTAAGGGGCCCGAGTCAAGCTAATTAAAGCTAAGGCTAAAAAACTTAATTAGCATCAAAAACTGGTCACTAATTAAGTAGATGGTTAGAATGAAAACCTTCAGCCACTGCGGCCCTCCAGGACTGGAGTTCGACACCCCTGGTCAAATGGATGGGAGTGTTACCGATTTCAAACTGTAATTATTATTTTATACTTTTAGCAAATGCATGGAAGGCAAGGAATCTAAATCATATCTAAATTTCAGTTAACAACAACAACATTTATTTATATAGCACATTTTCATACAAACAGTAGCTCAAAGTGCTTTACATAATAAAGAATAGAAAAATAAAAGACACAATAAGAAAACAAAATAAATCAGCATTAATTAACATCGAATAAGAGTAAGGTCCAATGGCCAGAGGGGACAGAAAAAACAAAAAAAAAAAAAAAAACTCCAGACGGCTGGAGAAAAAAAATAAAATCTGTAGGGATTCCAGACCATGAGACCGCCCAGTCCCCTCTGGGCATTCTACCTAACATAAATGAAACAGTCCTCTTTGGATTTAGGGTTCTCACTG
This sequence comes from Polypterus bichir lapradei, assembly GCA_026402145.1. Taxonomy (NCBI): domain Eukaryota; kingdom Metazoa; phylum Chordata; class Cladistia; order Polypteriformes; family Polypteridae; genus Polypterus; species Polypterus bichir. The sequence continues at coordinate 15,485,360 of JANRMT010062810.1, forward strand.
AAGGGCTTGATGATGAGGGTCACGTAGAATTCTGCCTTTTAATCCATCCATCATTGTTGGAGCATCATGAGGCTTTAAATAGGTGGAGGTGGCACAGGCCACCACCACAAAGAAACCGGAAAAAGAAACAGAAAAGAGAATAGGGGGTCAGTACGGATTTTAGAGCCACCATGAATAGTTATTATGAGGAAATTGAACATACAGAGTATCAGGATTAAGTTAAATTAAGTTAAATTGAAGTTATAGAAAGGCCATGTTAAAGTAATGTGTTGTCAGCAGTGTTTTAAAGTGCTCTACTGTATTAGCCTGGTGAATTCCTATTGGCAGGCTATTCCAGATTTTAGGTGCATAGCAGCAGAAGGCCGCCTCACCACTTCTTTTAAGTTTTGTTCTTGGAATTCTAAGGAGACACTCATTTGAGGATATGAGGTTACGATTTGGAATATAAGGTGTCAGACACTCCAATATATAAGATGGAGCGAGATTATTTAAAGCTTTATAAACCATAAGCAGAATTTTAAAGTCAATCCTGAATGACACAGGTAACCAGTGTAGTGACATCAGAACTGGAGAAATGTGTTCGGATTTTCTTTTCCTAGTTAGGATTCTAGCAGCTGCATTCTGCACTAGTTGCAAACGATTTATGTCTTTCTTGGGTAGTTAAGGGTGTAATCTGTACTTAATAATAATTATAAACTTTCACTTCAGACAGCAAAGGGTTACAATTTTGAAAATAATGTGCAGGATCAGACTCAAGGAGTGAAAACCTGTACTGATATTCAAACACCAAACGCCTTTTGAATCGCGCCAGAATTCAGAAGTAATTTTTAAAAACTCAACCCACAGTTTGATATGTCAAAATGAATAAATGACAGTAGATTTCTTGTGGTTGCGCTGCACTCCCTCAGATGCATGAAAATGTTGAAAACGAAGAAACACCCACAGTATGTAGGCAGGTGGGGCGAGAGTTTTCTCGAACAAAATGGGCCAGGAGATAAGCTTATTGTTGATTGTATTTTTTGTTAGTCGTTACTTGTAACTTGAAATATGTGCGTAGACTAAAACAGCCCTGTGGTACCAGCTGGTTGTGCTAATAACGTAACGTCTCTCTCTGTGTGACTAATTCTCAGGAGCCACACGAGAGCAACAGGCAGACGTGATTCACTTGCCATCACATTTCCCACCGGGGAGTTTTATTCTGCAGTCAGGGAAACAAACACATTGGTCACAGGGTGAGAACAAAGGTTTGCAACAAAGAAAGTTACTGCTAAGTGTGCCAGCCTTACTATTGTGCATTAATGAAGGAACTGATGTATGAACTAAATGAAACTCACAATTTGTATTAATCCACTGAATGGAAAAATCTTTTTAAAAATAATACTGCCTATTATCTTTTCAAACAACTATTGATATATACAGTGGGTATAGAAAAGAATCCCCCCCCACCGAAGTATTCCTATTTCTGTTGCTTTACAGCCTTAAATGAAAACACACACAGAAATATTTCTTCCCCGCTTTACTTACTCAATGCAACCTACAACATCCAAGTGAAAGATATCACAGCTACAGTTCAGAAAAATTATACAAAATCAAAAACACGACATACTGAGATTAATAAAGGATCACCCCCCCCAATGTCAATGTCATTTTGTTGACCCACCTTTTGCTTTAATGACAGCCTTGAGTCTATCAGCTTTGCACATCTTGATTGTGTAATATTTGCCCCCCACTCTTCTTTACAGTTTAACTGTTCAAGTTCGGTCAGATTGGATGGTGAGCGTTGCTGGACTGCTATCTTCAAATCTTTCCACAGATTTTCAGTGTGATTTAGGTCTGGGCTCTGACTGGCCACATGAGGACATTCCCTTTTTTCTCCTTCAGCCACCGTGTGCTCAATTTTGCTGTGTGCTTCGGGTCGTTGTCGTATTGAAAGGTGAACATTCTGCCCATCTTCAACTTTCTGGCAGAGGGTAACAGGTTTTCCTCAAGAATTTGACTGTATTTTGCCCCATCCATTTGTCCTTCTACCCTAACGAGAGCCCCAGGCCCCTCACAACAGGGTGCTGCCCCCTCCTGGTCCTAGTAGTAGCAGACACTTGCCACTTCTTTATCATGGACTTTACTGAGGTCCTTGGGATTGATAAAGCCTTTGAGATGTTTTTGTCTCCATCTCCTGCTTTATGTCCGTCCACAACTCTTTCCCTGAGATCTTTTGAAAGTGGCTTGCCACCCATAGTCAGTTGTTTGTTGTCAGTTGCAGTACAAAGCAAGGGAATGAATGCTGCAGGAACAACTGGTCACACGGATTACAATCGATCACAGGGGGGAAGGAAGCCAGTAACCATGGTTTGAAATGGAAATGGTGGGCACTGACACCTGATTGAGTTTTGGGGGTAGTTTGGGCTCTATTAATCTCAGTATTTCTGGTTTTTGATTTTTTTTTTAATTCTTCTGAACTTTAGCTGTGATATCTTTCACTTGGATGTTATAGATTGCATTGAGTAAGTAAAGCTGGGAAGAATATTTTTGTGTGTGTTTTCATTTAAGGCTGTAAAGCAAAGAAAAATGGGAAAATTTTGAAGGGGGGATTCTTTTCTATACCCACTGTACATTATAAATAAACATATACATATGGAGGTCGAGCATTAGTGAAACCAGGGGTTAAGATGAAATGTTGGGACATCAACCGAATTGCCCCGTTTAATTTTCCTAACAAAAAAAAAAAAATGAAACAACAGGACGATGGCACTACTGGACTGAAAGCACAGGCTGTAACCATCTCTCTTTCTAAATGCGTTGATCGATTGAGCGGGTCTTGACTTCTTATGGAGCTCTGTCTTCTCGATTGGCTTGACTCAAAGTGAGACACCTCCTTCAGATTCCCTCACTGGGTGCCATTTTGGAGCGGTGAAGGTAGAAACAAGTGACAAGGTTAGCAACAGCACCCCCTCTCATTTTGAAGTGGTATTACATACCACCGGAAGGCTACCCTCTGATGCGCTTTCGTGACTATTTTATCTCGGTAGAGTAATATATTGCTCTACTTTCCCCTATTGTATTATTAATAAGTAGCCTCAAATCTCACAGACTTACCACTGTTTATAAGGTATTATAGTATATAACTTCTTCCCACCTTCCCTTCTATATCTATAACCTCAGGCAATTAGATGTAGTAAAAAGACAAGCAGGAGTTACGTTACAATTTAAACAATGTATTATTGATAATATTCATAAATAATAACAAAATGCAAAGTACATTTGAATATTGGCAACCATACAACCTGATAAATGGTGATGTGTAGTTTCAGGCGGCACACAGACTTGTTTGTTACTTAATGTCTCTAGTTAAGACATCATTGGTTCTCTGTTTTCTTCAGAACAGGCCACAAGCCTGCCTCAACATGGCTGCCAAGCTGTACTCTTCATTGTGTTGTCTTCGTCATCGAGGTTAGTAAAAGATGTTTCTTTCAGATGTTAGTAAGAGAGACAGTGTGAGGTTAAATAAGTAAATTTATAGATGTTCTGTCCAACCCCTAGAGCCAATAGGACATCCTGGTACTTAAAAGCTTCTGATCCAAGCCAATTCCAAACAGCCATACTTCAGCCCAATGGGAGAAATAGAACATCTTAACACCTGCCCCCAAACCACATGTTAACGTAACCTGGCTCCCTTGCGGGGGATGAAAGACTTTAGCAGAGAAATACTCGCCAAACTGGTTTAAAGCACATCCCCCAAATTCTGTCATAAAACTCAAAGAGACCCATTCCTAAAGGGGGGGGTAAACACTAAATTACATTGCTTTGCCTAAATTACTAATAAAGACATACAAAATATTTATTAAGTTATGTGCAAAATCTCACATCACAACAGTGACTATATATATCTCTCTATTATAATAAAAAAAACCTGGGACGAGACAAGACTTTTTAGCCTGGGAGGAGATGTGACTTTTCCAGAGAGATACTTTCACGTCCCGTGAGATGAGACTTTGTGCCAAGAGATTTAACAAGGCCCGAGGCCGGAAATAAAAGAAAAGAGTAGATGACAAAGTAGAACATTGTAAAAAGTTCAAATACATTGGCGCAATACACATGCAGAGCAGGTTAGAGATCATGGAAGTACGAAAATTCGAAAGTCTCAAAAAAAGGATAGTAAAAGATCGCATTTGCGCAAACAAGAGGAAATTATTACTCGGTGAAATAATGGAACAGCGAAAAGAGATCGAATGTATTGTTCAGATTTAAACTTTAAGTCGGAGACTTGTAGATCGTCTCATTGGTGTTACCATCAGGGGAAAGTAGTGTTTCTTCCCAATGAAGAGGCGTATCTGCACGAAATAAAAGATTTGTTGTTTGGTGAAAGTGAAATCCACATATGCCAGCGGCAAAGACACAAAGTGGCTGGTGCGTAGCCCAGACCAGGGGGGTTGACAAGCAAAATGAGCAGAGGGCGAAGCCCCCTAGTATATATAACAAAAAATGTCACTATCCTCTTCCTGCTTCCTAATGCTTCTTAAATCGTAACTCCTGTGGGGTCTGACGTCTGGGCAGCATTTCCCTCCTAGCTTTTGCTCAGGTCATTTTCTTTTTAACAGGGTAGATTTTGTGTGTGGGTTGGTGGGGTTGCATTTTTTTCTGTCATTACTGCCTTTCTGCGGTGGGCTGGCACCCTGCCCGGGGTTTGTTTCCAGCCTTGTGCCCCGTGTTGGCTGGGATTGGCTCCAGCAGACCCCCGTGACCCTGTGTTAGGATATAACGGGTTGGATAATGGATGGATGGATTACTCCCTTTACAATTGTTCTCTTTGACTGTTTATTTTATAAGAAACCTGTTGGTGTCATTATTTCTATTTCTTATTAATATTATTTAAACTTCAATACAATACAACACAATGTAATCCAATACAACTTATTTTTTGTATGGTGCTCTTCACTGAGTGCTGGCACAGAGTGCTGTCAACAATTCTTAGTTAATACACAACTTAAAATAAGACAAAGAACACAAATATAGAGTTTGGACGAGAGGTGGGAACGACAGAAGAGATCATAAGTTTGAAATATCGAGATGAAGTTAACCCGGTATAATTGGACAGGTTTTTGTATAAATAAACAGTTAGTTTTAGAGAGTGAGTCCAAAACAGAACTGAAGCAGGTGGCTGCTTTTCCAAGTGATGAAGAAGGATGGTAGGAAGGGGCGGGTCTAGAAGGACGGCCAGGGCTGATTGGAAGGGCCGTCAATCACCCAGTCTGCAGAGGGAGGAACAGAGAAAGGATCAGAGAACAGTGCCAGCCCCTGGTTTGGCAGGTAATCACACTTACTCGGGCCCGTCACCTGTCTCCCATGTGCACGTGTGGGACACCATATAATAATAATAATAATAATAATAATAATAAACAGTAAGTAAGCAAGTTTTTGTTTCATTGCAAGGATATTTCTCACATGAATAGTTTTTAAACAGAAAAGCAGAAAGTAGATATTACTGTTAACGAAAAAATATTTATCTTTCTAAACAGGGCCATTGATTCCTGAGGCCTATCGCTGCCAGTAAAGCTGGGGTGCAGAACCAAAGACTTTTAAAATAGACAATATAAAGGGTGACCTAACTTAGTCACTTTTTAATGACAATAAATAAGGAATAAAATAATTAACCGATGCAGTTTATCTACCTTGTTTTTAACAGCAGATTTTTTTCAATTGACGTGTTTCAAAAGGGTGCCACCATTCACTATACATACAGCATTTCTAAATGAGTTTGCAAACAGTTCAGCTTATCATGATTTTCACTTAACAATTCAATAAAGTTAGTTAAATTGTTCCTAAAAAACGTATGCAGTCTGTATTTTATGTGGGCGAAATAGTATAAGTCTTGCCAAACAATGTGGTGGTTTCCAATTTTGAATACTGCTGATTGGTTTGACGTACTGAATGTCTACACCTTATCTCGACATTCTGATATGTTCTGGTATTCTCACAGTGGTCCAAATAGGTCCTTCACACTACCAGTAGATTTAGAATAGTGGGCGGCATGGTGGCATGGTGGTAGTGCTGCTTCCTCACTGTAAGGAGACCAGGGTTCAAATCCCGGGTCCTCCCTGTGTGGAGTTTGCATCTTCTCCTTGTGTCTGTCTCTTCTGGGTGCTCTGGTTTCCACCCACTGTCCAAAGACATGCAAGTGAAATGTCGATCCTAAATTGGCAGTTGGTTGTCTGGTTGGGGTGTGTGTATCCGCCCTGCTTTGCTCCGGTTTGTTCCTGCTTTGTGACCTCTGCTAGCTGGGATGGGCTCCAGCAGACCTCAGTGACACCATTCAGGGCTAAGCGAGTTAGAAAATGACTGACTGACTGACTTCAGAATAATGTAATAAGATGGACTTCTTCCTCATCAAGTGCAGAATCTTCCTTGTGGCCTTGATACAGATTTTGATTTAATTATATACCTGAATGAGCATACCATGGACACTGAAACTGCTTTTACCTTCATCTTGACATTTCAGACTTATGTCCTCTTCTGTCATTCCCTCCTCTCATCCTAACCCTAACCCTAACCCCCACTCAGAAGTTATGAAAGAATTAGAAAGATGCCATTTCATGAGCTGAAGCAACACAAATAGCAATCTGAAGCACTCAGGAGCAGATTGAATGAATTATTAAAAAGAATTACAAATTAGATAGGGCAGCACAGTGGCACAGTGGGTAGCACTGCTGCCTTGCAGTAAGGAGACCTGGGTTCGCTTCCCGGGTCCTCCCTTCATGGAGTTTGCATGTTTTCCCCATGTCTTTGTGGGCTTTCTCCCACAGTCCAAAGACATGCAGGTTAGGTGCATTGGCAATCCGAAATTGTCCCTAGTGTGTGCTTGGTGTGTGCCCTGTGGTGGGCTGGAGCCCTGCCCGGGGATTTGTTCCTGCCTTGCGCCCTGCGCTGGCTGGGATTGGCACCAGCAGACCCCCGTGACCCTGTCTTAGGATATAGCGTGTAGGGAAATGACTGACTGACAAATTATATAAGAATTTAGGAAAGGGAGAGGAGAAGGTTGTGTATAAGAGGAAAAATTAGACGTTGGATGGAGAGTGAATTCATTCATTCAAAAATGGAAGTGGGAGGAAGAGAGCTTAACAATCACCTTCAAAGCTAGACATTTATTGTCCACATGGCCTTAATGAAAAATAATTTTTTAATGTTTAGGTTTTCATGACAATTACATTACCAGAATTAGAATTAGTTTCTAATGATTGGGTCTGTGTGCCAGAGCTTAGCCGTAAGGCTCACGTCCCTAACCCTAAGCCTACCCCTAACCCTTTCAGAGACGCCTTAAAAGATTTATTTAGAACATAATAAGAAATTGAGACAAAAACAAAGTATGTATGACAACATTTTAGAAAATGGGCTAAAACACAAAATTTTAATCTCAAATTAAATAACTGAATGACAGAAAACAGTTTATAAGAAAAAAATTTCACTAAACTTGAGACTCATTTTAAACTTGAAACAAAATAAAAGATTTATAATATAAAGTATCCCAGAATAATCGGACAACAAGTAATCTAAATTATAGACCCAAATTGAAGGCATTGAGACAAAAACTTTAGAGAAAATGGTTAGGAGACCCCTGAAGCATACGTCCTTCTCGTGGTAGGGTTCGGATGTTTGGTACCAAGTAACAAAATGGATGCATTTCTAGAACCACTGACAGGCCGACATCCTAAGTTACAAAAACTTGCCCTCAGAATGATAAAAAAAGTGGAAAGGGGCGAGTGGAGAGAAGCCGAGAGGGTGGAGAGTACAGTCTCTCATCTGAGTATGAGTGGAGACAAAGGGGCATATCCATCGCCCAAAGCTAAATAAACCCAAACCCCCTTTCTTATTCGTATCTTAGCTGGACAGTCATCACAGTTCGATTGTTTCATGGTGCGGCCAGCAGGGGGTGCTTACCCTGTGGTCTGTGTGTGGATCCCAATGCCCCAGTTCATTGACGGAGATACTGTGCTGTAAAAATGAGACATAAAACTGAAGTCCTGAATCTCTGTGGTCATAAAATATCTCCGGGCATCCTTCGTAAAGAGTAGGGTGTATCTGGATGTCTAGGCTAAATTGCCCATCATGGCCTGGCCAAATCACCCCCGTTTCATCACTTCACCACCTAACAGCCAATTTGTGATGAGCGTATTGGCACAAAAATGGCTGCTGTCGTGTCATGTAGGTGGATACTGCACAACAGTGGCGGTTGAAATGGCTCCCCACTAACTGTGTAAAACGCTTCAAGGTGTGAGAAAAGCACTATATAAATGTAAAGAATTATTATTATTATTATTATTATTATTATTATTTTCAGAAATGCTCAGGTTGCCTAATGCTGGAGTTTGTCCTGGCTGTATTGAGAGCAAGACAGGACACGGTGCAGTCCATCCCTCTCTCGGGCTCCATGTAAAAGCTGCCAGCTGGGCAGACACACATGTCTTCAAGATGGTGGAAGGTCCTAAAGAGGTATGAAGCCCCCCACAGGCAACAAGTGGGTGCAGGACTCGAATACAGGATGCCGGATCTGTGTGCCACTGCTATATAACTGACATTGGCTGACATTGCCACCTTTTTTGGCTGAAATGCCACTCTCTGAGGCCAGTATTTTTGTCACTGTTTAGTCACATCTAGCAGGAGGAGTTGCTTGTTTCACGGCTTATGCCAAACTAACACCTGGCTATGAAATGAGACAAGCAGCAACTTTTAAACAAGCAGAAGTTCATCCTTCGAATCGCCACTCTACCACATTTTATAGTGGAGAGTCAAAGAGACCTTTGTGAAACTCGAGCCTTTCATTTATTACATGTGTTTTTAAAAATTCTCATCCTTGTCAACTAAAGGTGGCTATTTATGGGTTCTGCATGCATGATGCTTTTTTGTTTTATTTGATAAATGAGCTTTAAAAGGAAGTAACGCTAACAAACCTATACTATGCACTAGGCAAACCACAGACCATACCACAAGAAGACAAAGAGCTCTCCAGTTCAAATCAAGACTGCTTGCTTCACGACTGCAAGAGCTCAGCGTGCAGCAAAATAAGTCGCTGGAGACTTCCGAGCTGAGGGCTGTGTTACTTATTTATCTATTGTATTCAGTGTAGTTAGTTAGTTAGTTATTTTACCTTTCCTATCCACAAGTGGAAATTTGCTTTGATTCAGCCAGCAACATACCAGCGCACATTCCTACATACAAGGCATGAAATAAAATACAAATTAATGACATAGTTTTATGCATTAAAAAATCCAGAATGGGCAACACGATGGCGTAGTGGTAGCGCTGCAGCCTCGCAGTAAGGAGACCTGGGTTCACTTCCCGGGTCTTCCCTGCGTGGAGTTTGCATGTTGTCTACGTGGGTTTCCTCCCACAGTCCAAAGACATGCAGGTTAGGTACGTTGGCGATCCTAAATTGTTTCTAGTGTGAGTGTGTGCCATGCGGTGGGCTGGCGCCCTGCCCAGGGTTTGTTCCTGCCTTGTGTTGGCTGGGATTGGCTCCAGCAGACCCCCGTGACCCTGTAGTTGGCATATAGCCGGTTGGAGAATGACATGACAAAATCCAGAATTCTACAACAGTTGCTTATTTCAACAAAATTCACATTAATAATAATAATAATACATTTTATTTATACAGTGCCTTTCCTATGCTCAAGGCTATAGGCTCTGGACTATTTAAAAGTTGTCTCTGTGAAGAAGACTACTTGTGTTCTGTTTTGCGTTTTGTATTTTACTTTTTTAACACCCAACCTACCTGGAAGGGGGTCTCCCTCTTTCTGAATTGCCTTTCCCAAGATTTGTTCCTTTTATCCATCCATGCATCCATTATCCAACCCGCTATATCCTAACTACAGGGTCACGGGGGTCTGCTGGAGCCAATCCCAGCCAACAAAGGGCACAAGGCAGGAAACAAACCCCGGGCAGGTTTTCCCCCCCTTTTTTTTTGGGAGTCTTTCCTTGTCTTCTGGGGGGGGGGGGGGGGTTCTGTCAAACTAAAGGGGCCTGTTAAAGCCCACTGTTTGACTATTGGCTTTACAAGAAATAAATTGCTGCTGTTGTTGTTGGTACAAAAATATTTATACTTCTATTTGTTTTTGGTTTTTGCAGCAAGATTCGCCTCACGGAAGGTAAAATTTAGAAACAATAATTAGATTCTTTACTATCTAACCTGCTTTTCTTTTCTCTCACAATTCTTGAGGTCCTAGTGGTCCACAGAGAGCAGACCCTGTTTGAGTTTTTTCTGAATTTTATTTTAACTGCCACAGAGAGTCTCCCAAAACAGATGGTATGTAGATTACAATATAAGGTTTTGATTGTTGCTTGTAAGCTGTCATTTAAGAGCATGGGAAAGGTGCTCTATAAATAAAATTTATTATTATTATTATTTTTTTTTTTTATTTGATTGATTTTATTGTAATCATTCCATACAAATAGATCAATTTTTACAAAAATAGGATTGAAAACAAATCAACCCCCACCCCTGAGAAAGAGAGCATGGGCAGCAGAATAAAACTTAAAGCTAGTGAAAATAAGTAAATTGATGAATTAATAGGCGGATACAGATAAATGAAGAAGAAAAAGAAATGGGGAGAGAATCTTCTTCCTCAGTGCTTTAAAAGCTTATTCTAAAATGTTATTGATGACGTCCTGCCAGGTTTTGAAAAATTTCTGCACAGATCCTCTAAGTGAGAATTTGATTTTTTCCAATTTCAAATATTATATAACATCAGCTACCCACTGACTTAAAAGTGAAGAGTTAGGATTCTTCCAGTTGAGCAAAATAAGTCTGCGTGCCAATAGTGCAGTAAAGGCAATCACAGTTTGTTTGTCCTTCTCCGTTTTAAGCCTCTCTGTGAGCCCACCAAACACAGCTCTTAATGGATTAGGGACGATTGTGACCCCAAGGCTGTCTGAAAGGCATTTAAAGATTTTGGTCCAGAATGATGTGTGACGATGCGGGTTCTGGCTCCATGCTCCCATCACTGTTTGGAAGCCCTTCAACCCAACACTGTCAATAATGTCACCGAGTGAGCTAAACAGTGAGACAACTTTTGAGCAAGGGGATGGTTCAAAGTGCAAAAGTGCTTTTATTTAAAACAGTCCATCAAAAACAAAGTGTTCAATAAATAAAGTGCAGTGAGTCCCAAATATCTTCATTAAATAAATAATCCATCAAAGAAAAACGTGGAGGTTAAAATCAATAAATAGAAAAAAAAATCCTTTAAAAATGAGGTTAAAACGTTTAATGCGGAAGCAGTCTTTAAAAACAACGACAAGCTCGGTGCTTCTTTTTACTGGTGACTCCCCTGCTTCTCCCTGTCCAGGCTTCACAACAGGGGAGTCACTCTCTCTCTCTGCAGCTGCCCTTTTCCCTTCACTCACACGAGACTGGAGACCTCCCGATCCCTGGCTTTGGTCTGGCACTCATCCCAGTCCCTGAGACTTGGTTTCCACCCACGGCCAGGTCGCTCACGTTGGGGACTCCACCACCAAGCCTCCCGACTTCCGCTGCTCGTCACCATCCCCTAGTCATTCCCGCTACCTGCTCACTCAGCGGGAGCAAACTCAACTCAAACGCCTGGGTGTAGGCCAAACACCCAGCTTCCTCGCAGCTGCCCACGAGCGCTCGTTCACTCGCTCACTGCACACTCTGCGTGTCTCTGTCTCTCTCACCGACCTGCTTCCTCTCTTGCTCCCTGTAACCTCCGTCCTCTTTTCGTTTTTCGTCGATCTCTTCTTTTTCTGATCCATTTCCCAATCGACTCGCACTTCTTTTATACAGCGCGGGGTCATAGCAGCTGCAGCATATTAGCCACAGGAACAATCACGGATGTGGGCAGTTCCTCACCTGTGCACTCGGTGAGAAACGGCCACACCGCAATTCGCCCTGCGGCTTGCTACAACCACTACGCCTCCTCACGAAACCACGAGCGCGATGATTATTTATTTAAATGGCCTTTACCCAGCGAGCTGTGGACCCATAACACCACATGATGTTAATTTGGCGCAGGCCCAGAACATGTGGCCCAGTGAGGCTGGAGCTCGATTGCAGCGTTCACAGGTTGGATCTTGCCCTGGAAACATTCTGGACAATTTTAAACGAGACAGATGTTATTATTATTATTACTAGGGGGCTTGCTCGCTTCACTCGCCAACGCCTGAGCCAGAACTACGTGCTAGTCTCTATGCTGTTCTGCCGCTCGCATATAGGGATGTGGATGCACAATTTAAATAGATGTTTATTTTCATGAGAATTGTTACATATGCATCAACACAACGTATAACTGCCTGTGATTGAATTTCGTTTCTTTCTCTCTATTAAATAAAATCACTTTTTCAAATGTTTGTCTCTGTGATTTGTTAATTGTCTTTGCAAAAGCTATTATAAGAGGAAACTGTTAACGTTTTAATACGAATGGCATATCAAGATCTCCTTTGGTGTCTGATGTCATCCCCTGAAGATCTACTACATTACCTTTCTTGGATGCATCCTTCTTTCTACAGTAATTTGTGCGGTGGAAGACCAGACGGTGTTAACGGTTGTAGATATTCTTCGTGAAATTGTAAGTTGATGTTTTCATCCTCCGCACCATCACCACCAACTGTTTCAGCATAGTCTATTGATGCGCATTTAACCAATTTGCCGTGTAACCAATCATCATTTTTGGCGTTAATTTGTTTGACTTCGGCGTTTCTCAGTGCTAGGATTGCCAGTGTACTCATTTTTTCTATTGATAACACTTTTGTGATGAAATTCTTCAATAGATTTGGACACAATACGTCTTCTTTATTTAGGAACTTAAAGTGAGGAAACGTTAAAACTTATAAGAGCTGAGAGCGCAGGAGCTGTGTCTGACAAAAGCATTCACGCGAATGAGAAGTGAGAGGACCGCGTGTGTGGTTGAAAATGGTTGAGAGGAGGGCAGGACTTGAAAAAATCTCAAGGCAAAAGTCTCATCTCGCGGGACTTGAAAAAATCTTTTCAAAAAAACGCTTGTCTCCAAAAAGCCTCTTCACGTCAAAGGATTTTTTAATATAATAGAGAGATGACAAATTAATATTTTAAGGTAGAAGCAGTTTCCTTAAAAAATCCATTGTAATTACAAAGTTTAAAACATTTGGGAGTGTAATCTATGGCAGGGAGCTGGAAGCATGCTGTACTGTTGACACAGAATAATTTATATTTTGGGATCTGTAGATGAAACAGGAACAATACGGAGTGCACGCCGGGGTCAAAACCAATGAGACAAAGCGATTTTTCCCCAAGCCAGAAATGTGAGACAAGAATCAGAATCGTATGCCAGAACATCCAAAATGAAAACATCAAGAAATCTTTAGATTTGCCCAAACACGGATATCAAAAAGACGCATGATATGACGTTTTATAGGGGTGTGTTGATGATGTCATGTGAGCCTGCGAGCCAGAACTTCTTGGAGTTTGCTTTGGTGATGGCTGATACAAGAATCACTAAAACAACACTGCATGTCAGTATTCAAAATGGCGCATAGTATGACCCTTTATAGGGTTGCATCGATGAGAGAGTCACTAAGATAGCGCTGTACATCAATATTCAAAATGTCTCCATGATAAGATATTAAAAAAATTAGTCTTAGTCTTAGACAGGAACCAAGACAGGATGAATGTTTGATTCATATTGTAGCACTGCCACATAAGAATATTGAAATAATAACATTTTACTTATGTGCTGCTCATCACTGCCTGGGCTTCCACATGCTTACATTCAGGTGGTGGAGCTTTTTCAGGACAGGACTGTGAACCGCAAGGTGGTGATTGACGGTAGCATCCTTTGTGGGTGGGATCTGGAAGTCTCCGTCTGAAACTGATCCAGTCATTAGCCAATGATGGGTCTGACTGCCAAAATTAAACCAGGGAGAAGGAATTAATCAGGAGGAATGGCCAATCTGTGTAGCAGTTAGAATTAAGACAAAGACAGGTAAGACGGATTCTATTAACGTCATTTGTGGCCACCTACACCCCTACTTAACACTGTCCTTATAGATAGATAGATAGATAGATAGATAGATAGATAGATAGATAGATAGATAGATAGATAGATAGATAGATAGATA
>JANRMT010062810.1:15503760-15523091 GCA_026402145.1 Polypterus bichir lapradei
TATCTATCTATCTATCTATCTATCTATCTATCTATCTATCTATCTATTATGTGATTTTATTAATACATTTTTGCTATGTATGTAGTATTTGTTATTTAATTCTTTTTATCTGGAAAGCACTTTGGGTCAACTCCTGTTGTTTATAAAAGTCAGTCAGTCAGTCAGTTTCCAAAAAATAAACCCTGGGCAGGGCGCCAGCCCATCACAGGGCACACACACACACACACTAGGGACAATTGAGGATCACCAATGCACCTAACCTGCATGTCTTTGGACTGTGGGAGGAAACCCATGAAGACACGGGGAGAACATGCAAACACCAAGCAGGGAGGTCCTGGGAAGCGAACCCAGGACTCCTTAATGTGAGGCAGCAGCACTACCACTGCGCCACCATGCCACCCAGTTTTTAAAAGTGTTATATAAATAAATGACTTGACCTGACTACATTGAGCCTGACCTTTTAAATAGCGTGTTGATTTGGTAGGCCAAAAATGGGAATCAACTCTGTGTCACACACATGCCCATGGGAGGCAGCTAGCAGGGTCAAAAGAAGGTAATTCCATGCCAGGCCAGGGGGTGGCGGGGTGCAATAAACCTTTCTCTTTTATCTCTGCAGACCAGACGTGGGAAATTCTGCCCGATGATGTCATTTACAATTTTTCCGCCATGATGATGTCATTTCCGGTTCCGGGCCCAAGGATGTCACTTATGTTTCCAGGCTCAATGATGTCACTTCTGGTTCCGGCCCCAAGAACTCACTTCCGGGTGGCTGCCCCCTGATGACGTCAGATCCGTCCTCTGTCATCCACTATCTCTATATGTGATTTTATTCATATATTTTTGCTATGTATGTAGTATTTGTTATTTAATTCTTTTTAACTGGAAAACACTTTGGGTTAACTCCTATTGTTTTTAAATATGTTATATAAATAAATGACTTGTCTTGACTACATAAGCCTGCCCTTTTAATTAGTGTGTGGATTTGGTCGGCCAAAAATAGGAATCAACCCTGTGTCACACACATGTGCATGGGAGGCAGCTAGGAGAGCCAAAACAAGGGAATTCCATGCCTGGCCAGGGGGTGGCGGGGTGCAATAAACCTTTCTCTTTCTTATCTCTGCAGACCAGACACTGGAAATTCTACCTGATTCCAACGACATCATTTCTGTTTTTCAACCTCAATGACATCACTTCTGGTTCCGGGCCCAAGGATGTCACTTCAGGATCCGGGCCCAATGACTTCATTCCCGGTTCCAACCTCGAGGAAGTCACTTCCAGTTCCAACCCTGAGGACGTCACTTCTGGTTTTCTGGGGCCCAAAGATGTCACTTCCAGTTCCGACCCTGAGGACATCACTTTCCGGTTCCGGGCCTGATGATGTCACTTTCGGTTCCGACCCCAAGGACGTCACTTCCTTTTCCGGTCCCACCAAGTCACTTTTGGGTTCCGGCCCCCTGATGACATTACTTCCGCCAACCTGCTTTAAAACCAAGACATCCTCCATTTGTATTCGGTTCTGTTTTGGACTCAAATCTGTACACAACTGTTGCAACATACTGGCCTTTCTGCAGCCAGGAATAAGTACACGGGTGGCTGCCCCAAACCTTTTTTGTGTGTTATAACTATTCATTTCACCCCTGCTTTGTGTTTAAAAATTAATCTTTAAAGTAGAATATGGGCAAATGTGTGGAACACACCGTCCACCTACACGTGTGTAATAAGGACAAAGTGACGTCACTTTAGCATAGCTACTCCAGCTCATGGTAACCATAATATGGTGGCATTTCTTTTAGGGTTTTATATTATTCTGTACAGTTAGATCTGTAAGATATCTTTTAAATGTGTTACTTCGTCACTCTCCTGTGTGACAGGTCATCCTTCCAGGATTCATTTAGTCTTGTAAAAGATGTCATAATGAGTGTCATGTTGAGTTTATTGGAAATGCTTGTGCGAAGCATGACATGGTCTCATCACATCAGCCATGTTATGCTACATCAGCTTGCTGGCTGTTTAATGGTCTGAACACTTTCACTGGTGTGATTCGCTTGTTCCCTTGAACGAATCAAAGTTTCGCTTAGGTTAGCGGTTTTTGAATCTTTTGTTGTTTACCAGTATCGCCATGTGATTTTGCTCGCTGCTTTTGTTTATTTCCTCTTTTCGTGAAACTAGCCATGCCTGTCTGACTTCACTTCTGGATCTCCCAGATGAAAAAAAGGGAAAGAAAGCCTTTCTTCTCTCTGCCTTTCTTCTTCTCTCTCTCTCTCTTTGTATCTTCCATTAAAGTTCTTCTCTACAGTGACTGCTGTGTCTCTGATAAGGAAGTGAGCAGCACTGGAGCACCACAAGGACCACTCCTGCCTACTCTTCTCTGTACTCTGTACACCATCAGACTGTAAATGTAACGGCAGTTCATGTCACCAGCAGAAATTCTCAGATGATTCTGCACCCATGGGGCGTATTGATAAGGGGGGATGAGACAAGGGAGAGGAGTCAGGTGGAGCAGTTGAGAATTGTCTGCAACTTACCATCAGTAAAACCAAGGAACTGCTTATTGACTTTCACCAAAGAGTCTCTGCGTCCAGTCACTGTTCAAGGAGTGGACGTGGAGGTGGTCCACTCCTACAGGTACTTGGGGGTCCACATTAAAGACAGGCTGGACTGGAGGAACTAGAGATGAAAGGGTAGAGCAGGCTCTTCTATTAGGAGACTCCATTCTTGTAATACTAGGAGTGTGTGATGGTCGGTGTGGTGTGCTGGGTTGATCACGTCATTTCAAGAGGTGCCCACCAAATCAATAAGATAATTTAAAGGGCAGGCTCAGTTATAGGATGCACTCTGGACCCCCAAGGGGTAGTAGAGAAGGACAGAATTAAAACAGAAGTGAGTGTCGTTATGAACAACGCTGGACATCCTCTTTCTGACACACCAACACTGAGGACTTTCAGCCAACAAATCATTCAGTAGAAATATGTCAGGAGAAACGACTGGGGGTCCTTTATACCAACAACAATACGCCTGCATGGTGCCTCACTGGGATTGCCAAGTCAGTTTGTTTTCATTTTCTTCCTTTTTAATCATTCTGGTGTGTTTTCAGAACACCATCATGGCTGGCACGCCTTTTCAGTATTGGGTGGTGGTCATTGGGAGCTGTGCTTCTGGAGTGGCAGACCGGGGTGGTGATCCCCATTCATAAAAAGTAGGACAGGAGGGTGTGTTCCAACTATCAGGGGATCGCACTCAGGCCAGTGCTGGGCTTTGCCAGTTTGGTGGCCTTAGAATTGCATCACTGCTTTTTGCAGATGATGTGGTCCTGTTGGCTTCACTGGGCTGTGAGCTCCAGTATGCATTGGGACGGTTTACGACAGAGTGTGAAGTGGCTGGTATGAGGATAGAGAACCTCCAAATCAGATGTCATGGTGTTTAGTAAGTAAAAAGTGGATTGTCCTCTCAAGGGTGGGAGGTGAGTTATTGCCTCAAGTGGAGGGGCTTGAAAACTTCAGGGTCTTGTTGATGAGTGATGGTGAGATGAACAGATGGATTGTGGCAGCATGTGCAGTTATGCGGTCGCTATACTGATCCGTAGTAGTGAAGAATGAGCTGAGTCAGGAGGCGAAGCTCTCAATTTACCAGTTGACCTATGTCCCTCTCGTCACCTATGGACAGGAGTTTTGGGTAAAGACAGAAAGAATGAGATTGTGAGTACAAGCGGCTGAAATAAGCTGTCTCTGGAGGGTGGCTGGGCTCTCTCTTAGAGATGGGGTGAGAAGCACAGCCTTCTGGGAGAGGCTCAGTGTCAACAGCATCGAGATGAGCTGATGGAGGTGGTTTGGGCATCTGGGTACAGGTGCCTCCCTGTGAAAGTTTCATGGGCATGACCAGCTGGAACGAGACTCCAGGGAAGGCCCAGAACTTGTTAGGAGGATTATCTAATCTCAGATGGCCTGGGAACACCTTGGGATCCCACAGTATGAGTTGGAAAGTGTGGCTGGGGAAAGAGATATATGGACCTCACTGCTGTTGACCCCCCGCGACCTGGCTTAGGATAAGCGGTGGAAAATAAATGAAATTAGGGGTCTTGAATGTTTCTGCTCTAGTATCATGGTGCTTGAAGACTGACAGGGGACCCTCAGCAGCTCTTTGATCAAATGCTGGTGTATCACCATATTCAGAGTACTGCCAGTAATTTGGTTCCACTTCAAGCACTGATCTATCTTTCAATTATATAGTGCCTTTATCTATCTACTGTATCTATCTATCTATTATAAAGCACTTTTCATATCTATCTATCTATCTATCTATTATATAGTGCCTCACATCTATCCATTATATAGTGCCTTTCATATCTATCTATCTATCTATTATATAGTGCCTTTCATATCCATCTATCTATCTATCTATCATATAGTGCCTTTCATATCTATCTATCTATCTATCTATCTATCTATCTATCTATTATACAGCACCTTTCATATCTATCTATCTATTATATAGTGCCTTTCACATCTATCTATTATATAGTGCCTTTCATATTTATTTATCTATCTATTATATAGTGCCTTATCTATCTATCCATCTATCATATAGTGCCTTTCATATCTATCTATCTATCTATCATATAGTGCCTTTCATATCTATCTATTATATAGTGCCTTTCACATCTATATATTATATAGTGCCTTTCATATCTATCTATCTATCTATTATATAGTGCCTTTCATATCTATCTATGCATCTTTATATAGTGCCTTTAATCTATCTATCTATCTATCTATCTATCTATCTATCTATCTATCTATCATATAGTGCCTTTCATATCTATCTATTATATAGTGTATTTCATATTTATTTATCTATCTATCTATTATATAGTGCCTTTCATATCCATCTAGCTATCTATTATATAGTGCCTTTCATATCTATCTATGCATCTATTATATAGTGCCTTTAATCTATCTATCAATCTATCTATCTATCTACTATATAGTGCCTTTCATATCTATCTATTATATAGTGCCTTTCACATCTATATATTATATAGTGCCTTTCATATCTATCTATCTATCTATTATATAGTGCCTTTCATATCTATCTATGCATCTATTATATAGTGCCTTTAATCTATCTATCTATCTATCTACTATATAGTGCCTTTCATATCTATCTATTATATAGTGCCTTTCATATCTATCTATCTATCTATCTATCTATCTATTATATAGTGCCTTTCATATCTATCTATCTATCTATCTATCTATCATATAGTGCCTTTCATATCTATCTATTATATAGTGCCTTTCATATTTATCTATCTATCTATCTATTATATAGTGCCTTTCATATCCATCTATCTATCTATTATATAGTGCCTTTCATATCTATCTATGCATCTATTATATAGTGCCTTATCTATCTATCTATCTATCTATCTATCTATCTATCTATCTATCTATCTATCTATTATATAGTGCCTTTTCTATCTATCTATCTATCTATCTATCTATCTATCTATTATATAGTGCCTTTTCTATCTATCTATCTATTATATAGTGCCTTTTCTATCTATCTATCTATTATATAGTGCCTTTATTTATATTTCAGTGGCTTTGGGTTTAGTGTTATACTAAATTAATTTTCAGTCTACACTGCTCATATTAAATGTTTAAGAAACTTTAAGAAGACCTTGTCAGAAGTTGAGATTAGCCTTTTCAGAGCATGAGACACCATCGATCTTGTAATTGCAGGGTGTCATTTGATGGGCACTCCCCTAGGGGAAGGAAAATTGCATGCAGAAGATTGGGGAAGTGACAGTTTTTTGGTTTTTTTCTGTTTAATTTATTTTGAATTTTCTGCTTCTTAAACTGTCAGTTTCTTTATTTCTATCAATTACATCTGTTTGTGTCGGGTTGCACTTGGAAAACACAACATAAAAAATAAGTCTGAGGCTGTTTTTATTCAATATTAGGCTACTTATGTGTGGCATGGCATCAAGCTGGTGGTCAGGTTTTCCTACTTTTACACAGAAATTGCATTATTCATAATGATACTTAACACCAATAAGCACACGATTTCTTAACCGCACTTTGCGCAGTCGGGTAGACGCATTGCGCAGCACAGGGGTGTTCAGCTTAAGGCTAAAATTAAAACAGTGTTTGAGTTGACTTCCTCATTTTTCGGGTGGTGCCGTTACGACTACAGTAGACTTGCTCTGAATCTCAGCTCACTCATAGTGTGTTTGGAAGGGTAGAACGGTGGACGGAGTCCTGAAGATCTTTATTTTCTGTCAGACTAAAACACCCACACACACAAAGTACATTTTTCTTTTTTAGATAAGGAGGCATTGGTTGAGCACTGGTCAGCTCTCGTCCCACGGAGATCTAATATCCCGGGTCTGAATCACATTCCTGATGGTTGTCCTTGTGGAATCTTCATCCTGCCTGCATCGGTTTTTATTTGTTTTTCCTCCAAATACTCAAAGACATGAATGTTGAGGTAACTGGAGTTGTTTCAATTGACCCAATGTGTGTGTGTTTGTAGGGGCGAGTGTGAATGGGGCCTGTGGTGGGCTGGCTGCCCAGGTGATGCCTGGACAGGCTTTGGCACCTGTAATAAAGAAAATCTGAGAATCTGGTGTGATGTTGCATTTGTTTTAATATTTTTATTTGAATAAAATTACACAGGGGAAAAAATAAGGTGCTCAAAAATAAAATGAGGGGAATGCTTAATCATCACAGTCTAACACGATGTCAGTGAAGCTTCAGAGATCTCAGTCAGCCCAGTTAGGAAGCACAAGTGACTGTGAATCACGTGATGAATGAGAAGCATGAAGCAGTGCTTCATGTGCCAAGTGACTACAGCCTGGCAACACTTGCAGATCTCATAGCTCCTTAATCCAGCCTCCTTTCTGGTTAAGGAACCTTCTTCCTTCTTGGTCGGGATGTCCGTCCATCCACTAGGGGACATCCCGTCCAGGTAAGGAGCCTTCTTCCTTCTTGGGTGGGATGTCCGTCCATCCAGCTGGGGCCTCCTTTCTGGGTAAAGAACCTTCCCCTCTCCTGGTCAGGATGCCTGTCCATCCCATTTGACAGTTTCAGTGTCACTTTATCAATTTGTCAATTGTCACTCATCCATTGCCCACCATACAAAATGATCAGTCATTAGCATTACACCTATAAACCTCATTCACGCTGCCTGAAGAAGAAAGTCACCAATAAGCTGCTGTTGCCAGCATGTAATGTCGGACAACAGAACAGGCCGATAAGGCCAATTTTCTGATTTGGTATTTTGATTATCATTTTTTGATTTTTGTGCCCCTTATTCTACACTTTGCCTCTTTTCAAATTTTTTCTGCCTACCATGTCAACTAGAACGGCCAGTGACAAGTTCACCTCTGACCATCAGTGTGGCCTGTCTGTAACTGAAGCCCAAGAACGGAGGAAGCTACATGGAGGAAAGACCAGATGGAGTCAGTCCTCGGCCTGTGCTGACCAACTCGGTGGTGCCCTCTGTCATCTGTTTAGTGTCCCTAAGTGTCCCCTGCTGTGCTAGACACCCTGCATTGTTCCTGTTCCGAAGAAGGCAGGCGCCTTTCCAACCTCTTGACTACAGACCAGTGGCATCAACATCTGACACCATGAAGACCTTTGACAGGCCGGTCCTGGACTATATGAGTCCTCTTGTGGAAGACCCCACTGCAGTTTGCCTAACAGTTAAAGATAGGAGTGGAGGATACAATGATATGTCTGCTCTACAAGCTCAGAGATATGCAGGTGGATGAGCCCAGGGGTCCTGGATGATGAGACCCCAGTTTGTGAGACTCAAGGACTGTGTGAGAACCACAAAAAACAGGCCTGTCTCCATTTCTCTTCACTCAGTACACCTCCGACTAGAAATAGAACAGCAGGAAATCTCAGATGAGTCTGCACTTATGGGGTTAACTGATAAAGGGGGATGTGAAAGAGAAGAGGAGTCCAAGGGAGAACTTGGAGAATTGTCTGCATCTTAACTTCAGCAAAACCAAGGAACTGGTCATTGACGTCTGCCACACCAAAGAGCCTCCATGTCCAGTCACTATTCAGGGAGTGAATGTAGAGGTGGTCCACTCCTACAGGTACTTGGGGGTCTGCATTAATAAGAGGTTGGACTGGTTTTCATAGAAAAGGGCAGAGCAGACTCTTCTTACCTTAGCAGTCTGCACTCCTTTAATGTGGGAAGTGACGTCCTTAGTGTCTCCTTTGACTCTGTGATGGCCGGTGCGATTTACTACACTGTGTTGTGCTGGGCTGGTGATATCACTTCAAAAGAGGCCCACCAAATCAAAAAGCTAATTAAAAGGGCAGGCTTAGTAATAGGGTGTATTCTGGCCCCCCCTGGAGGTCGTAGCAAAACTGAGTGCCATTATGAACAACGCAGCACATCATCTCTGTGACTCATCAACACTGAGGACTTTCAGTGTTTCACTTTCAAAAGTGTGTCAAGAAACGTGATCAGGCTCCTTTATACCAAAAGTAATATGTCTGCATAATGTTGCACTGTGTCTTTCTTTTGAATTCCCCGTACTTTATTGTAATTGTAAATTGTAGTTCAGAAAAGGAGATCAAAAAGCAGGTGACTACAGGGCCTAACTGAAATTAGAACATAAGAAGAGTCTGGACAAGAACAGGCCATTCAGCACAACAAGGCTCGCCAGTCATGTCCACTTAAGTCATCCAAATTAACATCAAGTCGAGTTTTGAAAGTCCCTAAAGTCTGACTGTCCACCACATGACTTGGTCACCTTATTCCAGGTGTCTGTGGTTCTCTGTGTGAAGAAAAACTTCCTAATGTTTGTGTGAAATTTCCCCTTCACAAGTTTCCAACTGTGTCCCCGTGTTCTTGATGAAGTCATTTTAAAGTCGCAGTCTCGATCCACTGGACTAATTCCCTTCATCATTTTAAACACTTCACTCAGGTCTCCTCTTAATCTCTGTAAAGGCTCAGCTCTTTTAATCTTTCCTCATAACACATCCCCTGTAGTCCTGGACTCAGCCTAGTTGCTCTTCTCTGGACTCTTTTCTTGTGCTGTTATGTCCTTTTTGTAGCCTGAAAACCAAAACTGCACCCAGGACTCCAGATGAGGCCTCACCAGTGTGTTATAAAGCTTGAGCAGAACCTCCTGTGACTTGTACTCCACACATCAAGGCGCTATATAACCTGCCATTCTGTTAGCCTTCTTAACGGTTTCTCAAAAGCTGCTATGAAAGGTATTCATACAACATTGAATCACTGGATTTCATTTGGATTTTTTTTTTATGTCAAAATGAAAACAGATCTCCGCAAAGTGGTCTAAATTAGTCACAAATATAAAAGACAAAATAATTGACCACATAAGTTTTCACATGCTGAACGGTGGCGCCGTGGTGGCACGGCTGCCTCGCTTTGAGGAGATTGAATGCTCTCCCAGTGTCCACGTGTTCTTCCTCTCGCGGTCAAAATTCATGCTGGTTAGGTGACTAAACTGGCCCTAGCATGTGTTTGTGTGTTCACCCTGCGATGGACTGCCTTGCTCCTACCTTGCACCCAATGATTTCTAGGACGGGCACCGCCTGCCCTGCTTTGGATAAGTGGGTTAGGAAATTAGATGGATGGATAATGTCCCCTCCCCCATCAAGTCCATAATCAGTGGGCACACCTTTGGAAGCCATGACAGCCTCGAGTCTCCCTGTGTAAAGGTCTCTCTATCAGCTTTACATGTCTGCACATATCTGCTGAGGCTGTGTCAGGGTGAGAGGTGATCACCGCTGAAATGACCCTGTGACGTCTGACACTAGTGATAATGTAGGGCTGTCACATTGATGGGGGTGAATACTTATACGAGTTGTATGGTGTAAGCGACTGAGACATGGCTGATGAAGTCACAATATGCAGTTTCTACATGATGTTTGCACGTTTATGCTTTCAGAAATAGTGTTTGGTGTTTCTATTGCACTTACATGATCATCAGGTCCTTCCATGAAAACCCTAAATACAAAGAGGACTGTTTAATTTATGTTAGGTAGATTGCCCAGAGGGGACTGGGCGGTCTCGTGGTCTGGAACCCCTACAGATTTTATTTTTTTTTTCTCCAGCTCTTGGAGTTTTTTTTTTTTTTTGTTTTTTCTGTCCATGCTGGCCATCGGACCTTACTTATTCTATGTTAATTAATGTTGACTTATGTTTAATTTTTATTGTGTCTTCTATTTTTCTATTCTTCATTTTGTAAAGCACTTTGAGCTACATTTTTTTGTATGAAAATGTGCTATATAAATAAATGTTGATTGATTGATTGATAGATTATTGTGCAGCCTTCAGGGCTAAGAAGGGGATGTACCAAGAATACACTGACTTGGGTGGTAGTACTTACCTCAGACGAGCCCAGAAGGTGACCCTATGTGTGACGTGAGCTACAGACAGACAGGCAGTCTGTCCAAAAGTTGTCAAATTCTGTTAACGAATGTCAAAAAAAAAAAAGGTATCACGTCCTAGTAAGTGCAATGAGTTCCGGCCTGTTGCTCTGACGTCACATGTGATGAAGACCATAGAGCGGCTGCTGCTTCAGCACCTGAGGCCACAGGTCCACCACGCCCTCGATCCTCTGCAGTTCGCATACCAGGAGAAGGTGGGACTGGAGGATGCCATCATCTATATGCTACACCGATCTCTCTCCCACTTGGACAGAGGCAGTGATGCTGTAAGAATTATGTTCCTGGACCTCTCTAGCGCCTTCAACACCATCCAACCTCTGCTCCTTAGGGACAAGCTGACAGAGATGGGAGTAGACTTACACCTGGTGGCATGGATCGTGGAATATCTTACAGACAGACCTCAATATGTGTGTCTTGGGAACTGCAGGTCTGACAATGTGGTCAGCAGCACAGGAGCGCCAGAGGGGACTGTACTTTCTCCGGTCCTGTTCCAATACAACTCGGAGTCCTGCCACGTGCAAAAGTTTGCTGACGACACTGCTATCGTGGGCTGCATCAGGAGTGGGCATCAGAGGTGACTGTGTGCAGAGAGTGCAGATCTATAAATACCTGGGAGTGCAGCTGGATGATAAATTGGACTGGACTGCCATTACTGATGCTCTGTGCAAGAGAGGACAGAGCCGACTATACTTCCTTAGAAGGCTGACGTCCTTCAACATCTGCAATGAGATGCTGCAGATGTCCTATCAGATGGTTGTGGCGAGCGCCCTCTTCTACGCGGTGGTGTGCTGGGGAGGCAGCATAAAGAAGAGGGACGCCTCACGCCTGGACAAACTGGTGAAGGAGGCAGGCTCTATTGTAGGCACGGAGTTGGACAGTTTGACATCCATGGCAGAGCGACGGGCGCTGAGCAGGCTCCTGTCAATCAT
The DNA here is from genome assembly GCA_026402145.1 of Polypterus bichir lapradei. Classification (NCBI taxonomy): domain Eukaryota; kingdom Metazoa; phylum Chordata; class Cladistia; order Polypteriformes; family Polypteridae; genus Polypterus; species Polypterus bichir. The sequence continues at coordinate 15,515,129 of JANRMT010062810.1, forward strand.
GGAGAATCCACTGCATCTACTGAACAGCATCATCTCCAGACAGAGGAGCAGCTTCAGCGACAGACTGCTGTCACCGTCCTGCTCCTCTGACAGACTGAGGAGATTGTTCCTCTGCCACAACTATGTGACTCTTCAATTCAATAACTGCATTGTTATCACTCTTTATTTTAATTTTGTTTTTTTATCAGTGAATGTGAATTTCCCCTTGGGATTAATAAAGTATCTATCTATCTATCTATCTAGTGCCTTTCATATCTATCTATCTATCTATCTATCTAGTGCCTTTCACTATCTATCTATCTATCTATCTATTGTATAGTGCCTTTCATATCTATCTATCTATCTATCTATCTATCTATCGTATAGTGCCTTTCATATATATCTATCTATCTATTATATAGTGCCTTTCATATCTATCTATCTATCTATCTAAAACATCGACTTTGGCAATGCTTTCCCTATATACAATATATTGCCAAAAGTATTGGGATGCCCGCCTTTACACACACATGAATTTTAATGACATCCCATTCTTAATTCATAAGCTTTAACGTGGCGTTGGCCCACCCTTAGCAGCTCTGACAGCTTCATCTCTTCTGGGAAGGCTTTCCATGAGGTCTAGCAGTGTGTTTGTGGGAATTTATGACCAGGAGATCATTTGTGAAGTCAGGCACTGATGTTGGACAAGAAGGCCTGGCTCGCTCAAAGTCTCCGCTCGAATTCATCCCAAAGGTGTCCTGTCGGGCTCTGTGCAGGCCAGTCCAGTTCCTCCACACCAGACTCGCTCCTCCATTTCCTTACAGACCTTGCTTTGTGCACTGGTGTGTGTGCAGTCATGTTGCCATCCCCAAACAGTTCTCACAAAGTTGGGAGTATGAAATTGTCCAAAATGGCTTTGTATGCTGAAGCATTAAGACTTCCTTTCACTGGAACTAAAGGGGCCAAACCCAACCCCTGAAAAATAACCTCACATCATAATCCCCCCTCCACCAAACTTTACACTTGGCAAAATGCAGTCAGGCGAGTCCCGTTCTCCTGGCCAGACTCATCCATCGGATTGCGTGATTCGTCATTCCAGAGGACACGTCTCCACTGCTTGTAATCAGAATATAAGTTTAATGTCACTGTGCTCTGCACAAAAATTATTTTATAAATCCACTCACATGTACAGGCCAGGCCAAAGTTAGCACACAGGGGCTCTCAGCATTTAGAATTGCAGGGCCAAGCATAATCAAGATAGACAAAGACAGCTGGAGGAATGTATAGTCAGCCTAAAGACAGGTGTATATTATTTTGTCCTTTGTTAAAAGTCAGCATTCTTCATTCCTTGTTTAGAAATGGACTATTTGTCGACGTGGGGGCCTGCACTTGGAGGAAGCCGACGGACTAATGGGTGATATCGTCATCCATCCTGAAAAGCCTTCCAGCGCAGCGACAAAAAATGGCAGACTGTATAGATCAAGATCCCACCTTGGTAATGTCTTGCTATGGCTTCCCATCTGTAATGCTGAGTAAATCGTCATTAAAGAAAGCCAAGTTATTTTCTCTTATGTGATTCTTACCGCTGTATCACTATGGGAGGGATATTACCTTTTAATATCATATCTATATAGGTTCCGGTTACTTAAAACGCTGCAATTACAAAAGAACTTCTTCCAACTAGGGAGCTAGCGGCCCCTAGAGGAACACTGCTCCAGAGTCCAGTGGTGGTGGGCTTTACACCACTGCATCCGACACTTTGCATTACACTTGGTGATGCCAGGCTTGGCTGAGGCTGCTCGGCCATTGAGACCCATCCCATGAAGCCAGAGGCAGCCTTAAGGGTGTGCAGGGGCTGGGGGCTGACCAACCCCACACAGGGCCAGTTACGTCAAACGCTGTTACCAGTATGTGTGGACTGTATAAACGTGCGTGCAAATTTAATAAAAATAATGTTAACATACACCGGATTTTCTCATTCCAGTATTCAGCTAAATTTTTGCAAGATAACACACAGACTTTATAAAAATATAACTGAAGAATATAACTTGACAGACCCGCTCGAATGGGACACACAGACCTCAAAAGCAGCACGCCACTCTTGCATGAAGCTCTCTCTCTAAGCTGCACTGTTCTTGAGCTTTTGGAGGTCTGTAGCCATTGAAACTGCAGAAAGTTGGCGACTTCTGCACACCTGACATGCGCTGTCACCGCTCTGATTTTATGTGGCCTACCACTTCATGGCTGAGTTGCTGTTGTTCCCAATTGCTAACACTTTGTTATAATATCACTAACAGTTGACCGGGGAATATTTAGCAGCGAGGAACTTTCACAAATGGACTTATTGCACGGGTGGCATGCTATCAGGGTACCACACGTGAATTCACTGAGCCCCTGAGAGCGACCCATTCATTTACCAATGTTTGTAGCAGCCGATTGCATGCCGAGGGGCTCGATGTTATACATTAATGATGCAAATTACATATTTTCTGATAATCCAATAAACTTAATGTCACTGCTGAAATCCTACTGTTTCCATAAGGTATGTCATCTATTAAAAGGAAGTTGCTACTTTGAAAGCTCAGCCGATGATAAACAAAAATCCAAAGAATTAAGAGGGGTTCCCAAACTTTTTCATATGACTGCATGTAGTAAAAGTAATCATATGACTCTCACTGCAAATAATGTACAAAAGCTGAAAAAAACATGAAGGAATGTAATTTTGGACCACCCACCAAACTGGATGAATCCGGATAATGGAAGTTGTCCTTGATGTTTTAATGTTGTTTACTGCTTTTTATTCTTTTAGATGTTAGCCAGTGCAGTGCAGATCATTAAATATGGCAACTCATCACTGACTTCAGGGTAGTACAGTAAAGTTTTAAGTAATAATTCCCACTCTTACGATGAATTAAGTTAACAAAAAGATGCATTGTGCATTGGGACTATGATAAATGGTTCTTATTATGCTAACATAAAACAAATCTTTTGAACCATTTTTTAAAAAAGGCCCCGAAAGCAGAGGCTGTGCAGAATACAAAAGCAGTTGTTGAGCGGCCTTCCTGTTTCTGAGCCACAGATAAATATATAACATAGCACGGCTGACAGCTTGTTTCTGTTTTTTTTTTCTTTGAAGCAATGTTGTAAGGCTGTGCCTAATTTTAACAGCTCTCTTCCTCTCTTTCTCAGTTCACTTTCTCTTTTAATCCTCCTCCACTCCACTTTACTTATAATGCTCATCTAAGCAAAAAACAAAAAGTTCAAATAATACTTAGTAGCTCTGCTTATCGTTACCCTAAAAATGGATGGCTTCTGTCAGAGTCATCCAAATTGCAGTTTTGCCTGAGCTAATGAAAGTTTCACAAAAGTACATAGAACAATTATTTTTCTTATATTTTTCATCCATTTTCTTTTTTTATATATATATTTTATTTTATTACAATCAAAAAATCATTCCATACATGCAAGTCAAGTTTAATAAAACTGGTTTGAAACAAATCGACCCCTGCCCATGAGAAAGAGATCCAGGTCAGCACTTTAATAACAGTAAAAATATATAAATGAATAAATTAATAAATTGTAGCGTGCGGCTGGGGGCCTTGCCCATGGTGGGAGGACCGGAGGAGCAAGTGTGTCCAGAGCGTTATCTCCCTCTGGATGCTAGATGACAGCTCCCCTGGTTTGCAGTGGTGCCTCGGACTCCCGCAGGGCTTCATGGGAGTTGATGCGTGATGCAGTCCTGTTAGGATCCACAGGTGCCGCCAGGAGGTGCTGCAGCAGGAACTGCTGAGCCTTTATGGGCAGTGCTGCCAGAAAACAGTCATCAAGCACATGGCGCATTTCAAGGCATAGACATATATAGGCAGACGCCAAATTCACTGTGTTGCCCAGTCGACACGATACGTCAGCGCGTCCGCCCTATTGCGAGTGGTAAAAGTGCCACTTAAACTAATACAGGTAGACGTGGAAACCGGGTTTTCTGATGAAAAAACAATAAAGTTTTAAACAGTATCATTTACATACAACAGATTTTGGCAACTCGTTTAAATGCAATTATTTTTATCCATTTATACACTAATAATGGCAATTATTGAGATAAAAACTTGACCAATGTCTGAAAGACAAAATTGTAAGACTGCAACTGGCAGTCTGGTCGTTCGTTTAACAGTGAAATGATACACTCAATGACAAAAACAAACACTTTTATTGTTTACAAATTGGCTTAATAATTTCTGAAAACATTTCACTCATTCCTCTCTCAATCTCTCTCTCTCTTACACACACACACACAAACAATGTGGTTACTTAAATATATACAGGGGTTCCTTGGGTTACAACGTTTCGACATACAACGTTTCGAGTTTACAACATTCACTCCCATAAAAACTTAAAAAAAATTGAGACATGAGAAGGAATAAAGGTAAGGATTTTTTTACACTCATTTTTTCTGTTACTAAAGTACAGTGTACAGTACAGTATATTTATGTCCTTTTCCTTTTTCTGAGGCTTACATTTTGTGTTTTTATGATATAGATTATGATTTTGCAAATGTGTTAAGATAGGTAAGTTACTTAGGCTAGAGTGTGTTTCGACTTACACCAAAATTCGGGTTACAACACTGTTGTAGGAACGGAACTTTGTCGCAACCCGAGGACCCCCTGTACAGGTTAGAATCTAGAATCCTTGAAACAGAACTGTTTCCGTGTGTTGCCACTCTGTAATTTGAAAGTATTCAGTCTGGCAATATGGTGCAGCCTTAGTTTGTCGAAGACAGACACAACTAAAGACATGAGCATGAAATGATGGTTGTCGATTTCAAACTGTGTTTCCTCGATGTGCTCCTTGAGAAAAAACACAGCATCTGAACCAATCTCAGCCCGAACAAACTGATGGATCAAAGATATCCTGACAACTTGCCCTAATGTCGACTGTCGGATAACACGCTCAGCTACTTTGACCACCTTGACTGGACCCTCAGAAGGAATCATCAAACCTCCTTTGTTTTTAAATGTGAGCGAGTGGTAGCTTTGATCATATGATGCCGATACAGCATCTGTTACCAAACTAGCACGGCACACATCACAGGACAGCTTTCTCAAAATCTGTCGAATGACAAACTGAAATGTTTACAAGGGCATTTTCCGCGAGGTCACCAAAGCAGGTTGGTAAGTAGCTATGGTCATACACAATTGCAGGATATTTGCAAAAGGGGATGGAAGCTCTTCTTCTGCTGCTGCTGGTGTAGAAGACCTCTCAACAGTAGACAGGGAGACAGTCTCGTCCTGTGCTGCCACGTTTCCAGCTGTGCTTGGAGACGCACCACACCGAACCATGAGACAACGGAAAATGGCCTGGAACTGACTCGCTGAAGGGTTGTTATTCCAGCCCCCTAAAACACACATGCACCACTTTTACAGATCTTTACTCTTGTTCAGTTGAATTTCTTAAGAAAAAAAAACAATCTGCACTGCTAGTAACACTTTGGCTTCATAAATTGCACAAAGTGATAGATATACATGCTTGACTGTCTGTCCCCACAAAATCGATCAATCACAGCTGTCAGTCTGAGCATATTATAAAGACAATGCAATTACCATGGTAACACAGCACATGAATGCATAGCTTTTCTAACTTAGCCTGGCGTAGCTAACATTAAGATTATAAAACAGGATTTTCTAATGACCAAATATAACCAAAATAATTGTTCAGCCTTACCTATGAAATGTAATCCCCTGTACAGCGGTTTGTACAATCCCAAGCAGCATATGCGTGGAGCATCTTTACCCACTACATCACTCCACAGCAGTGCCACTCGCAATATGGCGGCGACATTGACGTACGATGCTGCTGGTTATGCGGCGTCTAGTAATTCTATTTCTTTTTTTTCTTTTTTTTTTTTTATTTTTATTAATTTTATTACAATCCATAAAAAGCAATCAAGTTTTTACAAAAAGAAAAATTGAGTTAAGAACAGATCGATCCCCACCCCTGAGAGAGAGAGCAAGACAAACGGCAGTAAATTTAAGGCTTGTAAACATACCTAAATTAATAAATTCTCTGTGCTTTATGAACTTATTTTAAAATATTACTGATTAGATCCTGCCATGTTTTGAAAAAATTCTCTACGGATCCCCTAACTGAGTATTTGATTTTTTCCAATTTCAAATAATATAACACATCGGTTTCCCACTGACTTAAAAGAGGAGAGTTTGGGTTCTTCCAGTTTATCAGAATAAGTCTGCGTGCCAAAAGTGTAGTGAATGCAATCACAATTTGTAGTAATTCTATTTCTATGCTTCAAGGTTCCTTATAAAAGGAGCCAGCAGCCACTACTTGGGGAGCCAGAGTCGGGAGGAGGAAGACGAAGCTTGACCAGAGGAGTGGAGTAGAAGGAAAAGAGTGAAGGAAGAGAATATTGTGTTTGTGCTGTGCTTGTGCTGGGACTGTGTTGAGCTTGTGGGAATTAGGGAAGGAGCTGCCCACAAGGTAAAAGAAAATAAAAATCAGTCTGTGCCTTAAACTCATGTCCCACGCTTGTCTGTGTCGGGTTAAGCTGGCGGTGCCAGCCTGGTGGTCCACAAAATAAAGATAAATAGAACAGAAAAAGAGGGGAGAGAATCCACTTTCTCAATTTAAATGCTTATTCTAAAATGGTATTTATCAGATCCTGGAAGGTTTTCAAAACGTTTTGTGCAGATCCTCTAAGTGAGGCAGGAAACAAACCCTGGACAGGGTGTCAACCCAGTATAGGGCACACACACACCAAGCACACACTAGGGACAATTTTGGATCGCCACTGCACCTAATCTGCATGTCTTTGGACTGGGGGTGGGGGGGGGGCCGGAGAACCCAGAGGAAACCCACACAGGAAGCAAACCCAGGTCTCCTAACTGAAAGGCAGCCTGCCAAATTTCAGCCTTCTACCCACACGGGAAGTTGGAGAATTAGTGATGAGTCAGTGAGTGAGTGAGTGAGTGAGTGAGTGAGTGAGGGCTTTGCCTTTTATTAGTATAGATAAACACTCTGCAGCGTAGAGCAGGGCGGCTGTGTGGCGCATGTGTACGAGTGCCGTTCTCATCAATACCACCTTCGCCGTCACGTCTCCTACCTCTTCATATCTTAAGTCATTCTTGAGGCAGATTGAAGACTTAAGTGCCAGCTTAAGTGAAAAATGAAGAAAAACATACTAAGTAATTGCAACACAAACTCTGACTTAATCAGTTTTAACGTGAAAAGATGCTGAGGAAAAAAGAGAAGAAGCGGGCCGCTAGGGTGAAGAAAAGAAGAGCTGCACAGGAAACAGTAAGCCCATCAACCTCTGAGCAAACGAATGCTAAACGTACAGAGAAAGAGGATGAAAACTAGGAATGGTCAAGTCAGGTGTATTCATGGCATGTTATCGTACAGTAAGCCGTTACTGGTCTTATCTAATATGCTACCGTGGCTGTCTGTTTGTCTATCCAGGATTTTAAATCACCTGTAGCTCGCAAACCTTTTGACCAATTGATCTGAAATTTAGTACACATATACTACGTGACCTCTACTGTCCACTTTGGCGGTGATGATATTTATTACTCTTTTTATTTTTGTTTTATTTTATTGTAGAACTAGCAGAATACCCACGCTTCGCAGCGGAGAAGTAGTGTGTTAAAGAAGTTATGAAAAAGAAAAGGAAACATTTTAATAATAACGTAACATGATTGACAATATAATTGTTTTGTCATTGTCATGAGTGGTGCTGGCATATATAAATACACTCACACACACACACATATATAAACATATATATACACATCATATATATATATATACATATATATATACATATACATATAAATATATATACATATATACACATATATATATACACACAAACACATATATACATATACTAGCAAAATACCCGCGCTTCGCAGCGGTGAAGTACTGCCTTAAAATTTTTATTAAGAAGAAAATTAAACCTTTTTAAACTGAGGGAAAATAT
>JANRMT010062810.1:15531194-15549165 GCA_026402145.1 Polypterus bichir lapradei
CCTTATCTATCTCTTATATAGTGCCTTTCATATCTATCTATCTATCTATCATATAGTGCCTTTCATATCTATCTATCTATCTGTCTGTGCAATTCATCACCCGAGCCCCACCTATCATAGCTCTTGGTTAAATGAAAAATACTCGTACATAGCCTGGAGCAAGAGCTAAAAAAAGTACCAGTAATCAACAACCTAGAACTAGAAATGGCCCAAATTAATGTGGTGGGACTGCTACAAAGGTCCCAGAGTTTCTAAAAACTCCATTGTTCATGAAGAAAAGTTTTTGTGGTGGAAAAACACAGAACTGGCCCAAGGCGGAAGCCAAACTCTTAGTATATAATGAAACCTCCCCCTGCATTCTGGTACAATAAGGGACAGTGAAGAATGAAATAAACAATATTATCACTACTGAATTTCAGTAATAAAGAATACCTGGCTGTGCAAACCAGCTAACTTTATGGACATCATCAACATTTCTCTAAGCCAGGCAGTCGTTTCAAGTGCTTTAAAATCACCACCATCATACCCTTGCAGAAGAAGCCCTCTGTTCCTTGCCCCAGTGAAAATCGCCCTCTAACACTCACACCTGTCATCATAAACTGCTTCAAGAGGCTAGTTATGGGCCAGTTGAAAGCCAGAATTCCTATGTCCCATGACCCTCTCCAGTTTACCTATTGTCTGACCTGTTCCACTGAAGATGTCATGTCATTTACTCTTTATCTGGCCCTGTCCCTTCTGGACACTTACACTGGAATGCTTTTCATTGACTTCAGTTCAGCTTTCAACATCATCATCCCTCAGAAGCTCATTTGGACATTGGGCCTGCTTGGTCACAACACTGCCCCATGCAACTGGATCCAGAGAGACCCCAGACAGCCCGTGTCAGAAACACCATCAGGGCCATTCTTAGCAGTTTGGGGGCCCTACTTGGTTCAGAAATGTGTAGGCCCCGGATGTGCAGGCCCTGGATGTGGGGGGGCAGAGCCCCCCCATAGCTCAGGAAGGTGTTCTAATAAAATGTCTGGAAAAGAATGATAAAATTTAAGATGAGGAGGGTATCGTGACACACAACGTGAGAGACTGGCACAGACGACTGCAGTGCCAGGGGCATGACAGGGGCCCCAGGCCCACAGCCCGACAACAAAAAAAAAAAAAAGATTGTAACTCGGGGCCAGGTTGGGGCCCTATGAAGATGCGTAGTTCGCGTATGCCTAAGAACGTCCCTGGTACCATCATGCTGAGCACTCCCCAAGGTCTGTGTACTAAGCCCACTTTTGTTCACTCTGCTGACACTTGGTTGTATGGCTGTGTACAGTTACAAAACCATCATTAAGTCTGCGGAAAGCACAACGGTGGTGGGTCTCAACAACAATGGGGATGACTCAGCACATAGAACGGAGATACGATGATTGGCAAAGTGGTGCAAGTGCAACAATCTGTCTCTTAAGTGTGGACAAGATGAAAGAGATGATTGTTGAATTCAGGAAGGCCCATGCTGTCCACACCCCACCGCACAATGAGGGCTCTGCGGTGCAACCAGTCATGTGCACCAAATGGCTTGGTGTGCACCTCACCGATGACCTTACTTGGTCAATTATCAGCCCCTACATACTCAAGAGAGTGCAGCAGCATCTCCATTTCCTTCGGTGGATGAAGAAAGCAAGCCTGCTGCCACCCATTTTCACAACATTCTACAGGGACAACATCGAGAGTATTCTGACCAGCTGCATCGCTGTCTGGTTTGGAAACTGCAGTGTCTCTGACAGTAAGTTCCTACAACAGTTCATGCAGTAGAAAAGATCATTGGGGCCTCTCTGTCCTCCATCTTTATTAAGTGTGGCATTTGCAAAGCCTATAGCATTATGAAGGACGGCCCCCACCCCTACCCATGGTCTGTTTGTTCCACTTCCATCAGGCAGAAGGGGCTGCAGACTTCCAACCAGTTCTGCAAGATTGGCTGTCCAGACTCTGAACTTTGTGGTGCCTTCCTGCCTTCAGAACTGCTCCCAGTAGTTTATTTATATGCAATCCATTTGTTACACTTGTTACTACTGTTTTTTTTTTTTATTATTTGTTGTTGTTATTTATTTCTTTATTACTATCTGTTTCAAAGTATTATGTATTCACATACCTATTATTTATTATTTTATTTATTTTTTTAATTTATTTATAGTATAATTCTTTACTTCTCTCACACTTATCTTGTACTGTATTTATGATAATGTTGCGCTTCAAACCTGGAGAATATTATTTTGTGCTACTGTATGCTGCAATACACTGTACAGATGGTAGGACAATAAATCCACCTGATTTGACTTGAAAAATAAAAGTTAAAATTTTTAACCTGTCTAAATATTTCCCACATATACTGTACTTGCCATCCCCCATGGCTCCGCCCGCATAGTAGTGAAACAGGACAGTGAGGAGGACCCCATTAGGCTCCCTACTCCTGGCGTCACACTTCCTCCTCCCCATGCCCAGCAGCCTCAGTCTTGAATTAGTGTAAATATATCACTCCTGCAAGTGAACTATGATTCTTGGAGCCATGACAGAAGTCACAAAATCAACTGGAATGTTAAAGCAAATTATAGAGAAAAAAATTAATCTAAATCCATTAAATAGTTCTCTCGTTCGCTAGATAAGCGGAGGTAAGGTACACTCCGACGCTGGCGCGTTAGTGAGGACAGCCCCGCCTGGCTCCCCACTGCTGACGTCATGCTTCCTCCTCCCCTCAGCTGGCAGCCTCTCTCTCTCAGATTGGCACGAATATATCACTCCTGCAAGTGAACTATGATACTTAGCACAATGAAAGTCACAAAATAAACCAGAATGTTCAAGCAAACAATAGAAAAAAAACCCAATCTAAATCTGTTAAGTAGTTCTCTTTTTTGCTAGCTAAGCGGAGGCAAGGTACGCTCTGAGGCTGGCACGTTAGTGAGGATGGGCACCACCTGGCTCCCCAATCCTGACGTTACACTTCCTCCTCCCCTTGGCTGGCAGCCTCTGTCTCGGATTGGCACGAATATATCACTTCTGCAAGCAAACTATGATTCTTAGCGCAATGAGAGAAGTCGCTATGGATGAGAAAAATTTATATATTAGTGTAAATAACATATTAGCATAAATAGCCATAAAAGTAATTAACAGATTCTGAAGCATTAGATTTAGCATAAAATAGAATGTCAAGCAAATAGTTAAATAACAAACATTAGTCATATTGCATTATTTTTAAGCTTGAAGCAGAATTACCAATTTGGGAAAGGAAGGACAGAATTGAAAGAGAATGACGCACAGAAACTACAGAAATGACAGAAGAAAGGGGAATAAGAACACCTGTTGTTTGAAGGCTAGGAAGCAAGGAACATACCAATGACATAATACCAAAAAAATGGTCATGGTAGGTACGTGAGAAGCCAGCTGGAATAGTGAATCAGCAGAAACAGCAAAAGGCATTGCTACTAACAAGGTTAAGATGATGTAATGCATGAAAAATAAAATTAGTATATTCATGTACTAGTATAAATAAATATAGAAAAATATATAAGCATTAACCTTAGTGCAAAAATTACTGCGAGTCAGGCATGCAATGCAAATGATTAAATAAAGGCACATGCCATATTTCTTTTTAATTAAAGCTTAGCTTTGGGCACCAAATAAACTAGCTTGAAGGGCAAGGAAGGGGAAGTGATAAGAGAAAGCCCATGAATGGAAGAGAGGGAATGTCTGTACCGGCCTTGGCCAATAAAATAAAAGCAAAACAGAAAATAAAAATGGACAATAGACAGTAAAAATACCGGAGGCCAGCGGCAGGGGGAGTCAGAGATAATAATGATTCCCATGAGAACTCAAGGTATCGACCGAACAGGTGCAGAGGGGAGTCAGAGAAAAACAGCAAATGAGCTAATTTGAGTGAGGTCGGAGTGATAAGAAATTACTATATAAGTTTTAGTTTCTGAACTGTTCGGGGCTCAATCTGATTTGGCCGAATTTGGTTGAGTCCGTGTTGTTCTTTTATTGCAATAAAGCTATAAACTCTGTTTCCCTATCCTGAGTCCTAATAGCCTTCATTTCAGGTAAAAAGCCTTTTGGTGACAATTTTTCGTCACAACATCGCAAAATCAACCGGAATGTTCAAGCAAATTCTAGAAAAAAAAATCTAAATCCGTTAAGTAGTTCTCTCGTTTGCTAGGTAAGCGGAGGTAAGGTACATTCTGAGGTTGGTAAGTTAGTGAGGAGGGCCTCGCCCGTCTCCCGACTCTTGACATCACGCTTCCCCCTCCCCTCGGCCTGCAGCCTCTGTCTCGGATTAGTGCAAATAAATCTGTACTGCAAGCAAACTATGATACATACTGCAATGAGAGAAGTCGAAAAATCAACAGGAATTATAGAAAAATAACCCGATCTAAATCCATTAAGTAGTTCTCTCGTTCATTAGCTAAGAGGAGGTAAGGTAAGCTCTGAGTTTGGCGTGTTAGTGAGGAGGGCCCTGCCTGGCTCCCCACTCTTGACATCACGCTTCCTCCTCCCCATGGCCGGCAGCAACTGTCTCAGATTAGCACAAATATACCGCTTCTGCAAGTCAACTATGATACTTATCTCAATGAGAGAAGTCACAAAATCAACAGGAATTATAGAAAAATAACCCGATCTAAATCCGTTAAGTAGTTCTTGCATTCATTAGCTAAGCGGAGGTAGAGGAGGGCCCTGCCTTGCTCCCCACTCTTGACATCACGCTTCCTCCTCCCCATGGCCGGCAGCAGCTATCTCAGATTAACACGAATATACCGCTTCTGCAAGTGAACTATGATACTTATCTCAATGAGAGAAGTCACAAAATCAACAGGAATTATAGAAAAATAACCCGATCTAAATCCGTTAAGTAGTTTTCTCATGAAAAGCAGAAAAACAGACAGATATTGGATTTTATATATATAGAGATGTATACATATACCTTAGGTATTGGAAATAAAAATAACAAAACACTTTAAAATGGCATGCACACTCTTGAAGCTCAGGGAGACTAAGCATGCAGACAGAATAAGAACTTTCAGTCTTTTAGTAACCACCAATGCTGTCTCAAAAAACAAGGCCCGCTCATGCGTTACTTATTGGTCCGGTGATGTCACAATCGAGGTGCTATGTTTACAAACAGTGCCAGCTGAACTTTCCGTCTAAGATTGTCGTTGAAGTTGTAAAGAAAGTTAATGGCGTTTTAGTTTTTGATATAAAGTTACTGCAGTCGTAAAGGTTATAAGTTCAGATGTCTGAGGTGCAGTGCAAGGTAATATTTTGATGTGTTTTGTTTATTTTAATGGTGAACAACTGCACTGCATGCTGGGTAACATCGATACTGCTGCAAATGGAGGTTAGGGCATGTAATGCAGTAAAATGGTGTGACTCTGTGACCTGTGTTAGGTGTCGCCTAGTGAAATGACGGGAGGTTTCGCCGCGACAAATTTTTTTAAACATACAATAATACAGAATAGTACTACCTATGTTATTGTCGAGCGTAGGCTTAAGAAAGGAATGTTTAGCTACAGTTGTATAAAAATGTATATGAACAGTAAGCTGCAGGCATGGTGTTATTTAGTGTTGCAAATATGTGAATTTAACTAGTTTATTTTTTATATAGTGTTCACTTGCTGAAATGCATTAGAAATAACTGGTTAGGACAAAGTGATACTGAGCACACATTTACTTTTCCAGACATCACAAATGGTATTGTTTGCAGAGCTTCATTTTCTCATGTGCGCCAGCTGCATGACAGTGAGAGAGACAGTATTATTATAAAGCCCTTTATCCATCAAATCTTGAGCGCCAGAATGTGAAATTAGCTCTAAAGGTCTTTGATGAAAAAAGGTTGTTGTTGCTTTACATCATTTCGGTGAACACACTGGTAAAGATGTAACAGGAACTGAATTATTCATAAAAATCATTCTGAAGTTGTGGAAAATTTTAAATGTTAAATCATGTGATAAAGGTTTTAACAAAAGAGATGTGGATGGCATGCCAATTTGTAATGTTAATGATGATCGTGTTTCATTTCTAACTGATGTGTACAGATGGTTAGGTGAATGGGAATTGAGTTGCAAACCACGACAGGCGCAGTTCAGTGTGACATGTGTAGAAATGAGCTAGTCATGGATAAGTCGTTGCATTTAGAATTTTCACAGGAATATAATTACCTGCTTGACTCAGACAGGGGTGGTCTGAAATGGCCCTCAGATTTGTTGGTTGAATGTGTTACACAAATGTTTTTGATTTTCCAGTCAATTGTTACTAATGCTGAATATGAGTCCAATTTTTTATTGTTAAAAAATCAAAAATCTGCATTAATCTCACTATTTAACGAACGCCTGAACAGATGTGGACTGCAAGTTGGTAATTGTGTTTGTGGGAAGAGTATCTGTGACTTACTGAAGTTGTCCATGTTTACAGTGGCCAACATCAGTTTAAATAATTATTGCAAGTGCGCTGCAGATAAACGTGGTACTTTTAAGGAAAAAGCTAACCCCAAACGTAAACTGGCTACATTGACAAAAAAGAGGTAACTAATAAGCCAGTTCTTTTGATATAACGTTCTGCTTTCGTACAGATTAATATCAGCACATTTGTTAATTTTGCTTATTTTATGATGGTATGAAAAAAATCATCGTTTATCATTAGTCATTCCAAAATAATGGCTGTTTGTATTTTATCTGGTGTTGCTTGTTTTTAACAAAGTGTTAAATGTAGCTTTTCTTGTGATTATTAACGGGTAAATCTGCATTATTTTTCACGTTACTTCTGTTTAATCCAGGAATATGTGATTTCCTGAGATGCATATAAATATTCATTTTTCATATGGTGCCAACCACTCGTCGCTGTGATTTTCTAGTTTTTTTTTCTTACTTTATCGTAGTCATTTTCATATATGAACATTCAGTATTGCATTGTTTTATTCAATACAGTATTCAGTGTTACTCTTAGGTTAATCTTATGTTTAAGGCATTAATTGCATTAATGTTGAGTTGCTGATATCTATATAATAGTCGCTGTTAAGTATGTCAAATACACTCACCTAAAGGATTATTAGGAACACCTGTTCAATTTCTCATTAATGCAATTATCTAATCAACCAATCACATGCCAGTTGCTTCAATGCATTTAGGGGTGTGGTCCTGGTCAAGACAATCTCCTGAACTCCAAACTGAATGTCAGAATGGGAAAGAAAGGTGATTTAAGAAATTTTGAGCGTGGCATGGTTGTTGGTGCCAGACGGGCCGGTCTGAGTATTTCACAATCTGCTCAGTTACTGGGATTTTCATGCACAACCATATCTAGGGTTTACAAAGAATGGTGTGAAAAGGGAAAAACATCCAGTATGCGGCAGTCCTGTGGGCGAAAATGCCTTGTTGATGCTAGAGGTCAGAGGAGAATGGGCCGACTGATTCAAGCTGATAGAAGAGCAACTTTGACTGAAATAACCACTCGTTACAACTGAGGTATGCAGCAAAGCATTTGTGAAGCCACAACACGCACAACCTTGAGGCGGATGGGCTACAACAGCAGAAGACCCCACCGGGTACCACTCATCTCCACTACAAATAGGAAAAAGAGGCTACAATTTGCACAAGCTCACCAAAATTGGACAGTTGAAGACTGGAAAAATGTTGCCTGGTCTGATGAGTCTCGATTTCTGTTGAGACATTCAAATGGTAGAGTCAGAATTTGGCGTAAACAGAATGAGAACATGGATCCATCATGCCTTGTTACCACTGTGCAGGCTGGTGGTGGTGGTGTAATGGTGTGGGGGATGTTTTCTTGGCACACTTTAGGCCCCTTAATGCCAATTGGGCATCGTTTAAATGCCACAGGCTACCTGAGCATTGTTTCTGACCATGTCCATCCCATCATGACCACCATGTACCCATCCTCTGATGGCTACTTCCAGCAGGATAATGCACCATGTCACAAAGCTCGAATCATTTCAAATTGGTTTCTTGAACATGACAATGAGTTCACTGTACTAAAATGGCCCCCACAGTCACCAGATCTCAACCCAATAGAGCATCTTTGGGATGTGGTGGAACGGGAGCTTCGTGCCCTGGATGTGCATCCCACAGATCTCCATCAACTGCAAGATGCTATCCTATCAATATGGGCCAACATTTCTAAAGAATGCTTTCAGCACCTTGTTGAATCAATGCCACGTAGAATTAAGGCAGTTCTGAAGGCGAAAGGGGGGTCAAACACCGTATTAGTATGGTGTTCCTAATAATCCTTTAGGTGAGTGTATGTGATTTAAACGTTATGTGTGACGTTTTATATAAAAATAAATAAAATGCATAACGCAACTGACTTGCCTTTGTTATTTCACGCATTGCATTAATTAATTTTACACGGGAGTAATTTATTTATACGCGCATAACGCGACAGGTTCTCTATATGCGTCTGTTTCTGCTGTAGCACCTCGATTGTGACGTCACCACAGGCATGAGCGGGCCTTGTTTTTTGAGACGGCATTTACTAGACCACACTGTTTTTTATATCCCCGCACACAGAAATAAGTTTAAAACAAAGACCGCTTTCAGTTTAAAGCAAGTAAATACACCTACAAATTCTTCTTCTTTTCTTTCTCTACAAAGCTGTTTCAGTTCTGGCATTAAAACGCAAGTGAGCATGGTAATAGGGTACGATAATGGTGGACATGTTCAATATACCACTATTAAACCTTATTGATATATTCACTGATGTCGGTTTACTTCTTTTATGTAACACAACATGAGATTTTTATCTTTATTCACATTCATTAAATCCATTTTCAAAGAACAATAAGTGCTTGCATCTAACCCCCCCCCCCCCCCATATTACTTTGTTTCACTCACCATACTTTACCATAATTGGTTAATAATAATACATTTTATTTATATAGCGCCTTTCCCATGCTCAAGGCACTTCACAGAGTCTTAGAAAAAACAGCAGGGTATATGTAACATTGGATACAAATGTTTTCTTGAATAGAACAATGAAACAGATAACAAAGCATTAAATAGAATAAAGCACAATAAACCAGAGTAAAATACTAAATTTAATACTAAAAGAAAAACCTAACAAATAAGCTAATTTGTGATATAACAGACACCCAAATTATCCTGAGCACCTGGACTGAAAGAAAGGGCAGAATGTTAAGTTTAGTTAAAAGTCTTCCTAAATAGATGAGTTTTAAGTTGTTTTTTAAAAGAATGAATGGAGTCAGCTGACCTGATTAATTTCAGGATGCCATTCCAGAGGCTGGGCGCTATGGAGCTGAAGGCCCTGCTGTCACCCATAGAGTGCAGGTTAGTGTGAGGAACAACAAGATTACCAGAATCAGAGGACCTTAGTAGGTGAACAGGAGCAGAGTGATGGAGAAGGTCACTAATGTAGGCCATTTAAAGATTTGTAGGTTATTAATAGAATTTTATATTCAATCCTGTAAGACACGGGGAGCCAGTGAAGGCGAAGCAGGATGGCTGTGATGTGCTCACTGTTGCTGGTTAGAGTAAGGACTCTTACAGCAGAGTTTTGAATCAACTGAATCTGTGATATAAGATTAGACGGGACACCTGCCAGCAGCGAGTTACAATAATCTATGCGGGATGTGATAAAAGCAGGGACAAGTTTCTCAGCATTAGAAAAGGAGAGGAAGGAGCGAACACGGGATATGTTACGGAGGTGAAAGTAAGAAAGTTTCTTAATGTGGTTTATGTGGGCGGAATAAGAAAGGGAGGAATCAAAAATGACACCAAGATTCCTTGCATCAGAAGAAGGTCTGATGAGATCACCGCCAAGAGGGACTGAAAAGGAGTTCATTTTCTAAAGTAGCGCTTTAGTGTCAATTTGCAGGAGTTCAGTTTTGTTGCAATTTAATTTTAAAGAGTTCTGCTCCATCACTGAGGCAAGTTGTGAACTGAGAAAACTCTGATGAAGTTGCATTTTTGACATTGAAATAGAGTTGAGTGTCATCTGCATAAAAATGATAACCCAGTCCATCTCAGTCCATCATGGTTGCTATCTCTTTGTCTCTTTCTCATTTTCCCTTTTATTCTAAGCTCCCTACTTGCTCTCCCAATCTTTACACACACTCTCTTCTTCAGTATTGCAAGAATTGTGCTGCTTTCGTTTATGGTGTTGGGGAACATTAGGTAAGGTCTGCAAGTCAAGGACAAGAATCAGCCTAATGGATGATTCACTGGCTGATATAATTGACACGTCTCATTTAGTGAGGATGAACCTTCACCTGCAGGGTGTACCACAGAAGAAGACACTTCTGGAATAAAAGGAAATTGAATGATGCTTGGGGAAGTCAGCAATTAGAGTATAATAGGTGGCAGCAGGTGTACCTTACAAGCACCTTCTTGTTTCCTGTGATGGTGTGGAGGCAGCTTGTGGGTGGTCTGGCCTTATAGGGGTGAGTTGGGATTCACAATTGCAGGCCAAACTGCCAGACAGACAGCCTCAAGATAGAGATAGATAGATAGATACTTTATTAATCCCAAGGGGAAATTCACATACTCCAGCAGCAGCATACTGATAAGAAACAATATTAAATTAAAGAGTGAACTAAACAGAACTAACAGAACTAAAGACATGAGCATGAAATGATGGTTGTCAATTTCAAACTGTGTTTCCTCGATGTGCTCCTTGAGAAAAAACACATCATCTGAACCAATCTCAGCCCAAACAAACTGATGGATCAAAGATACCCTGACAGCTTGCCCTAATGTCGACTGTCAGATAACACGCTCAGCTACTTTGACCACCTTGACTGGACCCTCAGAAGGAATAATCAAACCTCCTTTGTTTTTTAATGTGAGCGAGTGGTAGCTTTGATCATATGATGCCGGTACAGCATCTGTTACCAAACTAGCACGGCACACATCACAGGACAGCTTTCTGAAAATCCCATCTAAGGGCTAACTGACCTCCCACTGCTTCCTGAGGTGAATTTCTTTGGGAAACCTTCAAAGTTTGAAAAATGTTAACAGCTAACAACAATCTACATAGTTAATGACTAAATCTGTTTAGCTAAAACGTTGTTTGGTGACTCACTTGAGCACATAAATGCATAGCTTTGCTAGCTTAGCCTGGCGTAGCTAAAGTTAAGATTATAAAACGGGATTTTCTAATGGCCTAATATAACCAAAACAATTGTTCAGCCTTACCTATGGGATCTGGTTTGGAGTGTACAGCAGTTTGTACAATCCCAAGCAGTACATGCATGAGGCATCTTTATCAATTACTTCACTCTACAGCAGTGCCATTCGCAATATGGTGGCAACGTTGATGTACGATGCTGCTGGTCATGTGGCGTCTAGTAATTCTATGTCTATGGTGGCTGCTGGCTCCTTATATAGCCCACCTGGAAGTGCTTCAGGTGATAATTAACCCAATTCAGGCTGCACTTCCGGGTGTGGCTGCTTTCCACTCCACATGGGCTCGTTAAGCTGTGCAGTTGCCCCTGGCGGTGGCCACAGAATCCAACAAGGCTGAGGTCTGAAGTCCCATGCCTGTGGCCCTGATGCAACATAGGACGGCTGCCACCAAGCGTTCTGGGGGAAGTAGTGTATAGCCCATGGCAATTCCCCTGGACCAAGTGTTGAAGGGGCGTCCTGGCTGGGCATGGGATCCGACACATCGTAAAAACATATTTTCCACTTCCAGTCCCTCCTCTTCTTGTCAGTCAACTATATAACGACCATGCCTGTCATTACACCTCAGTTGTGTTTTGGACTCACATCTGTAAAGACATTGTTTTTGCCTTTGAACTACCGGAACCCTTCATGTATACGGGGTGGCTACCCCAAACCTTTTTCTGTGACCATCCGGTGATTTTACAAGTTGCGGTATAGTGCAATTATAAAGGAGATGGGCACATGATGTACAAATAAAAGAGTGTGAGTGCATAGTGTATATGCTCATGTACATGTACTGTTCAAACATTCACGCCTTCATATATGAAAGAACGCTGTAACAAAAGGGATCATAAAGAGTTGGGCCACCAAACGCTGCATAATAGTTGGTAAAACAACAAACACGTATTCAAAATAATTGTGAGAAACTCCTCTCAGGGTGGCGCAGTGGGTATCGCTGCTGCCTGGCAGTTAGGAGACCCAGGTTCGCTTCCCGGGTCCTCCCTGTGTGGAGTTGGCATGTTCTCCCAGT
Source organism: Polypterus bichir lapradei (assembly GCA_026402145.1). NCBI lineage: Eukaryota > Metazoa > Chordata > Cladistia > Polypteriformes > Polypteridae > Polypterus > Polypterus bichir. The sequence continues at coordinate 15,543,381 of JANRMT010062810.1, forward strand.
GTCTGCATGGGTTTCTTCCCACAGTCCAAAGACATGCAGGTTAGGTGCATTGGTGATTCTAAATTGTCCCTAGTGTGTGCCTGGTGTGTGGGCGCCCTGCCCAGGGTTTGTTTCCTGCCTTGCGCCCTGTGTTGGCTGGAATTGGCTCCAGCAAACCCCTGTGACCCTGTAGTTGGGATATAGCGGGTCGGATGATGGAGGGATGGATGGAAGTCCTCTCAGATACAAGCCCAAGTATAAAGTGATTCAAGATGGCTGATTGTTTGGTTTTAAGTCCTTCTGGCAGGAAGAGGTGGGTCCAGGTGGACACCGGTAGTGGCATCAGTGGTGTTGTAGCCATCAATCTTCCGGTCTACAGAGGAAGGAAGAGAAAATGCATTTGGACGCAGTGCCAACCTCTGGAGTGGTGAGGAATTACAATCACTAGAGCTCTTAAGCTTGACTCACATTTTTATGCAATCGTTTTGTTCACCCCACTGAATTAAAGCTGAAAGTCTGCACTTCAACTGCATCTGAGTTGTTTCATTTAAAATTCATTGTGGTAATGTACAGAAACAAAATTAGAAAAAAGTTGTCTCTGTCCAAATATTTATGGACCTAACAGTAAGTACATGTATCTAGTTAGTTGCGTTAATAAGAGCATAGAAAGCACAACGTGTCCAGCGTGCGGTCGTCCAGGCAAGAGTGCACCTTCGTGCAGAGTACGCCAGCAGCTGAGAAAACACGCTCTGCCTCCACTGAAGTAGGCGGCACAGTCATCAGATACTGATACACTTGTTCTAAACAATGCCATTTCAGCTTTTACTGATGCATCCAGTTTCTTGTCATCATTCTGTGATGGCAACTTTCTTGGCACAGATAATGCAGATGCAACAGACTGACGCATTGCAATTTCAAGTTGCTGTTCAAAGCTGTTGTCTGACAGACGTGAATGAAGTCTGCCCCGTCCCGGCATTTGTGAGCTGCAGAGTGCAGACTCCCCCCAGTCCACTGTGCTCAGCCTTAGTGGGAGCTGGGAGACTGACGACTGCTGCTGGTCTGTTGTTGACTGAATTAATCGGCAACACACTACACTGTGGGCCAAAAAACCGTGCCACTTAATTATTTTCAACTATAACTCTGTTATTTCTTGATCAGTTTTTACACTTTTACACGCTATATATGCGAGCTTGGCCATTCCTGGTTTCCCGGGAATTACGGCAGTTTCATGTCCGGGATTACCTAATATTTACAGTTTGCTGTCCTGTACTGATCATCCCAAACTTTATAAAAGGTTAGTGGACTACTAGCTGTGCAACCCATCTAAGACAGGTTAAAATCTAAGTTATCAACATAGACCTCACCATTAAAGTTTGCAATGCACCACGTTAGTGTTGTATGCCATTTGCTAAGGGATTTGTAAAAGCAGTGTTAATGTTTGTGATTTGCCATCTTTTGGAATGACAGAGACACAGCATCCGGATAGACCAGGGATGTCCAACTCCAGGCCTGGTGGGCCGCTGTAGCTGCAGGTTTTCATTGTAACCCTTTTCCCAAATGGTGACCAGTTTTCACTGCTAATTAACTTCTTTTCCCTTATTTTAATAGCCCTGTTTTTAAGTATTCAGCTCTCTGAATTGATTCTTTTCTTCATTAAATGACAGCCAAACAGAAATGAGACGTGAAATGAGCCGACAGATGACCAACTAAATTGGGCCTACAAACTCCTACCAACTTCACTCCAATCAATCTCTTAATGAGAAGTCAATTCCTGCTGTTAATTACACTCATTATTTAATTCCATGGCTTGTTGCTGCTCTCATTCTGCCACAGCAGACATTTCCAAAACTGTTGATTTTTCTGTTTTTCTAAGAATATGATCAAAATGTTTGGGTGACCTGAGAGATCAACCTTACCAAGACCATCACCTTTCTTTATTTTTGGAGATTATTGTGTCGTAGGCACAGGTGAGCTGGTCACGTGGCAGTTTGTTTTGTGCCTCATTATTGTTTGGCTGCTAATTAAGGAAACAGTGACAACTTAGGTGAATTAAAACTAAAGCAAAAGAAGTTAATTAGCAGCAAAAACTGGTCACTAATGAAGAAGATGGTTAGAATGAAAACTTGTAGCCACTGCGGCCCTCCAGGACTGGAGTTTGACATCCATGGGGTAGACACTCAGGCAGACACACCAACACTTACTGTACCCTTTTATTAATGTTTATAGGGTCAAATACTGTAGCTAGTACAGAGTGAGAGTGGACAGAGATGGGATGCACTGTTTCCTGCCCAAGGTAACCCTCAACTGGTTTTTGAGAATGCTAAGTTGTGTAGATCTACACTTGGTGTCTGCTTTATTAGAACCTCCTTCAGTTAATGCAGATAGTCTATTCCACCAAACAGTGAATTATGTGGCTACAACTCCGCTATCTGACATGCACATTTAGCCAAGAGGCTTACATGTTGTTTGACCAAACTTTACAATGTGCAAGATGTGTAATGTAAGTCCTTTTGATTGTTTTGTGATTGTTGGTTGTGGTTCCACCTATCATTCTGGGATTTTCATGTGGTGCTGTTTGGTCAGATAAACTAAAAACATCAATCGAGAAAGGTAATGCTATTAATAAGGGAAGTTAGACAAGAGAATGGCCAGAGAGATTCAAAGAAAGAAAAAAAGCCACACATACTCATAACAGCACAACAGTGGTCATCACCGAATAAAACAACACACCACATTGGTTTATAGGGTTAAAACTGTCACAATATACTGAAAACACTGAAATTCTTGCTTGCATGTGCTACTTAATATGCAACATGTCACCATTCTGCAGAACCACAATCAGTAACCACTACCTTACCTTGAAAACTCTGCATTCCTTATTGTCCAGAGGTGGGTAGTAACGAGTTACATTTACTGCGTTACATTTACTTGAGTAACTTTTTTAAAAAACTGTACTTCTACGAGTAGTTTTACTGCACCCTACTTTTTACTTTTACTTCAGTACATTTGTGAAGAAGAAACGCTACTCTAACTCCGCTACATTGGGTAACACTCGACTCGTTACTTTTTTGCATTTACACATTTTATACGCTATATTTTACTCGGAGAGAAGTCGCCAGTGGATCTACTGCATGACTGTTTCACCAATCAGACGTAGCAGCGATAATCACATGACTCTGTTTCACCAATCAGATGTAGCAACAATAATCACATGACTCTGTTTCACCAATCAGACGTAGCCATGCAGTCACATGACCACACACAAACTCCCTGCGTCTGCAGCCTGTGAGAGACCTTTTAGTCATGCGGGGCTCCTGATCACTGCTAAACGGTCACAGCTTCACTGCAGGAACCTTGAGAGCCAACTCCTGCTGAAGCTTAACCATCACTTCACTGAGTGAAGAACAAGCACAGACACAGACAGTCACGGTAAAGTGAGACTTCTTGTACGTGCACAAGCTGCCTTGTTCTAATGTGATTTTCTATCAGCTGTGCTATTTGGAGGGCAGGTGAATCTGCAGCATTATACTGTCAGTGTACAGGATATCTCGTCACTGTAAGTAGTCTGCACTGTTCAAACATCCATGTTACCTGCTGTAGGTATCGGCTTCAAAAGAAAAACTGAGATTTGGAACTTTGTGTTATTTGTGCATCTTTATTTTGTAAAGATGTTATTTATGTTTACTCATTTTTTATTTTGTTATTTGGAAATAGCAGAATTTGCACATTATTTTATATTTTTGTCTGTCTTATTAAATTTCTAAAAAATAAATCATTTATTTTGATCAAGCAGTTACTCTGTACTTAAGTAGTCTTTTCACCAAGTACTTTTTTACTCTTACTTGAGTAAGTTGTTGGTGGACTACTTTTTACTTCTACTTGAGTAATATTATTTTGAAGTAACGCTACTCTTACTTGAGTACAATTTTTGGCTACTCTACCCACCTCTGTTATTGTCATGATTAGGAAGGGATTGAGGCCTCCACAATGAGCCACAAAAGCAGGCCTGATCTGCCCATTGAAGGCAGCCTGACCTCCCAACTACACAGGCAGGCTTCAGGCCTAAAAGGGGAACAGGCTTTTAAAGTTCAAATTACTTTCAGGTCAGGTCAGGTTGGGGAGCATGCACTGGTGCACCACACAACGGTTGGCTACCCCCCAGGCAGACATGCAGTCCAGTCCCACACCCTGGTCATGACCCGGGTGTTACTTGGGCATCTTTTTCACCTGGTCCAGCCACTCGGGTCCTCAACAATGAGGTTCATGTGAGCCTGATCACCCTTGGGGAACACGCAACATGGCCGTAGTGCAGTAACTGGTGCTCCCCCACAATGCAGGTCATGTGCCTCATTTAGGACTCTGTGAGCAACACAAAGTCACACCAGCGGTACCCAAGGATTATCCTAAGAGACACCTTATTGAAGGAGTCCTGTCTTCATCTCAGGTCACTGGACAGAGTTCATATCATAGCTGCTGCTTCACCACCTGAGGCCACAGGTTCGCCATACCTTCGACCCTCTGCAGTACCAGGTGAAGGTGGGAGCAGAGGATGCAATCATCTATATGCTATACTGATCCCTCTCCCACTTGGACAAAGGCAGTGGTGCTGTTAGAATTATGTTTTTGGACTTCTCTAGCGCCTTCAACACCATCCAACCTCTGCTCCTTAGGGACAAGCTGACAGAGCTGGGAGTAGATTCATACCTGGTGGCATGGATCGTGGACTATCTTACAGACAGACCTGAATATGTGCTTCTCGGGAACTGCAGGTCTGACATTGTGGTCAGCAACACAGGAGTGCCGCTGGGGACTGTACTTTCTCCAGTCCTGTTCAGCCAACATACATCAGACTTCCAATATGACTCAGAGTCCTGCCACTTGCAAACGTTCGCTGACGACACTGCTATCGTGGGCTGCATCAGGAGTGGGCAGGAGGAGGAGTATAGGAAGCTAATCAAAGACTTTGTTAAATGGTGTGACTCAAACTACCTACAACTGAAGACCAGCAAAACCAAGGAGCTGGTAGTGGATTTTAGGAGGCCTAGGCCCCTCATGAACCCCGTGATCATCAGAGGTGACTGTGTGCAGAGGGTGCAGACCTATAAATACCTGGGAGTGCAGCTGGATGATAAATTGGACTGGACTGCCAAAACTGATGCTCTGTGTAAGAAAGGACAGAGCCGACTATACTTCCTTAGAAGGCTGGCATCTTTCAACATCTACAATAAGATGCTGCAGATGTTCTACCAGACGGTTGTGGCGAGCGCCCTCTTCTACACGGTGGTGTGCTGGGAAGGCAGCATAAAGAAGAAGGATGCCTCACACCTGGACAAAATTGTTAGGAAGGCAGGCTCTATTGTAGGAGTAAAGTTGGACAGTTTAACATCTGTAGCAGAGCGATGGGCGCTGAGCAGACTCCTGTCAATCATGGAGAATCCACTGCATCCACTGAACAGGATCATCTCCAGACAGAGGAGCAGCTTCAGCGACAGACTGCTGTCACCGTCCTGCTCCACTGACAGACTGAGGAGATCGTTCCTCCGCCACACTATGCGACTCTTCAGTTCCACCCGGGGGGGTAAACGTTAACATTATTCAAAGTTATTGTCTGTTTCTTACATGTATTTTTTATTGCTCTTTAATTTAATATTGTTTTTTTTTTTTTTTTAGTGTTTTTTTGTATCAGTATACTGCTGCTGGGTTATGTGAATTTCCCCTTGGGATTAATAAAGTATCTATCTATCTATCTATCTATCTATCTATCTATCTATCTATCTATCTATCTATCTATCTATCTATCTATCTA
>JANRMT010062810.1:15560346-15573628 GCA_026402145.1 Polypterus bichir lapradei
ATTTTTTAAATGAAATATTCAAGTCATAACTTTTGACTAAGAGGACAGCCCAACACTGAAAGCACATTAGAACAGAACAGTGGTATTTATTATATAACTAAAGCCATGGTTGTTATACCTCTGCCTTTTGATGCTAGTTTTTATATCTATGTTACTTCAATTCAATTTAGTTTTAGTTGCTCTTCATGCTGTATTTTTTGTGTTTTAATTTCACAAAGACATTTCTATCTTATTTTTCTATGTATTAGTTTCTGTTTTAGTAATCATAGCACGGTTAAAGAGCTCTTATGGAGTTCAGTTTTGAGTCACAACCAGACAGAACTGTGGACTTAATGAGTTTGGAAATGATTTTTAATATTAGTAGAAGCCTATAGGTATGCCTCATTCACAAAGCAAAAATTAAAACAGATGCCGAATATGAATATGAGATGCTGATATTTTTTAAATCATTTTAGCTGAACAAACTGCACTTTTATATGAAAATTATTGATCCAAATTTAACTGAAATAAAGAAAAAAACAAATGATTGATGTAGCCTAAACAGTAAAAATGTTAAGGAGAGGAATGCTTCTTACTCCATTACACAATTCTCTTTTCTACACTACCACCTTAGCATTTACTCATAACGCAGAAGGCATGTTAAATCTGGGCCGAGAGAAGCAGCACATTTTCTGAACAATAGTGTGTCACTTACTGTAGCCTTGTAGACAGGCCAGTTTCAATGGACTCATTAACCGAGGCTTCTTCATGTTTTTGTGTTTCACCGAGTACTTTTTCTCAAGCTGCTGCCCTTTGTAAATATGATGTTATTATCTGCTGCCTTGCATTATGCTGACTTGGAATTTGCATGTGCTCAGCTTTTGCCACTTTTTTGAATCTTTGCTTTTCTTTCCTCAGAAATAGGTTGTAGCTAACTTGTGAGGCCTCTAGGTGAATTGTAAGGTTTGTTGGGGTTTTACCAGTAATGTATGCAGCACACAATGTACCCAATAGTGCCAACCATTGAGCCAATCTAGAAAACTCATACTCGTGTCATTTCATCCTTCATCCATTGAATTTTACCTTAAAGGTTTTGCAGAGATGGACATTGTGATGTAATTAACTTGATCTGGCCAGAACAATAAGTACTATAAGCTCTGAATATTACATAAAGAAATATGCTGCCACTGCAACCCTTACCAGTGAAAGTGGAGCGAAAGAAAAGATCTTAAGAATCTAGAAAAAATCTTACTTTGTTGTCAAGCCTAATATGCCATTTATGGTGATTTAATCATATTAGTAATTTGTTAAATTTATTGTTCACTACAGTAAAGTAAATATAGTAGATTTACGATCTTATAATAGTGGTGCAGTGGGTAGTGTTGCTGCCTCACAGGAAGAAGACCTGGGTTCACTTCCTGGGTCCTCCCTGCGTGGAGTTTGCATGTTCTCCCCGTGTCTGTGTGCGTTTCCTCCCGCAGTCCAAAGACATGCAGGTTAGGTGCATTGGCGATCCTAAATTGTCCCTAGTGTGTGTGTGCTTGGTGTGCGTGTGCCCTGCGGGATTTCTTCCTGCCCTGCGCCCTGTGTTGGCTGGGATTGGCTCCAGCAGACCCCTGTGACCCTGTGTTAGGATATAGTGGGTTGGAGAATGACTGACTGACTGATGATCTTATAACTCATAGACTCTGGATTGGTTAATTTAATGGTATGGCTCCTTTTCTCATGAACTCTCTCCCTAAACCTGGATGTGAAACTGATTCTGTGTTATAATTTGCCCTCAGTTACATTGACCTCTTTTGTAAGTCACTTTGGATAAATGAATCTACTAAATGAATAAAAGTACATGTCTAATTGATTCATCTGAAACCTGCTATACGGATCCTCAACCCACTGCGTTTCCATTTTAATCTCATATACCCTCATCTCATGCTTGCTTTTTAGAACATCAGAAAAGTTGTGACGGGGAGGGTTGGCATCAAAAAAGGTATCCGGCTGTAAAAACCATGCTGAAACCTAAATATGATTAGTACTTGAGGAGCCTAGTCAAAAACAGTGACCACATATTTAAATGAGATCACCTAAGGAAGAAGAAGAAGAAAAGTTGTGATGAGAGTAGTCCATTCAGACTAACAAGCTTGCCTGTCCTGTTCATTTAGGTTGTTCAAAATAACATCACGTCAAGGTTTGAAGGTCCATAAAGTCCTACTCTCCATCATACAACTTAAGCACTTGAGGATAACTTAAGCACTCAATGATTGTATTACTAGGGGGTTCGCCCCCTGCTCGCTTCGCTCGCCAACCCCCGTGGCCTGCACTTCGTGTCTCTGCCACTCACATTGTGAAGAAGGGGGCTGAACGCACCCCAAGGAAACGCGATCGCTCCTCCAAAACCCCCTGTTAAACGGTGAGTACAATGGGAAACAAATACAGTTTTTTTTACCTCCTCTTTGCTTGATCTGCTGCTGCATCTTGCGCGGCACTTCAAACATTTAAAGGCCTCTACAGCAGCTGTACTACTCTTTGTCTTTTATTTCCAGCCCCGGGCGTGGTTAAATCTCTTGGCACAAAGTCTGCGTCTCACGGGACGTGAGTTTTTGATATTTTTTAGTTTAGAATTTAAAAATGGAATAAGAATCTGAAAATCTAACAACATCACATTACAGTTCAATAAATTCTGAAAAGAATGATACCAAACATATATATGTAGGTTTTAAAATAAGCCCGGTTTAAAGCGTGACAAAAAACAAGACATAAAATAGTTGCAGAAAATCTGCATATATACTGTATAGGGTAGATTTTGTACTGTACTTAAAATATTCTTATTAAATGCTCATGCTTATTAAAATTCCTTTTGAATGTTTTGTGAAAGAAGCTACAGTATATACAATAATGATTAATTGGTTAAAGAACAATTGGGGTTTATTTTCCGCTCACATACACTTGTTGGATAAGGTGAGCACCATGTTTTGTAATTACATTTTTTCCTGCCTGAAGAGGTTGCTGGGATTTCTTAAAACATCTGAATCCAGAATTTCTAATCAGTGGCTGCATGAACATGAAATGATGTGCTGTATAAAACTGAAGAAAAGACAATCTCACTTTTGCCTAATTGAAAGAAAAACAGCAACCCTCAAATAAAAACAAGAATAGCTATTGAATAAGAAGAAGAAGAATATACAAATGACACAAAGTATTTAATACAAAGAAAAAACAAACTGTAAATAAGATGGAAAGAAAGTGAATTAAAATGAAGAAAAAAGTTAGGCTGTGAAGAAATATGCTATTATAACATTATATAACTTTCTGTATTTAGCTAAGAAAGAGGGATGTTGTGCTCTGAGTGCTAAATTTCCATCAACTCCCCATGTTTGTGTGTGAGGCTTCCCAGGGGACTTTGGTTTCCTCCCACAGAAAAAGACAAGCTTGCTGACTGATTATTGTGGCACTAAATTGTCTTGATTTGAACAAGTTTTGCTTGCAAGGGTGTGTGTACGCTGCCATGAGGCTGACCTCCCATTTAGTGCCTCTTGCTCCTCTGTGCAACTTTCTACTGGAAAAAGCTAATTTAGAAACAGAATGACTTGCATGACAGTTATTTGAAAAAGTAGGAATGCAAGGTCTCTCATATCTGTACTATAGTTATGGGACAATGTTATGCATTCTCAAAATACTGCTCAATTGTTTTCACCTGAGTGATACTTGTGCCACTAAATATGACCATTTACAAGAACAGAAACTTGAAAAAATGGAAATGGAGCTTTTCTAATGAAAAAATAAACAAACACCAAAGCAGAATATACCCATGGTGAATTTATGATGAGAACATAATGACTATGTAAAATATTGGAAAACAGTGTAAACGATTTAATAAAGGTAATAGCACTAGAGAGTCAATTAGACATCAACAAAGAAAGTGCTGTTTCTCTTTGTCCAGACTTATAACAATGACTTGGATGACTAAGCTTCTGATAACAATACAGTGACTGGTGCAATGATGACTATATTTACATTTCAGATTTACTGTTATATGAAATAGACTTAAAAAAGGCTAACTAAAATGTGAGAAAAATGTAACATTTTATTATTATTATTATTATTATTATTATTATTATTATTATTAATACAATAGCAGATATCATTATCCAAGTAGTCTTACAAAAACAAACCATAATAAATAAAATTTGAGTGGTTACACAGCACAAAGTTAAAGGAATACTCCACCCAGCAAATATTTTACCTGCCCGTTCAAGAGTTCTGTCCTCTGTTCAAAAACTTATTTCCATCTGAATGTGTTTCTTCTGCGTGAATTAGTCATTAATTTAATTAATTTAAGATCGAGTTTTTCATGCAGCAATGGAATTAATGTGATACACATTTTGTGCTGAAGTATGTTCTCTTTTTTTCTTCTTAGAAGAATACTGTGCCCAAAAATGATTTTTGTAGTGATGACTGAAAAAAAATGACCTCATGTCTTTAATGGAGAATGGAGATAACAAACTTGCTGATAGAATGGACATCTGTGGAGAGCAGTGCTGGACTACGGCAAACAATATAGAAACACAGAAAAAAATCTCACATTAATCATCTTCTTATATAATACGCTACCGTGGCTGTCCATTTGTCTGTCCAGGACTTTAAATCACCTGTCGCTTGCAAACCGTTTGACCTATTGACCTGAAATTTGACACACATATACTGTGTGATGTCTGCTATCTCCTTTTGGGTTGATGATTGACCTTCAAGGTTATTCTTCTTCATATTTTCCATCCATCCATTCATTATCCAACCCACTATATCCTAGCTACAGGGTCACAGGGGTCTGCTGGAGCCAATCCCAGCCAACACAGGGCGCAAGGCAGGAAACAAACCCCGGGCAGAGTGCCAGCCCACCATAGGGCTCTTTTTATTTTTATTTTATTTTATTGTGGAACAACTCTCAGCAGCAGGGCGGTGCATGCGTACGGGCGCAGTTCTTATCCCTACCATCTTCGTCGTCACTTCCCCTACCTCTTCATATCTTAACTCATTCTTGAAGCAAATTGAAGACTTAAGTGAAAAATTAAGGAAAAGATACTCAGTAATTGCAACACAAACGCTGACTTAATCAGTTTTATCACGAAAAAGATGCTGACGGAAGAAGAGAAGAAGCGGGTCAACCTCTGAACAAACGAATGCTAAACGTACAGAGAAAGAGGATGAGAACTAGGAATGTTCAAGTCAGGTGCTTTCACTGCGCGTTATCATGCAGTTGGCTGTTACTGGCTTAATAATATTTAAGTAAAAAATTCATGCATTATGTAAACATAAGACTGGAAGACAGGACATGCAGATTGTCTGAATCCACTTGACCAGCATTCCCAGTTTTCCTCCTCTTTCTCTGTACGTTTACCATTCGTTTGCTCAGAGGTTGATACGCTTGCTGCTTCCTGAGCAGCTCTTCTTTTCTCCACTCCAGCGGCCCACTTCTTTTCTTCTTTCGAGGGCATCTTTTCAAGTTAAAACTGATTAAGTCCGTGTTTGTGTTGCAATTACTTAGTACGTTTTCCTTAATTTTTCACTTAAGCTAGCACTTAAGTCTTCAATCTGCCTCAAGAACGATTTAAGATATGAAGAGGTAGGGGACGTGACGGCGAAGGTGGTAGAGATGAGAACGGTGCCCATACGAATGCGCCACACGGCCACCCTGCTGGCCACTGCCGAGAGTTGATTCTACAATAAAATAAAATAAAAACAAAAAGAGAAATAACCTTGGAGGTCAATCATCACCACCAAAGCGGACAGTAGAGGTCATGTAGTATATGTGTACCAAATTTCAGGTCAATACGTCAAATGGTTTGCGAGCGACAGGTGATTTAACATCCTGGACAGACAAACGGACAGCCACGGTAGTGTATTATAGAAGAAGATGATTAATGTGAGATTTTTTTCTGTGTTTCTATACTGTTTGCTGTAGTCCAGCACTGCTCTCCACAGATGTCCATTCTATCAGCAGGTTTGTTATCTCCATTCTCCATTAAAGACATGAGATTATTTTTTTTCAGTAATCACTACAAAAATCATTTTTGGGCACAGTATTCTTCTAAAAAGAAATAAAGAGAACATACTTCAGCACAAAATGTGTATCACATTATTTCCAATGCTGCATGAAAATCTTGATCTTAAATTAAACTGAAGTTTTCTTGATGGTTGTTTAGGTCAGTATAGCAGCAGATATCCAGGAAGACATCCGAGGGGTGGAAAGCCTATAGGCCACCCCAAAATACTCTGTAAAGTCTCTTTAAGTGCTGCTTGAACATGGGCAGACTGAGAGCAGATTGGATGGTCATGAAAGTCCACTCTATAGATTCTGAGTGAGAGCTGAGAAACAGTTTTATCACATCTTGGGGAGAGGAGGGTGAGTCTGCAGATGGTATGAAGAAGAGTAATGACTTATTGTTAGAGAATGAGAGAGAAAGAGAAAGAGAGAGAGAAGGTTTTGAGAAACATAGCCATGTAGGGATCTGTAGGTTAACTCTTTTAAGGCTAATTAATTTTTTCTTCCTTTTGTCCCAGGGCTATATATTTTTCCCAAAAACACAGTTTTCTAAAAAGCACACAAAGCAATGATTTCACTCATAAATCAACATAAAATACTTATTTTGTCGCTCTGTTTTATGTTCCAGGAGCCCCTACAGTATGTGTTTTCACACACTTATTACATACGTGTTTGTCCCATCACTCATAAGCTGAAAGGCACTTTCTGGTAAAACAACGGCTTGAAGTAGACAAGTGGTTGCTACTCCATAGTGTCCACCAGCAGGCCGCGTTGTTTGGTGAAGTCCAGTTGCCAGCTCATCTCCCGCAAATTGATGTCTGTGTAGTTCTCCCAGGGCGAACATTTTCGTTGGCACGTCAGCTGCATGAGCATGTCCAGCACTACAATCGGCTGATGCAGACACCTGGTTTTCATTTTCAATCTCCAGATCACTTGTATCAAAATCAGAGTTCGATAAGTCAGAGTCAGATTCAGCACTAATGCACAAAAAATAAAGAAATAAATAAATAATATGCACAGTGTATTTTGCTTTGTGCACTTGCTTCGCTCTCTCACCCGATGTCAATGCCTTTCTAGACATTGCTTACTCTATGCTACTCATGCACATACAGGGTTTCAACATCAAGTCAATGAGTCTAACAGTCCTCCGAGCAAAGAGGGTCTACCTATAACGTTAATGGTGATTTTTGTCAACATTTACAGTTTTTTTCGCCCTCTGCCCCAGATATCCATCCTCCAACCCTAGTGTCGACAAAAGTCATCATCTGCCCTAGAAGAGTTAAGACAAGACTTTGGAATTTGATCTTCCATGCAATTTAAAGTTAGTGCAGATACCAAAGCAGATAAGAATATGCCAGTCAGACAGTTTCATTCTGAAGGAGTTAGATAGGTCAGATAATAGGTAAGATGAGAGCATAGTGTACTAGTCCAAATATGGGGTACAACATCCTGAACAATAAGTTGAGTAGCAGAAGTATCTTGAGAATGTTGTGAGGAATTAAATGATGGGATTGAACTACTAAGCAAATCAAATGGGAGATTAAGCACATAGTGAAAAATACTACTACTCATTTTTGATCACATTTTAACTTTTCCTCTTTTTAGCTTATCACATTATTATTACTATTACAGGCTCTTTAGTTGAACCTTGCAGAAACTCATTAGAAGATGTTAAATTAGAAACTGAAGAAAGCTGGCCATTTAGGTAAGGAGTGCACCAAAGACACCATTTATAAACTGCATGGAATGAAGAACTTCAGTCACAGGAGATGTCCAAGGTAGAAAATGAGAATTTCTTTTAACACCTATCTTACATAGTACCTGTTTTGTCTTGGTAGAGTAATATATTGCTCTACATTCCCCTTTTGTATTATTAATATGTAGCCTTTGACAGAATGCCTCAAATCTCACAGACTTACCACTGCTTATAACGTATTGTCCCATATAACTTCTCCCCACCTTCCCTTCTACATGTATAACCTCAGGCAATTAGGTGTAGTAAAAGACAAGCAGGAATTAAGTTACAATTTAAACAATGTATTATTGATAATATTCATAAATAATAACAATATGCAAAGTATATTTGACTATTGGCAACCACACAACCTGATAAATGGTGATGTGTAGTTTCAGGCGGCACACAGACTTGTTAGTTACTTAAAAATGTCTCTAGTTAAGGCATCATTGGTGGTCAGCTTTCTTCAGAACAGGCCACATGCCTGTTTCAATATGGCTGCCGAGCTGTGCTCTTCATTATGTTGTCCTTTCAGTTCCTCAGTTTGGTAAGAGAGAGTGAGGGAGTGAGCAAATTTATAGGTTTTCTGTCCAACCCCTGGAGCCAATAGGACATCATGGTACTTAAAGGCTTTTGATACAAGCCAGTTCCAAACAGCCACACTTCAGACCAATAGAGGAATAGAACACCTTCACACCTGCCCTCCAAACCATATGTTAAGGTAAAGCTTGGCAGTTGAGCAGCCTGGCTTTCCTGCGGTGGTTGAGAGAGAGACTTTAGCAGAGAAACACTTGTCAAACTTGTATCAGGTACTTCCCCCAGCTCTGTCGTAAAATTCACTTTCCTGACTTAGTTTTGCCTAAGTTGCAAATAAAGACATACAAAATATTTATCAACTTTTATGCAAAATTTCACATCACAACAGTACCCTTCACCGAATACTTTGTATGGTGCTTCATAAAACTAACAAGAATACAGTACAAAATAACCACTGGCCTTTATTAAATAAGCACTCTAGCAAGTTAGCAATAAATAGCAGCAAGCAGCAGTTGTTGCTTTAGGTTGGTTTTTCGTATTTCTGATACTGTGAAACATTAGCTGCTGATATTCTGAATAGGACGGCAGTAACTAGTTTTGATTAAATCCTTGTTTAATTGAGATCTCTTTTTTCACAAGCGTGTATTTCAGTTTCTAAGACGTATCAAAAATTCATATTTTATATGGAAGACATTACATTCTTTTGAACCTGAGAAGAATTTGCTGAGGTATTCCATTACAGGCACATTAGGAAATAATCTTTTGATGATGTGTACTCAAGAAGAGGAGCCAATAACATTGAATAGATTTTGTTGAGAGAGAGAGAGGGAGATGTGTCTGGAATCATTTAGTCTGGAGAAAACCACTGCACACCAGCTTCCACTTGCATCTTCACAGAAGGAGACCCTGAAGTAATAGCAAGAGGACCAACCAAGACAATTGCAGAAATTCTACTGCTGCATAGAGGATACTATGATCTACTTGAAGGATTTTAGACCCAGAGACAATTCTGGTGGGAAATTTGAAGGGTTGCAGACACAAGTGGAAGATGCAGTTATCTGTCCGATCCACAAGGCTTATTTTCATGTGGACAGAGCTGCTAGCACCATAAGGATTATGTTTTTTGAGTTCACCAGTGCCTTCAGTACCATCGTGACATCCCTGTTAAGGGGTAAGCTCAGAGATATTCAGGTGGATGAGCCTATGATGTCCTGGATAATAGACTGTCCAGTAGATTACAGTTTGTGAGGCTTATGTCTCTGATGTGGATGTGGATGTCAGCAACACAAGAGCACCAAGATGAACAGTCCTGTCTCCTTATCTCTCCATCTTGTACACCTCAAACTATAAATATAACACCTGGTCATGTCACTTGCAGAAATTCTCAGATTATTCTGCACTAATGGGGTGTATTGATAAGAAGGAATGTCAGAATAGGAGTCAAGTTGAGAAAAGAGTTGACTGCAACTTAACATCAGAAAAGCAAAGGAATTGGTAATTGATTTTCACCACACCAAAGAAACCCTACACCAGTTACTATTCAGGGAATGGATGTGAAGTGTTGTGCACACCTACAAGTACTTGGGAAACACATGCGTGAAATGCTGTTCTGGTCTAGTAACCCGGAGGAACTACACTGCTCAAAAAAATTAAAGGAACACTTTGAAAACACATCCGATCTCAAAGGGAAAAAAAAATCCTGCTGGATATCTCTACTGATATGGACGGGGTGATTGTTAGGAATGAAAGGATGCCACATCGTTTGATGGAAATGAAAATGATCAATCTAAGACACCCCGAAAATCAAAAGTGAAAAAATGATGCGGCAGGCAGGCGAGTCCATTTTGCAGAAATTTCATTGCAGCAACTCCAAATCGTACTCAGTAGTTTGTATGGCCCCCATGTGCTTGTATGCATGCCTGACAATGTCCTAATGAGACGACAGATGGTGTCCTGGGGGATGTCGTCCCAGATCTGGACCAGGGCATCACTGAGCTCCTGGACAGGCTGAGTTGCAACCTGGTGGCGTTGGAATGACTGAAACATAATGTCCCGAAGGTGTTCTATTGGATTTAGGTCAGGTGAACATAGGGGCCAGTCAATGGTATCAATTCCTTCATCCTTCAGGAACTGCCTGCATACTCTCGCCACATGAGGCCGGGCATTAGATAGATAGATAGATAGATAGATAGATAGATAGATAGGAGGAACCAGGAGGAACCCACGACCCACTGCACCAGCAAAGGATCTGACAATGGGTCCAAGGATTTCATCCTAATATCTAATGGCAGTCAAGGTGTTGTTGTCTAGCCCAGAAGTTTCATTGACTTGATGCTATACTCTGATTAAAAGGTGTTCCTTTAATTCTTTTGAGCAGTATATACAGTATAAGAAGAGGTAGCATTGTCTCTTTTTTCTTAGAAAACCGTGCTCCTTTAATGTGGGGAGTGACATCCTTTACATAGTCTGTAATCAGTGCAACTTTCTATGCAGTGGTGCGCTGGACCAGCGCTATCACTTCAAGAGAGGTCCAATGAACCAAAAAGCTGCTTAAAAAGGCAGGATCAGTTATGGGCAGCACTTTCAACACGTTGGAGGTAGTAGCGGGGGAGAAAATAAAGATAAAACCGAAGGCCATTATGAATAATGCTGCATATGCTTTCTCTGACATACCAGCCAACCGACTATTTAGCATTAGTTTGTCAAGAAGGACTACTGGGGCTCATTAACACCTATGGCAATGCACCTTTATAATGTCTCACAGTGGCAGGGACTGTTTTTTTTATGCTTACCAAAATCAGAAGTTTTTTTTTAATAACGCTGATGTTGTTACTTGTTATAATATTATTTATTTATTCATCAAACTTCTGCAAAGAACAAAATTTTCCCCTTTGGACACGTAAAATACCATCTATCTACAGTATCTATCTATCTGTCTGTCTGTCTGTCTATCTATCTTATAGTGCCTTTCATTATCTACAGTCATATGAAAAAGTTTGGGAACCCCTCTTAATTCTTTAGATTTTTGTTTATCATTGGATGAGCTTTCAAAGTAGCAACTTCCTTTTAATAGATGACATGCCTTATGTAGTACTAGGGTGTTGTACTGTGTTAGCCATTATAAATGTAGTGAAAGGTCAAGCAAAATGACACCTTTTATTGGCTAACTAAAAATATTACAATATGCAGTATTTCGAGGCAACTCAGGCCCCTTTTTCAGGCCTTCATATTGTGACTGCTTTGTTCTGGGTGGCCTTTTTAGGCAAAGACATTGTTGCCATTTTTTTGACGTTAGGGCCCTGAGTTGCCTTCGAAAACTTGAATATTGTAAACTTTTTAGTTAGCCAATAAAAGGTGTCATTTTGCTTGACTTTTCGCGACATGCCTTATGGAAACAGTATTTCAGCAGTGACATTAAGTTGATTGGATTAACAGAAAATATGCAATATGTATCATAACAAAATTAGACAGATGCATAAGTTTGGTCACACCAACAGGGATATGACATCAATACTTAGTTGAGCCTCCTTCTGTAAATCTAACAGCATCTAGACACTGTCCTCCTATAGCTTTTGATGAGTGTCTGGATTCTGGACGGAGGTATTTTTGACCATTCTTCCATACAAAATCTCTCCAGTTCAGTTGAACTTGATGGCTGCTGAGCATGGACAGCCTGCTTCAAATCATCCCATAGATTTTCGATGATATTCAAGTCAGGGGACTGTGACGGCCATTCCAGAACATTGTACTTCTCCCTCTGCATGAATGCCTTTGTAGATTTCGAACTGTGTTTTGGGTCATTGTCTTGTTGGAATATCCAACCCCTGCATAACTTCAACTTTGTGACTGATGCTTGAACATTAATCTGAAGAATTTGTTGATACTGGGTTGAATTCATCTCACCCTCGACTTTAACAAGGGCCCCAGTCCCTGAACTAACTACACAGCCCCACCGCATGATGGAACCTCCACCAAATTTGACAGTAGTTAGCAGGTGTTTTTCTTGGAATGCCGTGTTCTTCTTCTGCCATGCAAAGCACTTTTTGTTCTGACCACATAACTCATGTTTTGTCTCATCAGTCCAAAGCACTTTGTTCCAAAATGAATCTGGCTTGTCTAAATGAGCATTTGCATACAACAAGTGACAATGTTTGTGGTGTGAGTGCAGAAAGGGTTTCTTTCTCATCACCCTGCCATACAGATGTTCTTTGTGCAAATTTGCGCTGAATTGTAGAAGGATGTACAGATACACCATCTGCAGCAAGATGTTCTTGCAGGTCTTTGGAGATGATCTGTGGGTTGTCTGTAACCATTCTCACAGTCCTGCCTCTGCATATGCTGCTTCTGTATTTTTCTTGGCCTGCCAGACCTGCTGGGTTTAACAGCAACTGTGCCTGTGGCCTTCCATTTCCTGATTCCATCCTTTACAGTAGAAACTGACAGTTTAAACCTCTGAGATAGCTTTTTGTAGCCTTCATCTAAACCACGAGACTAAACAATCTATGTTTTTTAGATATTTTGAGAGTTGCTTTGAGGATCTCATGCTGTCTGTCACTCTTCAGAGGAGAGTCAAAGGGAAGCACAACTTGCAATTGGCCACCTTAAACACCTTTTCTCATGACTGGACACACCTGTCTATGACGTTCAAGGCTTAACGAGCTCATCCAACCAATGTGGTGTTGCAAGTAATCAGCATTGAGCAGTGACAGGTATTTAAATCAGCAAAATGACAAGGGGACCCACATTTGTGCACAGCCAGTTTTTCACCTTTGATTTAATTTCATACAACTAAATACTGCTTCACTAAAAATCTTTGTTCGGATAACACCCCAGTACTCTGATGTTCCTAGGAAATGAAAGACATACCACTGTTATCTTTTTTTTGTTGAAAGGAGAGTCAATTATTATGCAGGCTGAGAAGGGTTCCCAAACTTTTTCATATAACTGTATCTATCTATCTATCTATCTATCTATCTATCTATCTATCTATCTAT
>JANRMT010062810.1:15573638-15594787 GCA_026402145.1 Polypterus bichir lapradei
TATCTATCTATCTATCTATCTATCTATCTATCTATCTATCTATCTATCTATCTATCTATCTATCAGTCACACACATGCGCATGGGAGGCATCTAAAGGCCCTGAGTGAGGGCATTTCTGACCGGGATGTGGCAGAGCGCACTGACTCTTTTTCTCACTTTTCTGCAGACCATTCACGGGAAATTCCTCCTGGCCCTGTTGATGTTACGTCCGGGCTCGAGTCTATGGCTGAAGACCTTTCCAATCCCAGCCCCTTTGACATCACTTCCTGCTCTGACCTTTAAAAGCCTCCACCTTTTCCCTATTCTCTTAGTTCTGTTTTGGACTCCAGTTTGTGCACATCAGTGCTATCGTTTACTCGCAATTTGCAGCCAGGAAACCAAATATATGAGTGGCTGCCCCAAACCTTGCTATGGCTCTTTATGGAATTTGTGACACTGTCTATCTATCTACAACCTTTCACTGCCACTGTAGCATTCTTCGCTCAAAGAACCCCATTATGCAAAACATCACCACATTAACCAAGCCTTGAAAATAGCCTGTTTCCCATAGATTTTGGAATCTATGGATTCTATGCTGTAGAAGTAATTACAGTTAGCACCAGTGTATGACTGTGGTTAGTTTGCAACTTAGATTAACAATTGTGAATAAAAAAAAAACATTCAAAAAGTGTGCCAAATGACCTAAGTTGTCTTATATTAATAGAGTGAATAGTTTACACATCAGATCTTTAGGGACCTTTTTTAATTTCCTGATCGGTTACAGTCTGTGTAGATTATGTAGATTCTGATTTTCTACAACTCTGATTTTCTTCCACATCTGAAAATGTTCTTGTTTTGTTAATTGACCGCCCTTGATTGACTCGCAGTGTGCATGAACTAGCCCTTAAATCTGTTGTGTATTTATATTTACAATTATTTACTTATCAAAGCAAGTTACAAAAAAATAAGGTCACCATAATCAAGCAAACAGCAGTTTGTGGGACCATTTAGGAACAAGTGTTGCGGGACAGGTTACAAAATTGATTACCACAAGTGAAGAGATCAGAACAAAATACAAGCTATTTGCAACTCCTAGGTTACAAAAATTAACAGGTAATATTAATTTTACAGAAATTCACCAAACATGAGAGTCTTCAGATGTTTCTAAAGCACATAGAGGTAGTCAGAAGTTTAAACAGAGGTGACCAGCTAGGAGACACACATGAAAAGAATCCAGACTGAGATTCGATGCCATGCAGATTTGCTATCACTAGATGCCTTACATCAGCAGACCTAAGTGGTCGAGAAAGAGCGTAGGTCCTCACAAGTGTCTCCATATACTGTACTAGCTGTCCCCGGAGGCTCCATCCTCGTAGTAGTGAAACAGGACAAACTTTAAAAATCAATTAAAAAGAAAAATGCATTAATCTGTATTGAGAAGAACTTATAATGGCAATGTCAATGTCAATTTATTTATATAGCACATTTAAAACAACATAGTAATGCTGCGGCCAAAGTGCTTTACAATAATAGAATAAAAGAAAAAACAAAAACAATAAACAATAAAACATAAATAGTAATAAAATATATGAACATAAAATAAGATAGATAATAAACAGAAATAATGTTATATGATCACAAAGAGGAAACCATCAGTATTACTGACGGTCACTGAATGCAAGTGAAAAGAAGTGAGTTTTTAATCTTGTTTTGAACTGTTCAATTGTAGACGACTCCTTAATATGATGAGGTAGAGAGTTCCACAGGCGAGGGGCAGCAGCTGCAAAGGCCCTGTCTCCCTTGGTTTTACATTTGGTACGAGGGACAACAAGAGACAACTGACTAGAAGATCTAAGCACTCTGGATGGCTGGTGTAAAACACACAATTCAGATAAATAGGCCCATGTAAAGATTTAAAAACTAGCAACAAGATTTTAAAATCAATTCGAAACCTGACAGGCAGCCGGTGTACAGAAGCTAAAATAGGAGAAACAGAGTCATACTTCCTTGTCCCAACCAGAAAGCGAGCGACAGCATTTTGGACCAGCTGTAACCTGTGTATCAGAGATTTGTTAATCCCAGAATACAGCAATTTGCAATAATCGAGGCGAGAAAAAATAAAAGCATGAGTAGCTTTCTCAAGATCTTTAGAAGATAAAAAAGGCTTTATCTTACCTAATAGACGAAGTTGGAAAAAGCAACTCTTGACTACAGAAATATTGATAGCTTTCGTATCCGAGTGCCTCTTGATATACAGTATTTTTGGTTTTGCTATCAGGGGCGAGAATGTAGCTGTGATTTTTTTTGCCAGAAATGTAAAAAGTTGGCAAGGTATCTCTGGCCAAGCGGAAAGTAGTGTAATAAACAAAAAGAACTTCCACAAAGGAAAAAGAGTTGGGGACAGTCCCCATATAATGTCCACAGGACAAAAGAAAAACGAGCAATCAAAAATAAGGATCAAATACTTTTACAGCAGATAACGAGTATTTACAAATGATGGCTTTTTATACAAAGACAAAATGGTGGACGTAAATGAGTTGGCAGGAAACTGACGTTGAAACGGGCAGACGGCTACAACGTCATCAAAAGTGGCTGGAAGTGATGTAGTGGTGGAAGTGACGTCATCTTCTGGAGACTGGAAGTGTTGTCAATGGTTGGAGCCGGAAGAGATGTCATCAGATGATGCCGGAAGTGACGTTTTGACGGCCATCTTGGAACCCGGAAGTAAGGTAAGGACATTATTTTTCTTCTTTTGGTCTGAAGAAAGAGAGAGAGAGAGAGGCGTTAGTACCGCAAATCAATCCTTTGTCCTGCGATATTTTACTCACATCCGGGCTTGTGTACTGCCTCCTAATCACACGTGTTTGACAGTAGGTACGCTCCAACGTCAAACATTGCCATTGTATCTGATCGTGTTCAACTCTGATGGGAGAGCGTCTCCCGCGTGTGGGGGAGTAGAACATGTGGCTATGATATCTCTGCCAATGAGAAGGTACCCTATAAAACACACGTAGTTGTGCGCTCTCTCTCAAAAACGTCAGACGTTACTCTTTAACAATCTCTAGATGATAATGTGTGCTGAACAAATAGGTATCACTAGCTACGCGGAGGCAAGGTGCTCTCCAACACGTGGCGAGAGTTAGAGCGACTCGAATGGAGGCATGCACATGAGTAAGGAGGACCCCACCAGGCTCCCTACTCCTGAGGTCCTGCATCCCCCTCCTCTTGGCCCGCAGCCTCTGTCTCAAATTTGTGCAAATGAATCAGTCCAGCAATCGAACTATGATACTTAGCGTGATGATAGAAGTCGCAAAATCATCTGGAATGTTCAAGCAAATTATATAAAAAAAAATTATCTAATTCCATTAAGCAGTTCTCTCGTGAAAAGCAGGCGGGCAGACAGACAGAAGTTGGATTTTATATACAGTGGGTACGGAAAGTATTCAGACCCCCTTCAATTTTTCACTCTTTGTTATATTGCAGCCATTTGCTAAAATCATTTAAATTCATTTTTTTCCTCATTAATGTACACACAGCACCCCATATTGACAGACAAAAAAAAAGAATTTTTGAAATTGTTGCAGATTTATTAAAAAAGAAAAACTGAAATATCACATGGTCCTAAGTATTCAGACCCTTTGCTGTGACACTCATATATTTAACTCAGGTGCTTTCCAATTCTTCTGATCATCCTTGAGAGCCTTGAGATCTGGCCAAGGTTACAAAAAAATTACTGCTGCACTTAAGGTTCCCAAGAGCACAGTGGCCTCCATAATCCTTAAATAAAAGACGTTTGGGGCGACCAGAACCCTTCCTAGAGCTGGCCGTCCGGCCAAGCTGAGCTACCGGGGGAGAAGAGCCTTGGTGAGAGAGGTAAAGAAGAACCCAAAGATCACTTTGGGTGAGCTCCAGAGATGCAGTCAGGAGATGGGAGAAAATTGTAGAAAGCCAACCATCACTGCAGCCCTTCACCAGTCAGGGCTTTATGGCAGAGTGGCCTGTCGGAAGCCTCTCCTCAGTGCAAGACACATGACAGCCCGCATGGAGTTTGCTAAAAGACACCTGAAGGACTCTGAGATGGTGAGAAATAAGATTCTCTGGTCTGATGAGACCAAGATAGAACTTTTTGGCCTTAATTCTAAGCGGTATGTGTGGAGACAACCAGGCACTGCTCATCACTTGTCCAATACAGTCCCCACAGTGAAGCATGGCGGTGGCAGCATCATGCTGTGGGGGTGTTTTTCAGCTGCAGGGACAGGACGACTGGTTGCAATCGAGGGAAAGATGAATGCGGCCAAGTACAGGGATATCCTGGACAAAAACCTTCTCCAGAGTGCTAAGGACCTCAGACTGGGCCGAAGGTTTACCTTCCAACAAGACAATGACCCTAAGCACACAGCTAAAATAACGAAGGAGTGGCTTCACAACAACTCTGTGACTGTTCTTGAATGGCCCAGCCAGAGCCCTGACGTAAACCCAATTGAGCATCTCTGGAGAGACCTAAAAATGGCTGTCCACCAACGTTTACCATCCAACCTGACAGAACTGGAGAGGATCTGCAAGGAGGAATGGCAGAGGATCCCCAAATCCAGGTGTGAAAAACTTGTTGCATCTTTCCCAAGAAGTCTCATGGCTGTATTAGCTCAAAAGGGTGCTTCTACTAAATACTGAGCAAAGGGTCTGAATACTTAGGACCATGTGATATTTCAGTTTTTCTTTTTTAATAAATCTGCAACAATTTCAAAAATTATTTTTTTGTCTGTCAATATGGGGTGCTGTGTGTACATTAATGAGGGAAAAAATTAATTTAAATTATTTTAGCAAATGGCTGCAATATAACAAAGAGTGAAAAATTGAAATACTTTCCGTACCCACTGTATATAGAGATATAGGTGCTGAAGCTATGTTATATGGGTTGGAGATGGTGGCACTGACCAGAAAGCAGGAGACAGAGCTAGAGGTTGCAGAGTTAAAGTTGCTAAGATTTGCACTGGGTGTGACAAGGATGGATAGGATTAGAAATGGGGACATTAGAGGGTCAGCTCAAATTGGACGGTTGAGAGACAAAGTCAGAGAGGTGAGATTGTGTTGGTTTGGACATGTGCAGAGGAGAGATGCTGAGTATATTGGGAAAAGGATGTTAAGGATAGAGCTGACAGGGAAGAGGAAAGGAGGAAGGCCTAAGAGAAGGTTTATGGATGTGGTGAGAGAAGACATGCAGGTGATGGGTGTAACAGAACAAGATGACGAGGACAGAAAGATATGGAAAAAGATGATCTGCTGTGGCAACCCCTAATGGGAGCAGCCGAAAGTAGAGGAAGAAGAAGAGATATAGGTGCTGACCCATGGAGTACTCCGCTGCAAAAAAGCTGAAAAGAGAAGTGACACGTACCCACCCAGGCTGGTTGAACACCAGACACGCTGCTGCTGCATATTGAATCATCTCTGTATCTGAGATTGCTTCCTGCTGCCCTGTAAATAAGAAAGCCACCTCATAAAACTAATGGATAGCTTTAAAAATAAAACAGATAGATGTTAAACATTAAATCATTAATCCTCCTTAATCATCTTTACATCTAATCATTCACTCATTGTGAATCTATCCAGATCTAAAGTATGGACTTTTAGCAACAAAGCACTGCCATTAAAAAAAAAAAGATGTTAGGAAGTTAGAGATAACTTTTTTTTTTTTATGCTGGACTTTTGGCCGTATTAGCCAAAACTAAGTAAGTTATTGAAAGAATGTGGGATGGTTTAAAATTCTGAAAGCAATTCAACTTCCTGCAGGTCCAAAGAGAAGGAGGGGGAGAGGAATGCGAGCACGGGGGTGGAGGGGACAGAAAGCGAGAGGAGGGGGTTGGGAAGGGGATTATCGGAAGCAGCGAATAGTCTTTTACTATCTGCTGAAGTGTGGGCTGGGCTGAGCTACACAATGGTTTAAGTAAGTTCGGAATCTCCAGAGTTTGGGCGAGCATGAGGGGTTTTTAATAAGACAAAAGAGGCGGAGACAGCAGTCGGTCATTCAACATTCACGACCGACCCTTAATCATGACGCCACTGTAATGTCATTGCTCCACCACCCTGATGCACGGAGAGAGAGAGACAGAGAGATCCGAGCGAGAAAACACACACACACAATCATACTCAGACTCGCATCTTCCTCATACTCACCAAAAAGTGGAAGCTGCAAAAGAGAAGGAGGACAGCCGCCTGCCTCAACCCGACGATCTTGCGCGTGTCTGGCAGTTTTGGGGAGCGCGCGCGGATTTTCGTTCGTTCTCGGGAGCTGACGCTGTTCGTGGCGTTTGACGCGCGGCTCGCTCCCTCCATACCTCGAGGTTTCTGTCGCCGACCATGTAGCAGAAAGCGAAGCCGGTTTTGACGAAGGGAAGAAAAAGGAAACACGAAAGGCTTTTCTCTTTCTTTTCTTTTCTTAAACGTTGCTTGATCACCATGGAGCTGTTCGTTACGACAGGAGGAATCGCCTTTAGAATCCTGATGGGTTTTTTCTTGATCTCTAACTTTCAGGTAAGTCGTTTTTTTTTTTTTAAACAGTACATTGAGTGTGGCAATCAAGTGTACGGCAGTAACTGTGTGTTTTTGACGACCGTCTTGTCGATGAGCTACAGTAGCCGAGTGCACCTGTTTTGCTCCATTCTTTGAGCTTCATTGCTGTTCACCTGTCCCAGAACAGCCATCGCCGGCTTTGACTTTCGAACTGACCGACGTGTCCTTAATGTACAGTTCTGAAAGCGGTGCGATTTTTCATTTCACTGATTCTGCTGTTTATGACTTCTTCCTTCTTAATAAGAAAAAAAGTGAAACCTACTTACTGTAAGTCCTTTGGGTAGAAAAAGAAACGACTTGGAGTTTGCGAAACAAAGTAGTTTTTAGTACGTAACGTGCGTTCCGTTTTCTGAATTCTCTTTTTCTTTGTTGGGTCGGAAGAAGTATCATGTATGTGTTTTTATATACACATTCTAATTATAATTCCGGCTTTCGAGCTATTTGTTGCTGTTTTTTTCGTGAAATGAGTAACAGTTGTCAGGATACGAACAGGGAAGTGTATAGAATACTTATGATCTGGGGTGATCATTTTAAACGCTCAGCTTATTGTACAGAAGGAAGTCGGACAGACGAACTAATAAAGAACAATGTAAGATAGATAGAAATTAAACGGCGACGGTTTGATTTCTTAAGGGGCAGTGATAATGTAATCAACTTTAAATGACAGAATAATGGCACATTCAAAGGGAATCGAAAGATGTCGTTAGGATTTCATCTCTGTTAATGTTTACTTATTGGCTTTTCCAAGGCGAGTTACAGTAGTTTGGGATTGAGCAGCAGCAGGTTGGGATTATGCACTGATAGCGCGTTGCCGCACCCACCATACCACCTGGATTGGCACCTGAGTGCAGCGGGTGACACCTCAGCACCACATTGAACAGAGTGACGCATTTTTATGGTGGCTGGAATGCCAGTCCTGCCACCAACACCCAAGTTTCCCTTGTAAATTGGAGGACCTGCTTACAGGGCTGGATGCACATTTACGTCATACCCAGGAAGAAGCAATTACGGGATTCGAACCGGCAACCTTCAGATTCCCGGTGCAGATCCCTAGCCTGATACAATTGGTTTCATTTCTTTTGTTTTTCCACTTTGAGCACAGGCAGGTAGGTGTCAGTAGCGAGATTTGACCCCACAACATCAGCGTTTGAAGTTGAAAGCCTTATGTCACACTCCGCATACAAGCTGACATCAGTCTAGTGTTGGTCCTGTGTGGGCAAACATATTGGCCCAATGTGGCCAGACAACAATAATCAGCCACCCCAATGGGATTTGCACATGGGGATGCAATTGGCCCTAAAGCACTGACCCAGTGTTGGCAAATGAATTGGCCCAATGTGGACAGCCAACAATGGCCCCAATGGGATTTGCAAATGGGGGCAACATTGGCCCCAAAACACTGCCCAGTGTGAGCAAACCGACAAGGAGCCCACATTTTGTCATTAACCTGAAAAAAGTCCATACAACAACACTTATTTATATAGCACGTTTTCATACAAATGATGTAGCTCAAGGTGCTTTACAAGATGAAATATATAAGTAACTAAGTATATAAGTATAACTAAGTAACAAAGAATAAAGTAAGGAAAGGGAGGACAGAAAAAAACAAAAAAACAAAAACTCCAGAGGGCTGGAGAAAAAAAACGAAATCTGCAGGGGTTCCGAAGTCACGAGACCACCCAGCCCTTACTAGTCAATCCATCCATTTTTTTAACTGCTTATTTGGGATGGGGTTGTGGGGTGCTGGTGTCTATCCCAGCCAGCTACAGATGTAAGCAGGAACAACCCCTGGAGGAAAAGCTAACCCATCACAGGGTGAACACTTTCATTCACCCAGTCTAGGGCCAATTTAATTCTAATGATAAAACACTTTATTTGACATATACAATTTTCTTGCATTAGGAAGTAGCATGACCAGTCCACCTAACCTGCATGTATTTGGAGTGAGGGGAGGAAACCTACATAAGAAATTTGACAAACGAGAGGAGACCATTCTGTCCATCAAGCCCATTTGTTTAACCCACACAAACGGCATATTGGGAGGACCCAAGACATGAGCCCTGGACTCCTTGTTGTGAGGTGGCAGCAATGCCACTGAAGATCCATACTGCATCCCCTAACCTGATCATCCCTGCAAACTCTTTTTAATGACTACTTGTTTTTTTATTAATAGACTTATATGTAATTATGAAAATTTCTAATTTATTAATTAATAAGAAAAGGAACGCTGGTGCGGCCTTAAACTATTCATATAAAACACAAAATGTCTTTGCATTTATTGGTACTAGTCTAGCTTTTTATTTTTTATTTTTTGGTGGTACAACCCTGAACATGAAAACATTACCAATAATATATTAAAAATTGTTGTGCAGTTTACACCAATATAAAAATTAAATTTGTTCAAATTGCTGTTTTTACCTTTCCAATCAAATTCTAAAACGTACTGACAATGCCAAATTGCAGTGTTACTTACTCTGCGACAACATTTAAAAGCAAGAAGCTACAGAGGTAGGGATTACATTGGTCCAGCATTACCAGACCCATCACTGGGCCAATGAGGGATTTTCTGAACTTGTATTGTCAATAATGAACCCATTTTTGGTCAGTAGGTGAACTTTGTTAAGGGGCAGCCCCCACACTGAGCCAGCGTTTTATATAATTAGGTTTTCCTAAGCCTACACTGGCCATAATCTTCCCTCATGGAGCCACTGTGTGTGTATTTGCTGGGAAGCCTAGAGATACTCAGGTGGATGAGCCTATGATGTCCTAGATCAGGGGTCACCAACTCAGGTCCTGGAGGACCACCCTTTTTTTTAACGAGGGCCCTGTTTGTGCTGCTAATTAACTTCTTTTGAATTCACTTAAATTAAATTGCTTTTTTAAGATTTCTTCATCACTCCTCTGAATTGCTTCATTTCTTTCCTTAAATGGCACCCAAACAGAAATGAAATGTGAAGTGAGGGAGCCAACAGAAGACCAAATAAGTCAGGGCCTCAAACTCCATCCAATTTCACTCCAACCAGTTGCTTAATGAGGTGCCGATTCTTGTCGTTAATTAAAGCCGTCCTTTAATTCTGTGGCTTGTTGCTGCCCTCGTGGTGCATTTGCAGACATTTCTGAAATTGCTGATTTTCTCTTTTCTAAGAGCATTGTGAAAATGTTTTGGGGACCTGAGCGGACCAACATTCCTGAGACCTTCATCTTTCTTTATTTTTAGATATTATATGATGGACACCAGTTGTTTTGGTTCATTTTGTGTCTCATTATTGCTGATTTTCTATTTTCTAAGAGCTCTATTAAAATGTTTTGTGGACCTGAGCAGAACAACATTCCTGAGACCCTCATCTTTCTTTATTTTCAGATATTGTATGATCAACAATGCTGGTCATGTTTTGGCTCATTTTGTATCTCATGATTGTTTGGCTGCTAATTAAGGAAAAAGAAACAATGAAGGGGTCTGAGTTTTCAAGAGCAAGTCAAATAAAATCAGTTCAAAAGAGCTGCGAAAACAGGTCACTCATTAAGAAAAGGGTTAGAATGAAAACCTGCAGCCACGGTGGTCCTTCACGACCGGATTTGGCGACCCCTGTTTTAGACGTTTTTTTTTTTTGTGTGTCATAATGTCATTTATTTATTTACTGTGCTTTTCTTTAAAAAACAAATTTCCTCTGGGGACAAATAAAAGTGCAATCTAATCTAATCTGTAAGAAATTAATATTAGTAATGAGTGAACAGTGTGAATTCTAAATTATTGTGGGACATTATTTTTCCTGTGATAAGAGGTAGTCTTATAGTAATAAACAATTTTTTTTCATTTTTTAATATCAGTTTCACAGTATTTATAATTATTTTTCTGCATACAGTTCTTTATAGGAAATATAAATAAAATCAAGTTATAAAAGACAAGATGCCACAGACTTACAGTTGGACATGCTGCCATCTGAAACCAAACTGACCAGCCCTAAGACTGCGCTTTCCAGTTATTAAATGCATAACATTATTGCAGTTTTTGTGATGTTTTTACCGTTAAGTGAAAATTTCAGTAAGTCTGGATTGTTTAATTTCAGAGTCGTAAGACTGATCCGTCAGCGAAAAACGTTTTTCTTTAGGTTTTCTAGAAACAGCTAAGAATCGGTTGCCAAGTGAGTCAATCAGGAAATGTATCTTTATTATTGTGCATATATTTTTATATCAGTCTTAAATAAGATTAAGAAAAAAAAGCGATATTATGCCGCCACCGCAGACTGCCACTAAGACTGCCTTTCAGACTGTTAAATGTTAAATATCTTGATTTCCTTAATTTTTTTCATTATTAAATGAAGTTTTCCTTTAAGCTTGGGTAGTCCTAGGATTAAGGGCCACGAGGTTTGTTCTGTAGTTAAAAATCGTTTTTGTCCTTTGATTGTCTGTAAATAGCCAAGAGTTTCTAGTCAGTCAGTCAGAGATTTAATCTTGAACATGTAGCTTTATATATACTGTATTTACAGTATAAAAGTCTGTCATGGTGTGTTAGTATGTATGTGCAGTATATAGTCAAGCTTTTAAGTTTGCAAACCATTTAAGTTGATCATTATTTTAAAATAATATGTTAACCTGAACTCTTAATGAATACAGTATATAGAGTCAGTCATTATCCAACCTGCTATATCCTAACACAGGGTCACGGGGGTCTGCTGGAGCCAATCCCAGTCAGCACAGGGCGCAAGGCAGGAAGCGAACCCCGCAGGGCACACACACACACACCAAGCACACACTAGGGACAATTTAGGATCGACAATGCACCTAACCTGCATGTCTTTGGACTGTGGGAGGAAACCCACGCAGACACGGGGAGAACATGCAAACTCCACACAGGGAGGACCCGGGAAACAAACCCGGGTCTCCTTACTGCGAGGCAGCAGCGCTACCACTGCGCCACCGTGCCAACCTCAGTATACAGAGTAAATATCCAACATAAAAGCTTCACACACAGAAAAGACCATGATATTAACAAATCATCAAATATTCTTGTGTATAAAAGCAAATGAACTTCATTATGGCATTCAGGTCAGGAGTTTGGCTTAGCCATTGCAGAACATAAAACCTCTTTTTCTAATGCCAATCTTCAGTGGACTTACAGTCAGGGCAGGTTGGGGAGCAAGCACTGGTACAGTACGTTGCCGCACCCACCACACAATGAAACAACTTGGGCTCCCAGTTGGCAACCCCCCAGGCAGACACGCGGTCCAGTCCCACCATCCAGAAATGAAAATCTATCTGCCGCTGCCAGGAGTTACGTGGGCATCCCCATAGCCTGGTCCAGCCACTCGGGCCCTCAACAATGAGGATCCTGTGAGCCAGATTACCCTCGGGGAAACACGCCACATGGCCGTAGTGCTGTAACTGATGCTCCCTCACAATGCAGGTGATGTCCATCATTCGGGACTCCATAAAACAACTTCTTGTTGGACACAAAGTCAAACCAGTGGTACCCAAGGATTCTTTGAAGAGACACAGTACCGAAGGAGTCCAGTCTTCATCTCAGGTCACTGGATAGAGTCCATGTCTCGCAACCATATATAGTAAAACAGAAAGCAGCAGGATTTTAAAGACTTTGACCTTTGCCCCTTTTGCAATAATATCGGGAGCACCACACACCCCTTTCCAGCGACCTCATGACCCCCCATGCTCTCCCAATCGGTCTACTGACTTCATAGGAAGAGTCACCAGAGACATGAATGTCACTGCCAAGATAAGTAAACCTCTTGACAAGGTCGACACTCTCTCCGCAGACAGACACATTGCTGATGGCCGTGCCCAAGAGGTCATTAAAGGCCTGGATCTTAGTTTTTATCCAGGACACTCACAAGTCCAGACACTCACTTTCTCGAGAGCCCCGATTAAAGCCACCATTGACTCCACGAAGATCACAGCATCATCAGTAAAGTCGAGATCCGTGAATCTTTCTTCACCAACAGATGCCCCACCACCACAGGACCTCATGACCCTGCCCAACACCCAGTCCATGCAGGCATTGAACAAGGTAGGAACAAAAACACACCGCTGAGGGACTTATAGTATTTGAATGTTTAGGATTGATGTCTTCTTATCCTCTCAATAGTATTTCTGATATGTTTGTAATAGTTTTAAGATTTCAGTTTTGGTCTCATGTGTCCAGAGAACAGACTCCCAGAATACTTCAGGATTGTCCGTGTAGTCTTTGGCAAGCTTCATCGGGACTGCTTTAAAAGGCTTCTTCCTGCGGGCCCATCCTTGGTTGGCATTTCTGTTCAGGGTGGTTCTTATTTTTGATCTGTGTGCCATTAGTACAGAGACAACAGAACTAGAGAAGCTTGTGAATATCTGAATGTCAATTTAGGATTAACTTTTTCATTTTTTATTATTCTTCTTGTGGATGTTGACTTTTTGGCAGAGTTGTCATTGTTTTAAATGTTTTCCCCTTGTATAATATTTACCTAGCCCTGTTGTGGGCTGGCGCCCTGCCCGTGGTTTGTTCCTGCCTTGTGCCCTGTGTTGGCTGAGATTGGCTCCAGCAGACCTCCATGACCCTGTAGTTAGGATATAGCGGGTTGGATAATGGATGGATGGATAATATTAACTTAACAGGTAGCTTCAGGTAGTTTATAAGTCTTGAATGGTTTTAATGGCAAAGCTCAGTGTACAATTTAATAACATATACTACAGTATGCTCAGGTGACCAGGAAGGAACAGAAAACAAAACAAACTTAGTGAGGATGCTGGAGGCAAAGAAAAACTTTTAGAGCTTCCAAGGCCAAAAGATCTTTCAGCCCTACTTGGGCATTCTACACGACTGAAATGTAGTAAGTCAGTTATTAACTACATAAGGTAAAAAGTCTCGGATGTCATTATACTCAGACTCTAATACAGGGCTAATGTAGAATTTCTAGTAACAGTAAGTGCAAAGAAAACCCACACTGAGACAGGGATACTTTGCAAATAATACACAGACAATATCAGGGTGTTGGAGTCAACAGATCCATGTAGCAGCAGTACTTTCTGTCCCACCATGACACCATATATATAACTTTATAATGACAGGAGGCAGACCTAGGGAGACTGTGCCAGGCTTAAATGGAACAAAATACAATGAAGCATTAGGGGAGGACTAGTGATGGTTCAATGTCCCCTTCTTACAAGATGTGGAAAGGTCTTTGAGGAAGATAGACCCCTGGAAGGCAGCCAGCCCAGATAACATCGCTGGACATGCACTCAAAGCTTGTGCTTCAACACTTGCTGATGTTCTGGCTGACATATTTTAACCTTTCCCTCATATAAGCCACAATCCCCACCTGGTACAAAACAACTGCTATTATTTCACTGCCAAAAAAGGGCAAAGCTAGCTCTGTGAAAAACTACCAGCCCATTGAACTGATGAAATGTTTTCGAGAGGATCATTATGAGCCACATTCATACCCGACACAATGGACCCCCTGCTGTTTGCATATAGACCAACCAGGTCAACAGAGGACGCACTTAGCACATCATTGCTTACAGTTCTTACACATTTGGAGAACAAGGACTGCTGTGCCCGATTGCTGTTTATTGATTATAGCCTGGGCTGTGGAGTCGGAGTTGGAGACAAGTTTGGGTACCTGGAGTCGGGGTCGGAGTCAGCAAAAATGTACCAATTCCGACTCCTAATAATTTGAAATTGTAATGAAAAAAAATACAGCAAGTTCAAATGTCCCATTTCACAAACAATAGTCCTAATGAAGTACTTCTCTGATGTAAGAATAAACCCAGTGCATAGTCGTGTTACTGCAAGTAGGAAGTCAGCTGAGCTATTATACAACCTGACATTCACATATTGTAATTTGGATTATGGTACATTACAAAAAGAGTTTTCATTTTATTTCAGATCTAATGTGTTTTACAAGTTAATTTGAGTGTAAACAAGTGTAATGATGTAGGTGGAGGTGTGTGCTATGGCCTGATGGGTGTTCAGGGGTTCTTGTCGTTTGTTTAAACTGGCCAATACGGTAGAGAGAGTCAGCTTCCCAGCCAGTAGTTCTGTGGTTAAATGACGTGTATGTTGCCTTCCTTTAATCAACATGGAAAATACATCAGTATATTAAATACAGAGGAGTCGGAGTCAGAAGTAACGGAAACTAAGGAGTCGGAGTCGAAGTTGAAGGATTTATCTACCGACTCCACAGCCCTGATTATAACTCGACTTTTAATACTGTGATACCAGCTAAGCTCACTAATAAACTTTCCACTCTAGGTGTGCAGCTGGGTCCTGGACTTTTTAACAGGCAGACCCCAGTCAGTCAGACTGGAGAACAACATTTCCAAAACAATAACCATAAATACAGAAACCCTCCAAGGATGTGTTTCGAGTCCCATGCTGTACATGCACTTCACTCACGACTGTGTCGCTTCCCAGCATAACACCAGCATTATTAAATATGCGGGCAATACTGTTGTCATTGGACTGTACATTATTATCTAGGGGATGTCATTTTTATTGACATATTTGTTGGAATTAGCTTCCAATATTTAGAAAATGTATTATAAATGAACAAAAAAAAAGTATCAAACGTCCAAAAGTTCTCAAATTTCCACAGCTAACGTGTATTGTTTTACTGTAGCTTCTTCTTTCTTCTTCTTTCGGCTGCTCCCATTAGGGGTCGCCTCAGCGGATCATCTTCTTCCATATCTTTCTGTCCTCATCATCTTGTTCTGTTACACCCATCACCTGCATGTCCTCTCTCACCACATCCATAAACCTTCTCTTAGGCCTTCCTCTTTTCCTTTCACCTGGCAGCTCTATCCTTAGCATCCTTCTCCCAATATACCCAGCATCTCTCCTCTGCACATGTCCAAACCAACACAATCTCACCTCTCTGACTTTGTCTCCCAAGCGTCCAACTTGAGCTGACCCTCTAATGTCCTCATTTCTAATCCTCTCCATCGTCGTCACCCCCAATGCAAATCTTAGCATCTTTAACTCTGCCACCTCCAGTTCTGTCTCCTGCTTTCTGGTCAGTGCCACCGTCTCCAACGCATATGACACAGCTGGTCTCACTACTGTCCTGTAGACATTCCCTTTCACTCTTGCTGATACCAGTCTGTCACAAATCACTCCTGGCACTCTTCTCCACCCATTTCACCCTGTCTGCACTCTCTTCTTCACCTCTCTTCCACAATCCCCGTTACTCTGTACTGTTGATCCCAGGTATTTAAACTCAACTCTACTCCCTCATCCTCACCATTCCTCTGACCTCTCTCTCATTTACACACATGTATTCTGTCATGATGGTCCTACTGACCTTCATTCCTCTCCTCTCCTCTCATATCTCCACCTCTCCAGGGTCTCCTCAGCGTGCTCCCTACTCTCGCTACAATCACAATGTCATCAGCAAACTTCACAGTCCAAGGGGACTCCTGTCTAATCTTGTCTGTCAACCTGACCATCACCATTGCAAATAAGAAAGGGCTCAGAAGTAGTAAAAACATAATTCATTTTCTTTTCATTTAGTGATTTTTTTTTTCAAAATATATAAACATTACAACAAAGTTGCAGTTGTTTTAGAAGGATTATTTAATAGTTTTTGCTCCTTTTCTGAGGCAAATATCTATCTGTCTTTACCTGGGTTTTTGAGATCAGAAAAAACATTTTTCATATTTGAATTAAAGGATCTGTGATGTTTGCCAATCCCTGCCACATACTCTGAGTGTCAGCAGTAGTGTAGCAACCTTCCAGTTTAAGTCTGGCTGTTCTAATAAGGGTGGCACGGTGGCGCAATGGTAGCGATGCTGCCTTGCAGTAAGGAGACTTGAGTTTGTTTCCCGGGTCCTCCCTGTGTTCTCCCCGTGTCTGCGTGGGTTTCCTCCCACAGTCCAAAGACATGCAGGTTAGGTGCATTGGCGATCCTACATTGCCCCTAGTGTGTGCTTGATGTGTGTGGGTGTGTGTGTGTGCGCCGTACGTTGGGCTGGCGCCCTGCCCGGGGTTTGTTTCCTGCCTTGTGCCCTGTGTTGGCTGGGATTGGCTCTGGCAGACCCCCATGACCCTGTAGCTGGAATATAGCGGTTGGATAATGGATGGCTGGATGGATTTTTTTATATGGTACCCATGTGCTTTGCAGTGGTGGCTGAAAAAAAAATATTCTCATGTTCACTTGGAGAAAGTACTTAAGAGAGATTTTTAAGGTAAGGAAGACAGATTTTTCAACGTACAATAGCTATAGTCATTAATTAGGTGTGGAAAGTGGAAACATGCTGCATGTTGATTAGCTCATGCAAGTAAGAATTTAACTAGACTCTGTACGCATGACAGTAATGACCCTATAAACCTATAAACTTATATTGGGTAGATAGCTCTGGCAAAGCTATATCCTGGTGCTGGTCTTCCCTTCACAAACGACAATGTTCAGTTTCTAATGACTGGACTTGTTCTTCTGTAGTGCAGGTTAATTGTGGTGTGCTTCAGGGTTCATTTTTGTTTTCTGTTTATTTGTTACCCCTTGGACTAATAATTGAGACACAATATATTTTCTCATTTTTATGCTGATGATATACAACTTTATGTTGGTATGAAGCCTAATTTCTTTGTATTTTATTTTATCTCCGTATGTTGGATGGTAATTTTTGAAAACCTAACGATGATACGTGAGATACTTATTGTTGGCCCTAAAGGACCTAGGATTCAGATTAAGAGCATCTTGTTTTCACCAGGCCTACTGTCAAGTGAAAAAATAAGAAGTGATCCTAGTGATTTTAACTTTATAGATCATGTGAACATTGTTACTAAAACTGTATTTTAACATTTACATAATCATTTACAAAATGGTAAGGTCTTTACTGTATACATTTACAGCTGCAGAATAGCCAGTGCGTGCTTTTGTTACTAGTAGAATTACTTACTGCTGGCCTGCTCAAGTGTTTCATAGAACTTACGGGAATGACTCAAAATGTTGACAAGATCAAATTAAGAAATTCCATTGGCTTCCTGTACATTTAAAAATAAGTTATTTTGTTTGATTATAAGGCCTTGCATAATTTACTTCCTGAATATATTTATAGACTATATTAACCCAGAATCTTGGTAACAATTGTCTCAGTTTATTTTAAACGTGGCGGGAGAAATCATTCACTTTTTTGAACCCAGATAATGAAATGCATTTAATTCAAATTTGCATACATTTTAAATATGATAAATGACTTTATAAAATGAAGATTGATTTAAGAAAAATGCAAACTTTTCTTTTCCAGATGAAAAAATAGAATTATTTTTTTCTAGAATGCAAGTGGTAGTAGCTTCTTTGTTCTTTGTGAAAATGTAAGCATTAAAGATTGGAGGTGTTTGGGGGGTACATATGTTTTATAAGTTTAGGGATCTGATCTAAATCGGAGGATTTTTACTTTAAAAGACATGATCGGTGACTGAAAAATTCAAAAGACCTCCAGAGCTCCACTCCATTGAGGAAGTTGTCACTTTATATTACAGGGGGTCCTCGGGTTACGACACAGTTCCGTTCCTACAACAGTGATGTAACCCGAAGTTTGGTGTAAGTCAAAACACACTTACTTAACTATCTTAACACATTTGCAAAATCATAATCTAGAACATAAAAACACAAACTCTAAGCCTGAGGAAAAAAGAAAAGGACATAAATATACTGTACTGTACACTGTACTGTAGTAACAGAAAAA
The DNA here is from genome assembly GCA_026402145.1 of Polypterus bichir lapradei. NCBI lineage: Eukaryota > Metazoa > Chordata > Cladistia > Polypteriformes > Polypteridae > Polypterus > Polypterus bichir. The sequence goes on from JANRMT010062810.1 coordinate 15,591,865, forward strand.
ATGAGTGTAAAAAATCCTTGCCTTTATTCCTTCTCATGTCTCAATTTTTTTAAGTTTTTATGGGAGTGAGCATTGTAAACTCGAAACGTTGTATGTCGAAACGTTGTAACCCGAGGACCCCCTGTATACGTCAGTGATAATGCCTGCTTGCACTGTGGTTAAGATTAGGGTTTTATGGGGGTATCAGACTGAGTTGAGTAAACCAAGTTACAAAAATTTGCAATCCGCATGGCTGTTCAATGAAGCTGCTGAAGTCTGCAGCTGGACATATCTCTGGACGACCACTACAAATGTTTTTTTTCAGCATCTGGCTTTTCTAAGTTTTACTGTAATGTAGCTGTAGTGCTCTTTTACGCAAGGTATTATGGTAGTGCCTTTTTTTTTTTGTTGTTGTTTTTGCTGAAAACTTCCTTTAAACAGAGAGTGGCATGGCAGACATTACCAGAGAGAGAGAAGACTGGAATAGTAGCATTTGCATTAAAGAAAATGGAGTAATAAACTCAGATGGTGGACTTGGAGGAAGTTGTCTTGTGCAGTTAAACAAACGGCAAGAAAAGATACAATCAGCCGTTCTGCATCCATGTGTTCAACCGACCACAGATCGAAAATATTTGAAAAGAAAACTGTTAAGTTCCAATTAGTAAAACTTACATTTTCATGCAAGCAAAACACTACACTGAATCCACCAAATGAAGTGATGTGTAGGCAGTGTTGTGCAAGTTCACAGCTCACAAGAACTCGCTCAAAGTTCAGTTCACATAGATTAAAATGAATACATTCACGTTCATAGTTCACCATTTCAATTTCATGTTCAGTTCATTTTGTTATTTTTTTAAGGAGTGAGAATAAATGACCCACGAGTTTACTTTTTTCAACAGAACCAGCAGCCCATCACTACCATTTATCATTTAGTATAGGCCTAACTGTTGTGGATATTGTTACAAAGTTATGTATTGTACAGGTGGAAGTAAAAGAAGACAGTACATAGTTATGTAAAGTCATTTTCTTAGTTTTCATGTGGGGCCTATGTATGCCTATGTGCATCAGTTCAAATAGGCTACTGACTACTCATATATGAAAAATGCATAATGCCAACTAATTAAATGTAGGCCTATTGTGCCTTACAATGAAATTAATTATATTCTAGCAATTTAGATACATATATAATACGCTACCGTGGCTGTCCGTTTGTCTGTCCAGGATTTTAAATCACTTGTCGCTCGCAAAACGTTTGATCAATTGACCTGAAATTTGGTACACATATACTACGTGACATCTACTATCCGCTTTTGTGGTGATGATTGACCTTCATGGTTATTCTACTTTTTATTCTTATTTTATTTTATTGTAGAATAAACACTCAGCAGCGTGCAGCATGGCGGATGTGCGGCGCATGCGTACGGGTGCCAGGCGCCTTTCTTATCCCTACCACCTTCGCCATCACTTCCCCTACCTCTTCATATCTTAAATCATTCTTGACGCAGATTGAAGACTTAAGTGCCAACATAAGTGAAAAATTAAGGAAAACGTACTGAGTAATTGCAGCACAAACACTGGCTTAATCAGTTTTAACGTGAAAAGATGGCATTGAAAAAGAGAAGAAGCGGGTCGCTAGGATGGAGAAAAGAAGAGCTGCTCAGGAATCAGCAAGCGCATCAACCTCTGAGCAAATGAATGGTAAACATACAGAGAAAGAGGATGAAAACTAGGAATGCTCAAGTCAAGTGTATTCACTGCACGTCATCACGCAGTGCCCCGATACTGGTACTATATATATTTGCTTGTTTTGAATAAAATCGTTTGCTCTGGGGCGGCACGGTGGCGCAGTGGTAGTGTTGCTGCCTTGCCGTTAGGAGACCCGGGTTCACTTCCCCGGTCCTCCCTGCATGGAGTTTGCATGGTCTGCGTGGGTTTCCTCCCACAGTCCAAAGACATGCAGGTTAGGTGCATTGGCGATTCTAAATTGGCCTTGGTGTGTGGGTGTGTTTGTGTGCGTCCTGCGGTGGGTTGGCACCCTGCCCGGGATTGGATTCCTGCCTTGTGCCCTGTGTTGGCTGGGATTGGCTCCAGCAGACCCCCGTGACCCTGTGTTCAGATTCAGTGGGTTGGAAAATGGATGGATGGATAGTTTGCTCCGTATATGGAAATGATATGTAGGCAGAAGGCACAAAAGAGGAACAATATGGAATTGTTTTATTTTGTTTTATTTGTCTGTTGCATCAATACTGCTCCTCTCGAAAATTATTTTATTCTAGAGACTTATCATAAAACCATAAGCAATACTTTCAGTGTAGCAGGTGGCCATTTTTGTCTTAACACTTCACAACAAGAGGCTATTAACTTTATGTACTTATGATGGCCTCTTGAGTCTCTTTAAAATGTTGAAAGGGGAGCTGTACATCTTCAACAAAAACAAAACTGTCCTGAAATGTTGCAGCTTTTAACAAAAATATTGGTCTCACGTGTGTCGGCAGTGACAACGACATCTCAGCTGCTACGGTGTAAGCGAATTCGACCGTGTCATTGCAGTAGAGATGTGCAAAGCATCCACTATTTATATTTGTATTTGTTGGGGTAGCAAAACTGTTTGTATTTGTATTTGTAGGACAGCAAAATTATTTGTATTTAGTAATCAAATAAATGTCAATTTAAAAGTCGAAATCTCTCTTTTTGCATGCCTTATATTAGGCTATTACAGTGGTCTTGAATAAAATACAATAATTATGAAGACTTTTTTATTTAAATACACTTTATTGAGTTTTACCCAGCAACAAATATAACGTACTAACTGTGTAAGCCCGTGCTGTAAAAAGCCCGGGCTACTAGAAACCATGGATTCTGGGACTTCAATCAATCAGTTGCATTGGTGCTACATTAGCGGCTAAGCGAGGTTCTCTCTCCTCAGAGGTTTTGTTTTGCCAAT